>WTXJ01000006.1:600000-1061028 GCA_022376545.1 Russula dissimulans
GACCACTTCCGCATAGTTGCCGATCCCCAAACATTTTCAAAACTTCCGCCCACGGACACCGAGGGTATCACCAAGCTCGTCCGCCTTGCAAATATTTTCCACCTGCTTCCTTCAGCCGCCAATGTGTTTCTCGAGAGTTTGGTGAACGCAATCGTTCAGGCAGAAGCGCAAATGCACTACTCGGGCTCGAGTCCGTTCGCTCCTCCGTTGGCCAAGTACCTGGATCGTTACCCGACTGAAGCCGTCGACTTCTTTCTGAGACACTTCCATCTTCCCCGACATGTGGGCACATTGAGAAGCATCCTCCAGTCCCGCCTGTCATCGAATCTGCAGCACGAGCTGGAATCGCGTACACCGATTATAATTCGCGACTGCCTTAAGGGGACCAACCCTGCTTTGGTCATGCCTGCTCTGCAAGTTTTCTCGGATCTTGCTGATATCAATCCGCACTGGACGTCTGAATACCCATTTGTTGTCGAGGCTTTGCTCGACGTTTGGCGTGCCGAGACGCCTCCTGCAGAAGATGACGCATCTGCCATATCCGCTGCCGTCAAGCGGCACTCACTGATTATCAGCGTTTTTGAAGGGGTTCTCAGTCGGAAACCGAGAGTGGATATCCTCTTCGACCTTATAACGGTTTATTCACGCAACCTTCCGATGGACCTGATTCGCATGACGCGTTTCCTTCTCAATCGCGTAGCCTTCAGCGACGACACCTTCTACCAGCGAAACCTCTTCTTCCGCTTCTTGACGCGATTTTCGGATAGTTCATGGAGCTGGTCCGATAAAACTCACTTCATACGCATGTTCATTACTCCCATGCTACTCTATCGAGCTCGATCAGCCTCGAAAGACGCCCTCTTGGATGAGGATCTGGTATCATACATTCATCGCCGAATTTGGATGCCGATGCTTAGTGGCTCGAGCTTCTCGGGGGCCGATGATGCTTTCCACGTCGAGCTTCTGCACTTCACTGCGGTCCTTGTTGAACACTACCATTCTTCCTTAGAAGTCGCAAGGAAGGACATTATCAAGTGCGCTTGGCAATACATCAACAGTGAGGATACGTACGTGAAGCAGACCACCTTCTTACTCGCGGCACGCTTTTTCAAGAATTTCCCCACGCCGCCAAAGTTCATACTCACAGTTTGGACGGGGTTGCTCAAGCCTCCCCCATCATACAGCGAAGCACGGTCTCTCGTAAATCAGTCTCTAGATATCTTGGCACCATCTATACCCCAAGAGGTTGGCTATCCTATGTGGGCCAAAACAACCCGACGCTTGCTCGAAGAGGAGAATAGCCAATCCATGATCATGACTGTTTATCATCTCATCGTTCGACAACCGGGTCTTTTCTATCCCGTGCGCGCCCTGTTCGTTCCCCACATCGTAAACTCGCTGGCCAAACTTGGCTTGCACTCCTCGGTGTCGGGTGAGTCAAGATCGTTGTCGATCGACATCACACAGACTGTCTATGACTGGGAGCAACGAGCTACGAAAGAAAAAGGCACTTCCGTTTCAACAGGTGGCACCCCGATATGGGTGACGCCATTACCACTTCGTGAAAGTGTCGTCAGTTATCTCGTACGGCTCATCACCACAGCCCTCGACGTGCAATCACGAAGTGTCCTCGTGCCTCGTGCCTTGGCCCTGTTACGTTCGATTGTCGGGCCGAATGGGTGGACGGAGGTTAC
Source organism: Russula dissimulans (assembly GCA_022376545.1). Lineage (NCBI taxonomy): Eukaryota > Fungi > Basidiomycota > Agaricomycetes > Russulales > Russulaceae > Russula > Russula dissimulans. Next base: position 601,695 of record WTXJ01000006.1, read on the forward strand.
TGTTAAATTAAATTTCTTCTCTCGTTTTCTAGAACAGGTACGGCAGATTGCTCGTCTATCACCTTACCCGGTAAACTCAACTTTCCTTAGGCTGATTTGAACAACGAGGGTACACTCGCCCAAGCTTTGTGTGCAGCGAACGTCCTTCAGGTGGTCGTGGCAGATAAGCCAGATGCATGGTTCGCAGATGCCGAAAACGCCGCGACACTGCAGAGGCTTGTTCGTAAAGGAATGGTCACAGAGGATTCCGCCCTCCACGATGCCCTCCACCCCGTTTTTGATCGCCTCATCCGCCTGTTTCCCCTCCCGAAGGAAGAAGATGAACAACAGACAGAAATGTCCAGTTTTCATCAGTTCGTGCACAAATCTGTCGATGATGGATTGCAAAACGCAACGGCTCTGCGTGGCACCCTCTTGATGTTGCGGTCCATCGTTCAAGTCACACCAGAGAGGATGGAGGTCTTCAGCACACCGCTCATGAAACTCCTCAACAAGTTGACGAAGGAGCACATTCAAGTGCAATCTGCTACTCAAGGCTTTGAGAATGGGGTACGCCTCTTGACGTCGATTCTGGAAATCTCGCAAACTTCGGTGTCGTTCTTTGGCGAGCAAAGAAAGTACTTACTGGGTGCGCTCTCCCAATTAATCGAGAAGTCGAAGAGTGCATCACTCTGCCGGTTTGTGCTTGAGATCGCACGAGATTGGGCCTTGCACCGTCAAGAATCCTATCCAACCATGAAGGAAAAGGCTAATGTTTTGCAGAAGATGGCAACCTTTGAAACTCGCGGAGAGAATCTGTTTAATGCATATCTGGGACTCATTCTAGAAATATATACAGAGCCCTCACTTCGTCGCAGTGATCTCACCACCAAACTCGAGCAGTCTTTCCTTCTGGGATGTCGAGCACGCGAACCTCGCACAAGAGAGCGCTTCCTGACACTTTTAGATGGAAGCGTCCCACGAAGCTTGTTCAGCCGAATGTGTTATATTCTCGGGGTGCAGAGTTGGGAGGCCCTGGCCGACACCAATTGGATCCATGTCGCCATTCACCTCCTACTCAGCACTGTGGACGGGGACATGGCCTTAGGACCAAGGCAAACATCGTCTACATCGAACGTCACACAGCATCCCTTCCTGCCTCAGCTTCGTGTTGCTGATATTGTTCAACCAATCCAACGACTAGTTTTTCTTGACCCCGCCGTTGCGCACGAAACCTGGTTGTCCCTGTTCCCGATCGCGTGGGCGTCCCTTTCTCGGCGCGAACAAACAGATACCACTCAGCACATGATATCGCTTCTCAGCAAGGACTACCATGTACGCCAGGCGGAGCTGCGCCCTAACATCATCAACACCCTTCTTGCAGCATCAAATCTGTGCTCCCCCACCATCGTTCTGCCTCCTCACTTGGTCAAATACCTCGCCAAGACGTTCGGCGCTTGGCATGCGGGTGCCGAAATTCTCCAGACTCTGCATAGTAATATGAAGCCCGATCACGCACTTCGTGATACCGTGTCTGATGCCCTAGTGGAGCTATACGCGGAGATGGCTGAAGATGACCTTTTCTATGGATTGTGGAGGCGGCGTTCACTGCATACAGAAACAAATGTCGGTCTCGCTTTCGAACAAAATGGTATGTGGGAGCAGGCTGCTGCCATGTACGAGAGTGCACAGGCAAAATGCCGTGCCGGTGCTCTCGCATACTCGGAACAAGAATATTGCCTATGGGAAGATCACTGGATTCTTGCAGCAGAGAAGCTTCAGCAGTGGGACACGCTGCACGATTTCGCGAAAGCCGAAAATAATCAAGAGTTATTACTCGAGAGCGCCTGGCGAGCGAGGAACTGGCCTGAGAACTGTGATGCTATGGAGGAACAAGTCAATTCGCTTCCAGAGGCTGCAACCCCTCGACGCCGTGTCTTCGAAGCTTTTATCGCCCTACTCAAGGCACCCTCTGCCGTGGAGAAGAACGTCGAGTTCACCAAGATTTTGGAAGATGCGATGCAGCTCACACTCAGGAAATGGGTCGCCCTTCCGGCCAACCTCTCCCCTTCCCATATTCCGTTGTTGCAGCATTTCCAACAGTTCGTCGAGTTACAAGAGGCAGTGAAAATATTCGGCTCTCTATCTACAACCAACCTTCAGAACTTGGAAAAGAAGTCCTCCGATTTGAAGTTGGTACTCCAAGCGTGGCGAGAAAGACTCCCGAACATTCATGACAACATCAGTATCTGGAGCGACCTCGTAGCCTGGCGACAAAATGTCTTCCACGCCATCAACAAGGTCTATCTCCCTTTGATCGTTCCTAACCCAACCACCGGTATCACAAGCACATACGGCTTCCGTGGCTTTCATGAGACTGCCTGGATTATCAACCGCTTCGCACATGTCGCGCGCAAACACGATCTATTGGAGGTCTGCTTCGCTCTTTTAAACAAGATCTACACACTGCCGAATATCGAAATATCGGAAGCGTTCCTCAAGCTCCGAGAACAGGCTCGTTGTCACTACCAAAAGCCGAATGATCTCCAAGCCGGCTTGGAAGTGATTAACAACACAAATCTGATGTACTTTTCAACGGCGCAGAAGGCTGAATTTTATACCCTGAAAGGCATATTCCACGCACGGCTCAACCGCCACGAGGAACCAAACGCAGCATTTGGCCAAGCCGTCCAATTGGACATGACCCAGGCCAGATCCTGGGCAGAGTGGGGGAAATATAATGATCGCATGTTCAAAGAAATGCCTACGGATATGTCCCAGGCCGCGAATGCTGTTAGCTGCTATCTGCAAGCCGTTGGTCTTTACAAGAGTGGAAAAAGCCGCCCTTTCCTCACGCGAGTCTTATGGTTGCTTAGCGTTGATGATGCGAATCTCGCTATCTCTCGTGCGTTCGATACCTACAAGGGCGAAGCTGCTTTCTGGTATTGGATTACGTTAATCCCTCAGCTCTGTCTATCCTTGGGTTACCGTGAGTTCAAGCAGGCCCGATATATTCTCCTCAACTTGGCGAAGCTTTATCCCCAGGTATGTAGATATTCGGTATTACAGGACGATGATAACCGTAAAGTACGTAGGGCCTTTTCTTCCATCTTCGCACTACGAGGGAAGACTTGATCTCTGCGAGGAGGCAGGCGCAGGCGGCCTCAAGAGTACAAAATGGAACGTCGGCGGCGAATGACCAAGACTCTGTTGGAAATCAGAATTCCTCCAGAATGGATAACGACCCTTCTCTACGGACTGGAGCTGACACTTCCGCATCGTCCAGCACCGATGGCTTGAAAGCTCCTGAGAATACCATCACATTCCCTGGGCAGCGTTCTTGGGAGTATGTCGAAGAGGTTGTAAACATGCTGAAGACAGCGTTCCCTCTATTAATCCTCAGTATGGAAACAACGGTCGACCAAATCAGCCACCGTTTCAAAGCAACCCAGGAGGAGGAGATTTATCGTCTCATTTGTATGCTTCTACAAGAGGCGATGCAGGTACGTCAATTGGTATGGGCATTCGTACCAATACTGAATAGGCCGCAAGCACTATGCTCTTCGTGTCAACTCCATGGATGATGACGGCGCACTTCCCCAAGGAACCAACACGAACCTCCATCGTATGGTCACGAATTTATCTGGGCAGGCTCGGGTGGGCGCTACTTTTTCGAATTGAGAGCATGATTTAATGGTGCAATTGCAGAAAGAATATGAAGACGAATTTCTTAAGAGCAAATTCACTTTGTCCGAGTACATTCGTCGACTGCAGCGCTGGCGTGATAGATATGAGCGTAACTTGGATTCGCGACCACGGCTTCAACCATTGGACCTCCTCAGCCATTATCTCACTGAATTCCAGCACGGAAAGTTTGACGACATCGAAATCCCGGGGCAATATACTGAGGCAAGCTTTGTGTCTTTGTTTTATCGCTTCCGATGACTAAACCTCACATAGGACAAAGACAGCAATCAAAACTTCGCTAAGATAGTCAAATTTGGTTCCAAGTTCGAGAACTGCCGCTCTAACGGCTATTGCTGGAGACGTCTTACAGTGCATGGCTCCGACAACTCTGAAGTTTCATTTTCTGTGCAACTTCCATCTGGTCGGCATATTCGCAGAGAGGAGAGGGTTATGGCATGTTTCCGCATATTCAACGGGTTCGTAGCTACCTCCCCTAGTTGGTTGTTTTCTGACTGTGATGCAGAGTGCTATACCGTCAAAAGGAGAGTCGAAAACGTCACGTGAACTTCCATATCCCAGCTTCGATATCTTGTAGCGCAAATCTGCGTCTGCTACAAAACGACTCGTCTTACATCACGCTTGGTGATATATTTGACAAGTTCTGCGAGGATACTCGAATGGCTAGAGAAGACCCTATTCTCATCCCCGGTGAGAAAGTCAAGGAGACGTTACGAAAATTCAGGGAGATGCATCACCGCATGGTAAGTCATTTCATTCGTCTCCCCATTAGCCGGTCCTGAAGCCACGGGTCAGCCGAATAAGATCGAGTATTTTTCTCTGAAGAAGGATATACTCGATGAAATTGTAGCGCACATGGTACCCGAGACAATCTTGACCGATGTTCGTAATGCCTTGCTCTCATATGGAAATATCTGACCCTCGTGACAGTACATGACCCGTACGATGGACACCCCATCTGACCTTTGGCGAATGCGAAAACAGTTTACCCTCCAACTTGCGGCCTCATGCTTCATGACGCACGCATTTTTCCTCACCAGCAGGCTACCGAATAGATTCCACATATCGCGAAGGACGGGTCTGATAGCCATGAGCGAACTTCTTCCGGGAATGGGTATCCCCGCTGCACTACTTAACTTGCCGAATCAACTTCCAGTCTTTGCCTCGCATGACGTGGTGCCGTTCCGGTTTACGCCCAACTTGCAACATTTCATTGGGGAGTGCTTCACAGAGGGTATCCTTGTATCTGCCATGATGGCAATCGGCTACGCTCTCTCAGAGACACAGGTGAGATCATCGCGGAAGACGTGACCCTTTGTGCTCACGTTCTCCTTGCCTGCAGAGCGACGTTGGGGTTGGCGATCAGTTGTGCCTCTTCGCCCGGGATGAGATGATTACTTGGTTGCAAGCGCGAAACAGATCGTGGACGGTAGATCTAGCCTTTCGTCAAAACGTACAAGTGAACATCGACACCATCATGAAAAGAATAGAAACGATGGGATGCAAGATTGAGCATGAACAGGTCCGTAACAACCATGCGTCCCTTTGATGGGTTGCTTACTCTCCTCTAGGCCAGGAGCAATCCAAGCAATCCAGCCCCCTCCCTGCAATCCGTGATGGGTACCATTATCAACCTTGTTGGCTCCGCTGCCGACCCTATAAACCTAATGAAGATGACGGAGATTTACTCTCCCTGGTTCTGACCCAGCATTCAGTTCGTTTTCTATTGTCTGTCTTGAGTCAACAATGCTTTGCGGATTTAGTTTTCATTGTATCATCATATGCCACAGCTGTACAACAACGTAGAATGTCAGAATAGATATGCTATGATTAACTCAAGCTACTATCAATCCCGTTAGCGGTGGCTGCCTTTAATAATGCCCTCTGTCTGCCTGAAGGTGTTGATTTGTGCTTCACTCTCCAGCATCATCTGATTTTCATGTGAGCCACACACAGAGGAAAACGAGAAAGGACACACCTCCTCAGCCATATTATAGATGTCTGACCCAGGTCTGTTATACATCAGAGAATTCGCGAACATGAGATACACATCTCTCTGAAATTCATCGGAGCTCGCTATCTGGCCCTCACGAATGCGTGCTTTGATCGTCTTGAGATCCATTGGTCGCCTCACAATATCATAGTAATCGGGAGCCTCGGACGTTTTGATAGGGTTGTGGAATATGTTGCCGTTGCGATGCTGGGAGATCTGCGAATGAACCATGATAATGACCGTTTGGAATTTCTTGGACGTTTGGGAGTCAGTAGCAGGCGGCCGGCCGCGACGGCGCACAGGACCTATTCAAGTTCATAACCCAGACACGGTAGGGGAAGTGTAGGAAACATACTTGATTCGTCTTCGTCGACGGGTTGCGAATCCTCGCGAGTTCTTTTTTTGTCGCGGGCAGAATCCGAGAATATGCTCGCCGCCTCTGAGACCTTTCGCTTGTCTGGGATAGTCAGCACAGAGTAGTGTGAGATTCCTGAAGCTTACGATCATGACGCGACGATTCTGCAACAGGTGATGCTGCCTCATGGCCATCTTGTTCAATTTCCATTTCATCTTCCTGCTTAACAAAGGTCTCTTCGGGCAGGTTTTCGTCTAGTTGCATATCCTCTTTGACCTCAAGTAACCCTGAAGCTTCTGCGAATTGTAATTCAACTGTGTTTGATGAAAGGTACTAAGCTCACCGTTAGGTTCTGTCACGAATGGACTTGTCTTAGCAGTACACGCAGCCGAAATTGTTGCACCCTCTAAAGGTGATGGCGATCGCACAGCATGGACAATGGGAGGTCCAGACAGAGAGCGTATAGAAGTGTCATCTTTCTGGACTATTGCTGAACGGTCGTCTGCCGATATTTCACCTTCCGCAGGATCGGATATTGATACTGCTGCGGGCACATCTGATTCGATGTCGACCTCAGTCTCAGAGCGTTCCACGACCTCGGAAGGCATTAAGTGCTCCAAAGATCCACGAGCTCCATCTACTTCAGCAATCTCTGGAGGTTCAGTGACATTCGATTGCTCTGACTCCGCGGACACAGCACTATCAGGGCTTTCAAGAGGTTGGGTTGGGGACGAGGAGGGCTGTACAGCGTCTGCGCGCTTGTGAGTGGAAAATGGTTCTCCTTCATCTTCTGCAGGGGTAATAATGTCGAGAGGATCCGGGGACTCGTGGCGTAGCTGTGGCGATTCAGGATCGATGTGCTCGTCTACAAAGTCTGTGCCAACATGACTCGGCACTGGGGAAAGTTCTTGAGCAATAGGCCGCTCCACTTCGCCTTCGACAGTTGAGGGAGGTGTGTTTGCGCGTGGCAAAGAGTCCGGAATAGCGAGATCCTCGTCAAGTTGTCTTTGTACCATCTCTTCGTCTGGAAAAGGTGGATCCGCCTGGAAATTTTAGTTCGGGTAAGCCGCGATACTACATAACACGCGGGCATAGCTACCTGCACCTGCGGGGCAGATGAGCTCGTGTCTGACACACCCGTGAGATCTGAACCAGACCCTTCGATCGCGCTGACTCGCTGCGAACGCCGACAACTGAGTTTCTGTGAGAAAACGTTAACAGAGAAAACATACCTCACTTTTCGGAGAGAGTGCCAGCCTGTCGGAACTGCTTTCGTCCACCCCAAGGTCTTCCTCGATTTTAACGTCCCATTTGCCTGCACGGATAGCCTCTATTTCGGCAGCGACAGAACTTGAAATGAGACAGTAAGCAAGAAGCGGGAAAAGGGTTTCCACGACGATAACGAACTTGAACCGGACCTCCTCAGCAAGTATAAGTTGCTTTAATTCGAGCACCCTAGCCTGATACATGCGCTGAGCTAACTTCAGGTTGTTCGAATGAGCTACAGAGGTATTTAGTAACTATACGACACTTCTTGTAGTGAAAACTTGCCGTTCCGAGGTTGCTTTTCACGTTCGGCGCTGGAGGCGGTTCAGCAAAGGGCAGTACGAGGAAGTAGATCGATGACGGCTCACCTGTCTAATCCAGCAGCTGTCAGAAGGTGATAGTAAATCTTTTGGCAGGCCTATACAGTACATAGAAGGCTGAATCATGGAATGAGAGGAGAAGAGAGAGGTGATACCAGAGGTGAAAAGGTGGCATCGTCACGTTTAGAGATGAGGGGGTGCTGAGAAAGGATACTTGAGACGCTTGTCCAAGCATTTGAACCGAGTTCGTATACGGCCTGGGCCAAGATGAGCCGTTCGAGGTTGTTGAGCGTGTCCGCCTCACCCCCGACCTCGTCAACGGCGACAGCAACGGCGGCGGACGACATACCTCATCGTTACGTCATTCCCTTCTCGTCACCGCCCAAACACGTCGGCAACTTCCGCGTTGCCACAACTTCCGCAGCGCGCCACCTCACCAGCGTTCAACTTCAACCACAACCGTCATGTTCCTCCCGGCTTTCGCCCCCCTCCTACTTTTACCATACGCCGCCGCCGCGGGTGTGCACAAGCTCAAGCTCAAGAAGCTTGATAATGCACTTGTCAACCCCTCTCTCGAGGGCGCGTATCTCGCCGAGAAGTATGGGGCTCAAACCCCTGCCCAGATGCCTTTGTTTGGCAGTGGTGGTCAAGGCCGCCATCTTGACTCTCGCCCCCTTCCTGATGACCGCTACCGGACACAGGAGGAGATCATCAATGGAGGGCATTCCGTTCCCCTCTCGAGTTCGCGCCCTTGATATTTTTCTCCTCCTTCATTGACGAACATGTGCAATTTGGTTCAGATTTTATGAATGCCCAATACTATACCGAGATCGGCATTGGAACTCCTCCTCAGATTGTAAGTTTGATTCTAGTCAGATCAGAGAAGGGCCGTTGATTCACCTTGAACGTTAGTTCAAGGTCATCCTGGACACTGGGTGAGATCCTATCCCTCGCGCTCTTTTCATGTACACTTATTCCTATCAGTTCGAGCAATCTTTGGGTTCCAAGCAAGGAATGCACCTCTATCTCGTGTTTCCTCCATTCAAAGTTTGATTCAAGCGCTTCTGCGACTCACACGAAGAATCATACACCCTTCGAGATCCATTACGGATCCGGTTCCATGGAGGGGTTCGTTTCTCGTGACCATTTGACTATTGGCGACATGCTGGTCGAAGACGTGCTGTTTGCTGAGGCCGTGAAGCAACCTGGCCTTGTGTTTGCGTTTGGCAAGTGAGTACGCTTATCACCGCCTGTGACCGCATTGGAATTCAGTATGTCAGATTCGATGGTATCCTCGGCCTTGCCTATGAAAGGATATCCGTGAATCGTATTCCCCCGCCATTTTACGAAATGTATAACCAGCAACTTATCGATGAGCCCGTCTTCTCGTTCCGGCTGGGTCACTCCGATAAAGATGGTGGCGAAGCTGTCTTCGGCGGCATAAACCACGACGGATACTCTGGTTCCCTCCATTATGTTCCTGTCCGTCGCAAGGCCTATTGGGAGGTTGAATTAGAAAAGGTTCAATTTGGACACGAAGAGTTGGAGCTTGAGAATACTGGTGCTGCGATCGACACAGGTTTGCCCCCTTCGATTTGGTCTCCACATTTTTGTGTATGTCCTGACTCATCTACCATAGGCACTTCGCTCATTGTCGTCCCCACGGACATCGCTGAGATGCTTAATCATCAGATTGGGGCCAAGAAAAACTGGGCTGGGCAGTATACTGTGGATTGTAGCAAAGTCTCCGAGCTGCCCGAACTCTCCTTCTATTTCGGCGGCAAACGCTTCCCATTGAAAGGCTCCGAATACGTGCTCCAAGCGTCAGGCACTTGCATTTCCTCATTCACCGGTATGGATCTCAATCTCCCCGGCGGCCAGCTGTGGATTATTGGTATGTCATTGTTGACTATGTGTAAAAATTGACGGTAATAGTTAACATGGGACAACTACAGGTGATGTTTTCCTCCGCCGTTATTACACGGTTTATGATCTCGGACGTCATGCCATCGGATTTGCTAAGTCTAAGTAAACTACCCTCGGTATCTGATTTGCAGAATTGTTTTAAACTCGAATAGTTGCTATGAATCCCCACTGTCTCGTCTTTAAGGGTGAAAATATAAATGATCTTGCAATTACTCTACATTGACATTATCACTGCAATGGGGGAAGTGTTTGTGCATCATTTGTCCAACAATAACAATGAATGTGATAAAGAAATCAAAGAAAAACGAGCCTATTACTGACACAGCTAAGGCAATCAATTGTATCCTTTTACTTATAGATGTTACACTGAGTGCAAAAGGCCAGACCAGACTTTGGCAATGGTAGTTTGGGGTGTTGTAGCAACAGGTTTAGGGTTCTTGCATGTTCTTTGTATACAAGTCTGACATGACTGAGTCAAGAGGAGTTGAGTAAGCAATACAAGATTTGAACTAAGTCAGGCTTAAGGCCTAATTTCCATTGATGCACAGGTTTGTATATTGTGTCTCTACTAGAGGGAGGTAACAAAGGAAGCTGTGAGTAGTAGCAATATAAGGTGAAATGAAGGTAACTAGGGATCTTGCAAAACAAAGAGATCCTAGATCAATCAGGTAGTAATTATGACAAGTTGGTAACCATGCCAGATTCTCCCTTTCTAAATTTATATTTTTGGCATTTGTTTACATAGCTTGCATAGTAAGCACTTGGCTCAACCCTACCTAGCTCCCTTTGACTTATAGTTTCACTTAACTCTAACTGACTCCCAATTATTTGTTCCCTCTCTGGATAGCTATATAAACCCTGTAAGTACATAGGGCAGCCTGAGGCCCTAGGCTTGCCTTACTGTAAAATACAGGTATTGATTGAGCCTTCAAACTGAAGGCCTTAGAGAATATCTATATTTTGATCAAGAATCAAAATAAGCTATATTATGGAGACTAAGTAAATATGTTATTAACAGAAATGCAAGTGTCTTCTAATAAGGTTATAAAATTTACACTAACAAAGATTCTTCAATCTCTCTTATTTCCATTTCCTCTTCAGTCTTATAAATATCTAACTGTTGCAACCATAAAGATATCTGTATAAAAGGTTGTACAGTCTTCCAGACTTTCTCTACAGTTCTTAACTCTGTGGCTGTAAACTGTGCCACAGTGTTACTAAGAACTGCTTTTGTACTAGAAATGGCATTTGCTTGAATATAACCTTGGATATGCCTCTGGATGTGAGAAGTATATGTTTCCACAGTGTTAACTGTAAAATAACTTTGGTGTTGCTGCTTTAGAGAAGTTAGAACATGTTGAAGTTGAGTGATTTCTTCTTGTACAGCTTGTAGCTGTAACTTTCTCTGGATGATATCTACCTGGAGCTATTCTTATTAGCTTAGAAAAATGAATTATTATAATCAAATCATTACCTGTTGAATATGGCTCTCTGCTTTCAAGGTTGATCTGCTTCTTTTATCTTCCTTTAACTGATCACTTTGAAACAGTATCTGAGCAAACTTCCCAGCCTGTATTCCAAGGATCTGGTTCCACACTTCTCCTTGTCTTTGAAGGGTGGAGAGAGATGTTGAAAGAAGATTACTATAAGTTGCATTGTGGTTCTTGACCATGGCAGCAACAATATAATCCTTCTTTTGTTGTATCATGTTGTCCAGAAAGGTACTGTAAATTTGTAGGTTTTGACACTGCCAATCAGTTTCTCCCAGGAGTTCTGATCTTCTTTGGAGCTGATTTAACTTGCTGATAAATGTAACTCCATTAGACCTACAATTTCATTTAACTTTTGTAACTTCCTAGAGGACAGACTCACCTCTCAACTGGTGTAATAGGACTGCCCTCGGCCTGAACATCATTTAGACACTGCTCCGCTCTTGAAACCCAGCCTTTGAATGGTTCAAGTTGTCCATTACTCCGGCCGAGAGTTGCCAAAGCGTGCTGGACGGGTGGGAGAAACGCAGAATCAGATTGCGTTAGACTTTGAGAGCACGTGCTCTTCTTCGCTTCCACTGCAACCCGTATATCCGTGACTTCATGAATTGTCTTCCGAAGAAGACCCCTCGCTGCTCTCGTCGCTGCGACTTGGGAAGATTTGCGCATTGCTGATAGCTGCGAGAGTTCAACATCAAGGTCGCGTATCTTCGATGCCATTGCTATGTAAAGCGCCAAGTAACTGAGTATGACCTCGGTTGAGTACGTTTTCTGTGCGAACATGTAAAAGCGCCACGAACCTCATCTTGTCAACGTCAGAAGACTCTGAAACGACACAATTGTCGAGGTCATCAGGTGGTGATTGTACTCTTTTCGACTTGATGGCCGAAGACTGACAATGCAACGTAGCAGAGGGTGATGCCTTCGGCTCCGTGTGTGAAAGGTCGACGATAGCCAGTGCGGGTACATCTTCACCGTGCTGCTCCTTAAGCGTTGCGTCGGATTCACTTGGTAAAGAGTTTGACTGCATGGTCCAAGACGATAGGGTTGTTGTTGTCGCCACACCAGGGGTTTCATGAAACGAAGTGCCAGCTAACATATTGGGACCCACAGGGCCCGCCGCATTCTCGACGGCTGCTGTTTTTCTGCCCTGATCCGAAACCGAAACTTCTCCCCAGCCAGGTCCAAAATTTATTCCAGTGGAATCCCATGCGTGGTCAGAGGAGCCCCATCCCGTAGCATGGCTGTCCCAATGAGACGAGGGTGATTGTTCGCCCCAAGCAGCGGGCTCATTCGACCGTGCGTTCGCTGTGTCCGCGGTATTATTGTCACTAGAGCCCCAACCCGAGCCACTTGCGCCAGCACCACCCCCTCCACTAGTCCCCGCCGTGGTCTGGCCGCCACCCCAGGTTGATGATGCTCCCCAGCCACTGGATGTCGCTGGAGCGTTGGAACCGATGCCAGTCATGTAGTCGCTCCAGGCGCCAGAAGAGCCACGTCGTTCCGGGCCGAGAGACAATGTGTTAGTGCCCGTGGCTGGCGCTCCGAATGACGATTGTCCACGTCCACGGCCACGGCCACCTCGAGGAGGCCCCCCTCTTTCGCGTGCGGCGGCGGACGAAGCACGATCCCAACTCGGCTCGCTTGGATGAACAAATTGACAGTCGGGACGACACTGCATCTTGCCGCCATTGGGCCACGTCTTCCGAGATCCGTCGGCGTTGAAGTTCTAAAGAACGTGTAATTTGCTTCAGTTAACATAAATATGGCTCTGCGAGTTGATGGTAGCGATTACCCAGCACCGTATCAGTGGCATCAATGATTTAGAGCACTCAAGCTCAAGTATTGTGTTAAGTTTTGGCGACAAGGGGGTATTTAGACAAGGAGACTGCGAGGAATACTGTCACGTCGTCGTGAAAAGGAAGCAGAAAGCGACGCGAGAGTTCCTCGGACCGCGGATCCCGCTCAACGCGCAGTCCATGACGTAAGCCGCGATCCAAGACATATCCACTCCTCGTCAATTCTCTCAGGCTGCGCCGCGGCAGTCGGTCTGTTCGACCACTGGTCTCAGCTTGCCTTGGTTGTAATTGAAATTCCAATGATCGAGGGCTTCTGTGACGACTGCTCACAGAGTATCCTTCTTTTTGCGCTTGCGCCTCCTTCCTGACAACGGCGACACTAGTTCTCGACTCCGAAATTCTGGACCGCTCGTATGTTGTTTTAGCGAACATATGTACTGAGAAAGAACTGTTGCTACATTCCCGTCCGTGTGGCGTGTTTACACAGTAGAAAGGTGGGTACGCACGAACAAGGGCTAACGACGGAGACTTGTCGTTTAGCTGTGGCGATGACTATAGTCACATTGATTTTTCCAAGCAGGTTCATGCCAGCGCACCAATCTGATGGGCCCCAATGCAGGAGAAAGCGTCGTAATCTCATTGGCGTTAGCCTTTCAGTGTTGGATGCAGCTAACTTGAATCTCTTCGACCACGTATGGTCCGTCCATGAGTAACTTTCCCAAGAAGCAGCCATACAGGGACATTGGTCTGATCACCAGTGCTCAGGCGAAGTCATTAAGCAATGGCTCGGCGTAACTCACCTGTAACTCCCAATGTAGAGTGACCCTCCGAGCCATGCGCCGAACGACTATCGTTGTCAACAGTCTCCGCCTTCGTCCTGGCAATCTGACGACAAAGTGGCACGATCTGATCCGATTCGAGCATTTACAGGTCCTCCCTGTCTCCGTTTAGTTTAACTCACGTTTTGCCTGCTGTCTCGACGTCGCTGCCTTCTACTAACGCAAACGGGCTATGTAACCAAGATACTGATTCATTAGGGACGCTCGGCTCTCATGGTAATTCAAGTTGTGCTGGGGTTAGCAGTATCCGTATTCGGTGGTTGATATCTGCGCACTGGGGCAGTGCAGTTACACAAACTACCAATCCTGGAGGGCTCGGATATATTTCATCGTTTTAACATGTGCCGTAGCACTCGAGGAAACTTATTTAGTGCACACGAGCTTCGCTATGACCTTAAACATTCCCAATTGTAAAAAGAATACTCAAGTGGTTTGATGGAGGTTGCACGCTGCCAGGACTCGGTTTGAGTTTCCGCGCGCGCCAGTGGCAGTTTTCCGACCAACTCGGTTTAGCTCCCAACGATAGCACCTGGCATACCTACAGACCTGGGACTCTTTGCAGTGGATGCACATACGTTCAACAAGGCAACACGAATCCGATTTCCAGCTTTCTGGTCTCAGCGTAACTTGAAGTTATGTAAGTCCATTCCTTTCCCCTCTTCCTGTTATTCTGCCCTAATTGTACCGTGCTTTGTTCTTACGCCCCCTTTTCACCCTTTTCTTTATTCCATTCGTTATAAAAGCGTCATCGAGCATAGTTTCTTGGACAATTCCGCCTTCGAACCGGCTTCCGGCCGGCAGCGACGCTTCATCAGCGTGTGCCCAACCACGAACAGTTCCTTCTTCGGACTCTCGCTCGCCCTCTGCCGTCATTGTCGTCTCACAACAGCCGCATTCAAGCTATGAAGCCAGTTGACAAGTCCGGCATTCGCCGTGGGACCCCAAGTGGAGATGAGGATGATTCGACCATGCCTTTGTTAGTTTCGCGTGTGTCAGACCAGTTCGTCATGAGCGAACAGACTTCCAGGCATTATTCGCGTTCCTACTCTTACTATGACCCCCGGGGAGGCTGGGGCTCTCCTAATTCCAGTTACGATCCGCGAGGGGAGTCGTCTTTGCAACATCGCCCCGTTAGCGACAGCTGGCATCACCCCGAAGCCCCGCATCCAGCCTACGACCTTCACCACATTCCCCCAGATGATCCCTATCGTCGCAACATGCGAGACGACTACATCCGCGCTGAAGACTCCCGTGGCAGTTGGCCGGAGGTCGTTCCTCCAGAAGACTCACATTATCCACCCTCAGGTAGAGAGTGGACCGAGCGCTACGTTTCGTCCGCCCACGCCACAGCCAGCTCCTGGCCCACCCATGGCGAAAGGGCCCATGGCAACGTTCAACGTCAAGGCAGACCAGATTGGCGGCAGGAAGGGAAGGGCTGGCATAGGGACGATGGGCGCAGCGACGGTTGGCGTACGAACGACTCATGGGAGCCACGACAAGGTGGTCACACTGGTCGCCAACATAATGATGGGAAGCGTAGGGATTTCCACAATGACCGTTCTCAACGCAACACCGAAGATCGGACATGGCAGCCTTCTGCGTCGTGGCAATCATCGTCTCGGGGCGCTGGGGGTGGCCAAACCCAACGCAATCAAAACAATAAACGTTACCAGAATCGGGACAGGAGTGGCAGGGGAGGCAAAAAAGGTCGCCACAACTACCAGCAAAGACGAGATTTCAGGCCTGACGATAGTCACCTGAACAAGTAAGTGCAGTCAAACAAAAAAAAAAATCGTTGACTTACAGGAGATAGCTGGACAAAGCGTGAAGGTTCTGGGAAGGCATTAAAAAAGGACCCAGTGAAGGACCGACAGCAACGACCTTCACCGTCACGCTCACGTTCTCCTGGAGGTTCCTACCGTTCCTACCGTTCAGATCGAAGTCGTTCTCCATCGCCATCGTTATCCCCTCAACGGCGGCAAAGAGATTCCATTACAAACAACAGGAGCCATACACCTTCCCCCCGCAGAGATGATCGTCACAAACGGCGATATTCTCCATCCGTTTCTCGTTCGCCTGAACAACCCTCGTCCCCTCTTCGACCGTTGTCACCAAATGGGTCACCCGCTCAGAAGGAAAAGTCTCCACTCGTCGAAAACACGCGACATGGTCGCAGCCACAAGCGGAATTATTCCCCAGTTTCTCGGTCAAGCTCGAGCGCAAGTAGAAGTCGCAGCCGCAGTGTAAGCCTGAGTCCTGCTGAACGGCCTCGGGCAGTCCATCGGCTTCCCGTCACCACCTCAATTCAGGACATCAATGTGCCCGCCCCCTCCCGCACAACCCAACGCAACCAGGGTCAAACGAGACTTCCTCCGAGAGACAACGGTTGGCCGAAGCGAGAACGCGGTCGACACAACGGACACGTGCGAGGGCAGCGGCGTCCAGCCCAAAATTACGTCGCTGAGGCAATGCCACCTCCTGCTCTCCCGTTCCAAGGTCACAATGATGTCGCGCTCCCCGCAGATTACCCTCCTCCGGAAGCCGTTTCCCCTATCTCTCATCCCCCCCGCGACGATCTCTTGATCCCGGCGCCCCATGTCTCTCGTCATGGACACACTCCGCCCTCGACACATCCCTCAGCCGATGACGTCCAACCTAATAGAACTCCACATCATTCACACGAAGCTTCGCGGTCTACTCCTGCAAGTACGCCGACCTTCAAAATTGGTGGGTTTAAGCCTATTGGGCAGGCCAGTCCCGCTGTCAGAAGATTCTTTCCTGGTGACGAGGACGAGCGCGAAGATGTTGAGAAGCGTCACACTTCGCCTCAACTTATTCCTGCTTCGCACTACCGTCCCCCAGTTCCTGCTCCACTTGTCCAGAACGGGCAACCACCCTTCAGTTCAGGCGAGCCCTACCACCGATCGCACTACGATTTGGCGCCTCGTTCTCCGTACCCCATCGCAGGTCGGCCACTAGGCAACAGCCCTGTTCATCCTGCCCCTTATCCTGGACACGACGAAAAGCTTCGCGAAAGGCCTCTCATCCATGACTACCCTATCTACTACGATCATGAACAGACCCGACACCATGATCAGAGGGAACCCGCCTACTACCATGATGAGCAGCACCAGCACTTTTCGAGCCATAATGGACACGAGTACCCGCCTCCCCCTCATGACCAAGACGACGTGAGAGAACGTGATCGCGATTTCTCGCACGCACGCGAGCCAGAATTAACAAGACCGAATACTCCTGACAAGTCCTCCCGCGATGAGTTGTATTCCATTGTCAGCCAGGTCGGCGAGGGTACTTTTGGCAAGGTTTACAAAGCTCGCAATACCGTCACTGGGTTGTACGTCGCGCTGAAGCGCATCCGCATGGAAACGGAACGCGATGGGTTCCCTGTGACTGCCATGCGAGAAATCAAATTATTACAGTCTCTCCGCCATGATAACATAGTGCGATTGTACGAGATGATGGTCTCTAATGGTACGTTCTGCGTCTCCTGTCCTATGTGCAGGCTCTTGTGTTGACCTCGTTGAGGCAGGGTCCGTTTACATGGTATTCGAGTACATGGATCACGATCTCACCGGGATTCTCTCCCAAGATCAATTCACGTTTACTGACGCCCATCTAAAGTCCCTGTGTCAACAAATGCTTGCGGGATTGGCATATCTCCACCACAAAGGCATCATACACCGGGACATCAAGGGCTCAAATATCCTGGTCAACAACCGTGGCGAGTTGAAGCTTGGTGATTTTGGCCTCGCACGGTTCTATCACAAGCGGCGGCGAAGTGACTATACCAACCGGGTGATCACATTGTGGTACCGGCCCCCTGAACTGCTGTTTGGCACTACGGTATATGGACCAGAGGTTGACATGTGGAGCGCAGGGTATATCGAACGCAGTGATTTTCTAGGCGTGAATGACTCACATATCCTCCCTCTAGGTGCATAATGCTCGAATTATTTACGACAAAACCAATATTTCAAGGAAACGACGAGATACACCAGCTCGAGTTCATCTTCAAGATTCTTGGCACCCCAACTCCGGAGCGATGGCCTGGTGTGACTAACCTTCCTTGGTATGAACTCGTGAAGCCAAAGGAAGCCATACCGAACCGCTTCCGCGATCTATTCCGCAAGTGAGTTTCCGGTCTTGATAAAACAGAGCATGATACTCATAACATTTCTCAAGGTGGTTGTCCCCCGCTGGCTTGGACCTGGCAGAGGAGCTGTTGGCATTCGATCCCTTGCACCGGGTTACTGCCGTTCAAGCTCTCGAGGCGGCCTACTTCAAAGCTGAAGCGCCTCCACCGGCGATGCCAACCGGGCTATCGTCGTTGGAAGGCGAGTGGCACGAGTTGGAGACGAAGCGGGAGCGCGCGAAGAAGCGGAGAAGGGTCGAAGGAGGCGCAGCGCAATGAGACTGAGGGTAACTCTTATCCATGCATTGTGTAATATTCCAGCATCGTGCCCGTCGTAATTGCATTCTCTATCAAGTACACACTGATTTACAGTCCAGGAAGAAAGGAATGGTTACGCATGAACGGCCGCCGAACTTACTAGCCCATTCTCCGATAAGTGTTGTACAAGCAATTCAACCTTGATCTGACATCAACCAGATAAATTGTACTGTTTGATGGGAACGACTCACATGCGCAGCAGTCATTCTGATCTGCCGGTCCCACCGTTTGGTAAACAATGATCCCGTATCTTCTGTGTCTTGGTTTACATCTCCTAGTCCACCAGCCTTTCCTTGTGCGTCATCCTCTTCTCGGGCAGCTTCAAACCAGATAAGTCTGTCTACCTGATCGATGTGCCCTTTGAGGCGGCCCTGCTCGATCATCTTGCGCGCCATCGTCTCCGCGGCTCCAGGGGTGAGGTCTAGGAGCGCACCGAGACCGCCAAAGGAAATATTGTTGTATATCCGCGAGCTCGCAAGAACGTTGTGCTCCATGACCGCACGATCGAGAACGGTCGTGGGACCGGTGCGGGTGCTGGCGCCCTCGACGAGATCGCCGTCTTGGAGCGTTGACGAGAGGCGGTCGTTGGTGGAGAGGGCGAGCTGGGCGAGCTGGTGCGGCTTGAGCGTCTTTTCGAACTCTTTGATTTCGATGGGGCGGAGTATGTGGTCGAGGAACATCTTGGTGAGGACGCTGTAGGAGGGCAGCTCGACGGTGCGCTCGTCGCGGCAGAGGGAGGATAGAATTCGGGAACGGTTGGGACCGGCAGGGGCGAGTACGGCGCAGGTGACCGCGGCTGATCTACGGGGCGCGCGCTCAGGTTTTTTTTCATACAGGACAGGAGCAAGGAGTAGAGTAAGGAGTGGGCGTAGACGTACAGCATGTATCGCCTTTCGTCCTCGTCGATCTCGCCAACGAAACTTAATTCGTGATATCGACTCGCGGCCTCTAGAAATTTTCTTGAATAGTCACTGATGCGGGCATGACAGAGCTTATAGGCTAGAAGGGTTTTGCGGTCGCTGGTGGAATGGACGAGAGAGGTAGCGCGGTTATGATATGTTTCTGCCTGCACAGAATTCTCCTCCTCGAGGAGCAGACGGACGATACGAATATACACCTGGAGTTTCTCCTCGTCGGTGCTATAAAGAGATCATTGGTCAGGAATTGGGGGTACGTATGATTGCGATCGAGTTGTGTACCGTTGACTGGCTTCGAGATTGATGCCCCTGAGAACACGAGCTGCGCCCGACCAGTCCTCACCATGCTCTAGGATATCCGCAAGTTGGAACTTGAGGAGATTTACCTGTTCGTCGATTGATATAGGGGACGCGCTTGGGGATGAGCGCGGCAGGTACGTACTTGTTCTTCATAGCTGGTAGCGCGCAACTGCACGACGGAGAGCACGTCTTGCACGATTGCCTTGCGCAGTTCCGTATCCGGGATAGCCGTTGACGTGAGACTTTTGACGAGCTCGGTCAAAACCTGCCTTCCGGCGATGATGCCAGCGTCCTGATTGATCAGATGGTCGACGAGAGCGTGGACATCATGAGCGATATTTGGGTTCCCCTGAGACGAGAATGTGTCTGACAATAGGGACAAATACGCTGGGCCTTTATCTTTCTGATTGAGAGCGGAGAGTTGAGCAAGTTTCTGGTCCATGGCAAACGAGAAGGGGCGTGCCCCGATCGGGATCTGCCAAGCGGTGCCGTGATTGCAATCAAGTGAAGAGCGCCCCGTCGTCGTCGTCGTCTCGCAGGGCGGTGCCACGAAATGTCTGATATAAATTCCACCTCGCAACCGTCTTTTTCCCTCTTGATCAACCCTTGCACCGCGTTCATCTCACTTCACTATCCCCTAAAGCTTCCGTTTTATTCTCTTGGGCTTCTTTGGTGCCGGACACAGACACATACCATCCTCTTAACCAGCGTCCGTAATATCCCCGCAAGTCGTCTCCATGAATTTTACTCGCCCTAGCCAACTACCGACTCCTCCAGAGACCGACACTGACTTTCTGGCCAGTGGTCTCCACTCCATGGACTTTATGAATGCACCTAGCATACACGTCGGCCATGGTGAACTCGATATGAATCCTCACCCGTCCGTCGGTGCGGGTGCTCCCTTCCGACGCGTATCAACGCTAGCCTACCACAGCTCACCTCTCCGTGACCCACGCGAGAGATCCAATGTTCGGCAATCTCGTTGGCTCATCGTCGTCATTCCTCCTACATCGCTCGTGCAAGACCATGGGCCACTTGGTCACACTTTAACTTCAGGACCGTCGCAACGCCTCTCCCAGGGTACCCTGATGCCCCTCCAACCAACTGTAAGGGAGAATGTATCTTATTCCGACATTTGTTCAATGATACCCTTTAGATGTACGGCCAACTCAACGCCATTGTCCGTGAATTTAACTTTCCGAGCCCTGTCGGCATCTGTCTTTACTTGCATGTCGCCGAACACGGTTTCAATCTGACACCACGCATCTCGGATGAGATCTGGCCGGCCTTGTGGGGTCACCTGTTTGAAGCGCGTTCTCCGGCACCCGCATTTCACACACCAATATGCGGACGCATCGAGTTCGACATTGATCGGCGCAAGGCACGCTGGCTCGATTCATGGTTAAACTCTGACCGCAGACACGCACCAGACGTCCCGGTGTCAGTGCCGACATCCCTGTCGCATTGGCGCGAAGACAGCAAGACTTCCTTTGACGAACGCGGCGATGAACGCCCCGAAGTCCCGTCAGGATTGCCGACGGTGGCACAGAGTCGCCACGTCCCTAAGAAACTCTCGCTCGTTGATAAAATCGAGTCGTTCTCCCTGACCTCGAGTGTAGCGAATGCGCTCGCAGGAAGTGCTGGTGTTCGAACCCTGCCAAACACGTTGACCACCGTTCCTCAAGAAGACGAACCAAGGACAGCTAAAATTACCCTCGAGAAGCGTGTCGAGTCGTGGAGGGCGAGCTCATCTATTGCCCCTTCCCCGATAATGGAGAGAGCAGGCGGTCAGATCAGCCTTGACCCCGTACATATCCCAAGCGACATGCACCTCAGCGACATCGATATTCTGGCTGACACTGACGATGTGGATGATATCAACCTTAACGACTTCGCATGGTCTGCCTCTTCCGTGGGTCCCCCTGACTACGAGTCGCTCCCATCCGCCATTTCGATATCCCATACCTCATCTGTGCATCTCGATCGCCGTCTCGAAGGCTCCGTCCTCCTCACTCCATCAACAGCAACTTCCTGGGGTCCGAAGACGTTCGACTACTCTCCAATGTCAACTCTGTTCCGCCTGCCCTCACCCGACATCGGCCAACGCGTAGTCGAGGATTGCCCACCTACACCGTCTACAGCTACGTCGTGGGGACCGGAAGAGCTGTTGTACTCCCCTGCGTCCATAGAGTTCCGTCTTACCTCGCCCGACCTCGGCCAGCGCATGTTAGAAGATTCCCCACCCACACCAATCACAACCTCATCGTGGGGACTACGTCACCCTCCCGTCTTTCCGTATCTGTCGGACCCTATTCTTCAGGCATGGACGTTTGTCTGGCCGTTCTATGAACTGGAAAATGCATCCAAGGCGCTGCCGTTACAATTCCCTGACCAGAACCTTGCGATTGAGACATGTGAGTGGACACTACTCGATATCTCGAATGTCTATTCACGGTGCATCGTACAGGCTCATCGTGGGGACTACGTCACCCTCCCGTCTTTCCGTATCTGCCGGATCCTATTCGCCAGGCATGGACGTTTGTCTGGCCGTTCTATGAACTGGAAAATGCATCCAAGGCGCTGCCGTTACAATTCCCTGACCAGAACCTTGCGATTGAGACATGTGAGTGGATACTACTCGATATCTCGCACTGTCTATTCATGATGCATCGTGCAGGCGACGCCACGTGTCTTCATTTCAGGATCTTCCCTGTACAGGCAGAGGAATCTGCTGATCTAGCGTTTGCGACGTGTAAGTCCGTTATGACTGGCCTGTGTACCTGTTCGTTTAGACTTCATGTAGATCCCATGGTCTATCCTTACTTATCCACTTATCTTCCACCTCCTGTGGATCTGGACATGAGGCAGGAGGTCGAACCTTTTTCCGTGCACAATTCCTACAGCCATCCGAAGCTGAGCACTCAATATCCTTATTTTGACCTATGTAAAATTCTATTGAGGTGCCATATCGGGAGTTCCTAACATGACACCCCTCTGACAGATCCTGCGGGCTATCCAACTAACCTTATGAATATCTACCCACCAGCAGTACATCCCAGAGCAGCTACTTTGTTGGCAGTCCGCATACCACGCTTTTATCCTGCGATAGAACTATGTGCGCACCTTGTGTCCAGCGATGCCAATTACTGACTCTCAGCAGATCCATCCCAATATCCCTTTATTGTGCCTTATCCACCTAGAGCAGTTCCTCCGCTCAGTGAGGTACTATTAGATGAAACTTCGGGTAGTGATGCGTCAGATAAGCGGCTATCTCTTAATTCTGGACTCAATGGTCTCGTAATGCCAACAACCAAACATTCCACTGATCGCCAAGTCCAATCGGTTAAAATGAGTGGGCGTAAGTCTCTCTTGTCCTTCCACCCGTATTTTTCTAGATGGTAGTCCCAGACGCTCCCTTGTACCCATCCTTACACATCTATCCCCCTGTCGCGAAGCATTTGGAGGCGAAGCGCATTAACATTTACCTTCCACAAGTTTACCCGAGAGTTACACCCTGTGAGAACTCATTGCAACCAGCTCTTGTCGATAGCTGACTCCTGTTACCGATAGATCCTGCGGTCTATCCTAAATTCGACCTCTACCCTCCTGTCGTCGCAGAGGAGAGAAATCCGAAACCGAAAACAATGCTCGCACCCGAATACCCGCACATACATACATGTATGTCCTACCGGGGTATTTGGGGTGTTGCTAATTCGATCTTTCTAGATTCCGCCGTCTACCCGTGGTTCGAGATCTACCCTGGCCACGTCTCGGCCGGAGAGAATGCTGTCGCGACCTCCCGTCCTGTTTCCTTGCCGCAGCCACTTTATCCCCATTTCGACCTATGTAGGCTTCCTATTTCTCCCTGTCACCATCTTCCTCTCATGCCTTGAAGACCCCGCAGTATATCCGTACTTTGATATCTACCGCACAGGTTTCCCAAAGCAGGAAGATCCCCGGGTGCCTATCTCTGTCACGTTGCCTGTGCGATACCCTGCGCTCAGCTTGTGTAAGTCTTGGCATCAATTTTTTTTTCTAATAGACGAAATGTTGACGGGATGTGTAGACCCACCGACTTATCCTTATGTTAAGATTTACCTGATCGTCCCACAAGCTCACGGGAACTCAGCTCCAAGAGAATATCCAGCACCCGTCACCGAGCGGACGCCCGGCTCAACACACGGCCCCACCAGTGAAGCTGGTACACTAACCCGTGTTCCCTTGCGGGGAGCAGTACAAAAAACCCATAAGGAGCTGCATGAGGAAGTGCTTGGGGCGGGTGCTCCAGAGGACTTGGTTGAACAAGCGAAGGACAAGCCGCTGGAACGAAGCCAAGTCCGCGGTCGGACCCACTCCGAAACAATACCCCCGGTCCCCCCACTCCCAAGATTGAGGGGACTGTCGGTCCTTATGCCCTCTCACAACGCAGAGGAACGACGCGGTGTTTCGTCGGGTTCTACCCTCGAAGCACCTAGCCCATCAACAGATCGACGGCCTTCTTCCCTTGTTACACATTCGTCTCCCATTCACCATGGAGAGTCGATAGCTCGGTCTAATTCTCTTACGTCCGCCAATTCTAGTCCACGCAAGGATCCTGGGCACTCCAGACAAGGCCACCGTATACGAGATAGTTTGGTATTGGAAAAGGCACGGTTTTTCGACCACTTAAATGCTGCGTAAGTGTTTGTTGGCGTGTAGTAACGTCGTGGTTCTGACTTTTTATGTCCAGAAAATAACCACCAATCGCCTTCTGTCGTTGATGAATCTGCACGCCTGCCAGTACCCCCAGTTCCGCAACCTTCCATGGACACTTCCCATCAATAGAAACTTAATCATACAAAATATCCCTTCGCGTAACCCACCACGATTGTGGCAGGGCTCTCCGGTATTGCGAGGGGTCGTATTCACATATTGTGCAAATCCCCCCAGTGGGGACTTGCGGCCTTGTGACCAAATACCTTCTCGTTTGATATTTAAAATGTATTGCACAACCAGACATGTATACCACTCTATGTACAGCTTGGTCGACCGTATAGCTCAGTGTAAACGTAGGGTGGGATGCGAGTCTATCGGATCACGGAATAACGCAACATTCCTCATGAAAATCAGATTCATCGTCCCGAACGAGTTCAGCATTCAGATCTTCAGCTTATGGCTGATACTAGGCGCGAGGTCACCCTCGCGTATCACTAGTGAACTACATTCTGTGGGAAAGCTGACCGGATACCGCTACACAACGTCACGTTGGGGAAAGACGACGCTAACGCGTGGAGTGGGCTGCAGAGTTCATGCCAATATGTTATACTTTCAGTTGTGGATGCTGGGGCAGAACCAACAGACTGCGATTCAAGTCCTCCAGTATGACATTCAAGTCGTTAAAAGGTTTTCAAGGTTGGTGGTATCGTGATGTGATCGCGGCGTAGCTGATGGCACAAATTCTTGATTTGCGAGCTCTCTACGACGTACAGAGCTCAAAGCGCTTGGCGACTGGATACAAGGATCATGACGCGGCGTCCGGTCGATATCTAGCACCGACACATACAAAAGAAATCATCGATGACTTTGTCGTAAGGTCTGCTCAGCGTCGTCCCACAAATCTCGCTGTCCCCAAATATTTGTCACGGCACAGAATACTACCCACATGGAGCATTCGCTCAAGCTCAGGCTTTTGGTGTCTTCTCTACTGTCTGGGGTAGTCGCTTGTGCTTCTGTTCCACCGCTGGTGTCCATTTCCATGGCTCCAGTTCCATCCGCGTGTTCATCGTGAGTAGGGAGTGGAGGGCTCCCCGCTTTATTTCTGCGACGGACAAGTGCGATTAGCGCAAGGCATGCCCTCGCGAGATTGCGTAAACAGCTGGTATCATCCGCAGAGCATAATAGATCGATGCGAGTGAGCAGCGCGAAGACCCATCGCATGTGTACGTCCGTGGGTGTGTAGGTCGTAGTGGTATCATCGTCGTTTTTGGTCGTGTTGGAATCCAAGGATGCAAGATGCAGGTTGAACCAGTGCGTAAAATACATGACAAGGTGGATGGAAAAGCGCTACATTCAGCCATGCTGATAAGTTCGAGCTATATCTGGGAACAGTGCAGAAGAAACGTACGTGGTCCAGTTGAAACAATTGTGTTGGGGAGAGCTCTCTTGGTTTCTGTGGGGTATCACTGTCAAGGGTAGTTACGGAAAGTGGTTGTTGGGTAGCTGGAGGCTCATCAGGAGGAAGTCTCAGTCCTGAGAACAGCGTAAACGCACCTCCATGCCGCTGCCCGCCACGCTCATTTCTATGTCTCGCTCCTCGCGAGGAATTCCACGCAGACTCTGGGGCGCCCTCAAGAAAGGCCCACCAAGCATCCCTATTTTTCCTTTCTGGCATCGCCTTCTGAAATGGCCCTGCCCGCTGAGGACAAATGGTGGGCTGAGATAGGTTCTGCTGGACATGAGCACGCAAGTTCAAAACACCAATCGTAATACTCACACCGCGGAAGTTGCGGAAGCGGCGCTCAAATTCGCTAAGCCATTCTTTGCTTGGGAATGGAGAGGGTGCCTCTAGGTGTTGTTCGGTGGATGGTTGGACGGCGATGGCAGATTGAGCAGGCTGTGGTGGGCTGCGGGCGTAAGGATTGTCGACGCGCGTGATGCCAGGTAGTCTCCGTGCATCTCGCCTGTGGATGTGATATAATCCGGTCCTTGAACGTCTCGATTAAAGTAGAAGGAACATACCTTACGGTGAACAGGTATTGCAAACCATCCATTGGTTCACCATCGAAGTCGATGGGGAGATTGGCAACGGGAAGTGTCTGGCGCAACCCATATATCGCGTCGTCATCATCATCGTCGCCGCCGCCTCCAATGTATTCGCGCTTACGTTTCAAGGACGCCATTTAAACCTCGAGGTCGAGGTTGTGAAGTGATGGAGGATAGAGAGAACGGAGACTGGAGGCGGGCCGGAGTTATGACCCAAGCTAGCTAACAAAATTGTACAGACAGTAGGCGTAAAGCTCTGACTCGACTATTGTTTGGATGCCCCATGCAGCCAGAAAATGCTGTCGTGTCGTAATGTCCATGATCTCATTCCGTATATATAAAGCACTATGCCGGCAAAATAAGCGAACAGAAGTTCTGAAACGCGCACAAATCAGTCGAACGCATGAAACCGAATTATAGGTCGTGCGTACGTCTTCGGCGATGGGGGAACCAGCGCAATTCGTCCTGGAGTTGCGGAAATCCCATCATATTGCAAAATGTGTGTGCAAAGATCGAAGGGAACAATGAACTTGTGCGCAAGAATAGAAAGGCGGCATGGAACCCGAAAAGTGTGGTATAAGTGAATTGAAAGACTGTCAACCTGGATTCAGTTTGGACACGTCGACGATTGGGGGCTCCCCTACGTATTATGAGAATGGCACGTTGCAATGCTGCGCGAGTGCGGCCAAACCTGTTGTAGGTCTCCCAAACGTGGTGCAAATGAGCTAGTACATGTTCAAATGCGCGCCACCGGTCTAATATGAAAAAGGGCGCGCACCAGCTCCAAATGATATAGGTGTGAAGAATATCAGAAAAGTGTTTGAGGCACCGGCGAGGCGGTAGGCGCAGACTAGACACGAACGCCAAATCATTTCCTCAGATATGGGGCCCTGTATAAACCCGCGCCATGACATACCATTAGAAGATTCGTATCGATTCGGAGGACCCACTTACGGCGATATAATTCCGAATGTCGATCCAGCTGCAGCTAAATCCGGCCCGCACTCGTTCGTCGAACGTCATATTGTCCATGAAAGGCAGATCGCCACTCAAGTATCGACCATAAAGAGGACCTAGGAACAGAGCTGGCGTCACGAAATATGCAGCGCCATCGCGCTTGCTCATAGAGAACCCGAGTTGGAGGGCCGTTGTATCCCACCCAGCCTGTTGAACAAACGCATGAGAGCGGCACATGTCCGCGAACGACGGTGACTTACTTGCAGAGGGTCGCTCTGACTTACAGCGACGATGTAGTGCATCAAGCATATGGAAGCTGTCGTACTGACGAAAACGGACAACAGCCGAGGTTTGATAACTGCGGGGTCATCTCGCCCCAGCCGTGATTCGGTTGCGCGTGTCCGATTCTTTTCTGGGATTTTGGCGAAAGCGAGGCGGATGAACTTTGAGAAGTAAAGAGGAAGGACATATCCTAAAGTTAGCACAGCGTTAATTAGATGAGCATCTCGAAGAGACAACGATGCAGAGGTGGGCAGCATCTCAGAGTCAAGTGGTGGCTGCGACTGCGAGACGATCGGCCCGGAAAGTTCGAAATCAGAGAGAGCATAAGACATTGCATAGATATATCAGCCGACTCGCATACATGTACAATAAGACATTGCATAGATATATCAGCCGACTCGCATACATGTACAATATTAATATTAGTGAATCAAACTTTGCGAGATCAAAAGTATACAAGCCAATCCCCCAACGGTCCCTATGACCGTCCACTGCGTAAAGTCGTCAAAGTGGCGCCCCCCCACCGTCGTCGTCAGCCCTCGAAAAGCATACAGCGTAATTCCCGCAATGAACGCCACAATTGCGTAGAGCAAGAAGACCAGAGGGAGGGACAGGAGGACGCTTCGTCGCTACAGGTTCAAAAAGTTCCAGTCAGTCGGGGAATGATTATTCTCCAATGCCACCTACCGAAAGAAGAACTAATCCTTCTCCGCGAGGGTACGCGATAGGGTTCTCTATATCCGACTTGTATCTGAACAATGCGATCACTGCGGACATAAGACTAGAAGCAGAGAGAAGGATCGCGAGGAAACCGGCAACGCGTGAAACATCGTCGATGCCAGGGAGTGTGATGAATGTCACCGAGGCGCTCAGGATGATAGCAGCCTGGGAGAGCCAAATTAAAACGACTTCACATGTCCGAGAATTCACAACTCACGATCAAGCAAGCCAGCGCGCCAACGACAAGCATAGGACCCGCAGTATTACGTACGCCACCCTCTGCGTCGAATCTTTGATGATGTGATCGTTCAAGGAAAAGATAAGGCAGGCCAAGACAGACAACGGAGATGATGAAATCCCCCGCAGTACGGAGGAGCGGGATGCGAGTTGAAGGGCCATTATTCCTAGGCCCACCGCCTCCCAGACGACCTTGCTTCCACGCCGCTAAACAAACAAAACTTGATCAGACCAGGTAGTGTGTGGGTGATCCCGAACTCACCGACGCGAACAAGGACTTTAGATACAACACGTGTGCGAACAACTGACACTGTCTGAGCAGGAACGTCTGGTAACAAGGTGTATGTCAAAAAAAAGTAAAGTCAAGGATCACAATAAGGCTCACGGCTAAAGGAGCGAAGTAGTGTCAAAAGCTCCTGACACTCTTCTTGGCTGAATGGCGGCTGATTAGGGTGCGACGATGGTAGCAGCCGGTCTGGTGCAAGGGAATGAGTGATAACGTGACATGAGCATGGCAAGTGACAAACCGGTGTAAGACCACGTAAGGACATCGATTGCTTCGGAGACGCATTCTGATGAGAGCGGCGTATGAGCAGGGTGGGACACTACGAATGACCAGTACTGGTATTCCATGTCTGTCTCTGCCGAATCATCAACGTCAACAAAGGCCTTATGCACGTAAATTCTTAGCAACTTACTATCAACGACTTTGTCAATGACTTCCCCCGGATCTGATGAGGGGCGTTCGAACAGCACCACCCGCGCCCCATGGTGCACCCAGGCTTTGAGCGGAATAAAAGCTGTCGTCGGCTCACCCGCATCACGGAGCCATAATTCCCACTCTGGCGGGGGGAGAACCTCTGTGTCGCGTGGATCAAAGGACGTCGCGATTGCCTCTAACCGTTCTGCATTGCGAAGGTCGACATCCGTCACAATGCGAAGGCTAGGGTTCGAGAAGTAGCGTGCGCCGTCTGGTAACAGAAACTCCTGCCACCCAAGGCTTGCGAATTGACGCATCGGCATTGGCCATGAAGAACCTTCGTCTTGCGGGGCGTAGAGCGATAGAGATCGCGCAGCTTCCATCTGTCCGTAATTGGTCGGCTTTTTGAGTGACGTTGTAGACGGTCCGAGAAGCGGACGCGACTCGCTATCGAAAATGAGAAAGGTACTGGCTTGTAGGTTGTAGGTTACCTACTCTGTGTCATACTCGATGGGCTCTCTAGGCGAAAATACGCTAGTTTTGCCTCCCGCACTGGTGTTTGATGGCACGGTCTGAATGGGCCTTGAAGTGTACAACCCAGTGAGTTCGGTTTCAAAGGTAGAGGAGGAGCGACTCACAACGCGTGCATGACCTCACTACGGGGTGGGAGGGGAACGTCAGCTGGCACTGTAGCCCAAACGTTCCCGGAACTAACACCAATTGGAGCTGGTCTAGAGCGCTGTCAGGCTGAGTCGTGGTACAAGAAAACTTCTCTCACTGTAGAATTGGCAGTGCGGGTTGCTCTGCCGGGCGAGGTGCCGGGGAAGAACGCACGTTCTCGAACGGATTTGCAAACGGATCTTCCATAGCCCTTACAAAATGGTGTTATGCCTAAGTCTCATGTTTGTGTAGTAACGGACACACCTGTTACTGACAGGGGGCGGAGCAGGACCTTCCTGACGAGGTTCAGAGGCGGCTTGGGCTGGATAGCTGGAAAATGGTGCCGCCGACGATGCCAAGGAAGATATACTCGGCCTCCTGGAGACCCGACCATTGGGGATAGACGGTGTGCGTGGGCGGACTTGAGAAGAAACGGTAGAACCCCGCGTCCTATTCTTCAACACGAGATTGGCCACCGAAGTTTTGTCCGCAGACGATTGGTCAAAGGGGAGTGGGTTGGTCTGTCGTGGCGCCTCCACGACTATTGGGGGCGTCGAAACACGATCAACGGGACCTGCTCTTGGTGCTTCCTGCTCGGGCTGAGACGATCTCTCGGCCACGAGGGGACCGCTCTCCCAAGGCGCTGCGAGAATCTCGGTCGGTAACTGTCGTTCATGAGGAGGAACAATCTGTCCATGTGATCGAGTACTGCCGG
Organism: Russula dissimulans; assembly: GCA_022376545.1. NCBI lineage: Eukaryota > Fungi > Basidiomycota > Agaricomycetes > Russulales > Russulaceae > Russula > Russula dissimulans. The sequence goes on from WTXJ01000006.1 coordinate 632,067, forward strand.
AATCTTCGGACCGCCGAACCGTCAGTGCCTCGTCCGCAGCGCGCACTGATTCAGCACGAGTGAGGGATTGTGGAGACTCGGCGACATAGGATTCGGGCTCAGCCGACGCTACGGGAATTTCCACAGGGGCCGGGACGGGGGGAGGAGTGGGCTGTACTGGGGGAATTGATAAAACCTCCTGTAGCTGTTCCGGCTCAGATGACGGCACAGTGGTAGGAGGTTCGAGGGCAGGTGGTTGAGAAGTGATAGAAGGGCCTGATAATTTCGACGGCCCCGTTGGCTCTGGTATGGATTCAGCAGCTTCACGGGCAGGAGACTCGGCTACGGGACTTGGCATGACATGCTCTGGCCCAGGGGCATTTGCGTCGAGCCTGAGAGATTCGGTTGACGACCTGGAGGGCGTCCCTGGCCTTGCGAGACCGCTGAGAGCAGTCGATGATCGCCTCATTATTGTACCCATGCGGGATCGCATGGATTTTCCAGAGGCCGACCCCTGAGACTGGGATTGTTTAGACATACTGTGAACGGATGATCACAGGATACGAGGTAGTTGACGTTACTAGCAGTGAGTGTGACGGGAGGATAGAAAGCAAGCAGAGGATCAATCATCGGGGAAGGGTTTTTATGATAGCATCGGTCACCCCTCAGAGGTCGCACGCGAGGCAGCCTGGCGGCATCATTGATCGGGGTCAGCACTGCGACAGCATGTTTCTGTCCGCGAGGCGGCGGACACGACGGGTACGGAACAGCCGCCACTTTGGTAACTGCGTACCAATGCATGGCGGAATCCACCATATCTAGCTGCGGGACAAGGATATGAGCAACTCGCGAGGTATACACGTGTTGAAAGACGTGCCTTCCTACAGGTGAAGAATGAAGATGTGACACGATGCATGGACCATGGACTCGTCTCCATCTCAAGGCCAAGCGCATCGTTCGTGTCTCGTTCGCATAGGGTTGACAGGATGGACTTTGAATACAATCGACAGCTCACCGCTGCAGCACATATTTACTTTAGAAGTGAATTTGTTGCAACAGTATCGACGAATGAGTCGGGATATTTCATGAACACCACGGGTCTCGAGTGTCGGCTGTGAAGGCATGCACAGCATATGCATGTGTGATTGGCGTGGCAGGTGAGCGTGACCACGTGGCCATTGGAGCCCCTTGGGAGCCCTTGATGCCGTCTAACTGGTTGGCGGCTTTGGAGGGATTGAGAACATGAATTTGTTGCGTCTGCGGCCGTGAGGAGAGGGGGCGTTGATGCCTGAGATCGGAGATACGCTACGCACGCCAAACCTAACGCACTTTGCACCCATTCCCCCATTAGTCCTTGGCCGCTCTCTACAGGTCTTTCGCTTGTAATCAAAACTTCTATGACGCGATGCTCTTAGACATTAACGTGCGTATATCCTTCTCTTCTTGATGTTCTTTTAAACACCGCGACTTTAGCGCAAAGTATTCAACAGATCTGACCGGGTCAAGGCAGTCGATTTTCATCCCACAGAACCATGGCTTCTAACCGGCCTCTATAACGGTTCTGTCAACATATACAATCACGAGACAGGCGCATTGGTGAAAACGTTCGAGGTCGCAGAGGTCCCAGTGCGGTGTTGTCGATTCATCGCCCGAAAGAGTTGGTTCGTCGCCGGTTCCGACGACTTTCAGTTACGTGTCTTCAATTACAACACACACGAGAAGGTCATAGTATTTGAGGCACACCCTGACTACATCCGTTGTCTCACGGTGCATCCTACCGCAAGCATCGTCCTCACGGGGAGTGATGACATGACAATAAAAGCTTGGGACTGGGAAAAGCAATGGAAGTGCATTCAGGTGAACCATTCTATAGGTCCATTTGAGGCCCGAGATTGACGCATACATAGACGTACGAAGGCCACACGCATTACATCATGAACATTGCGATTAATCCCAAGGACCCAAATACCTTTGCTTCCTCATGTCTTGATCGTACTGTAAAAATATGGGCCATCGGTTCCCCTCTCCCAAATTTCACGATGGAGGCACACGAAAAGGGCGTCAACTATATCGAGTTCTATCCAGGCGCCGATAAGCCCTACCTTGTCACGACGGGTGACGACAAGACGGTCAAAGTCTGGGACTATCTGAGCAAAAGCTGCGTCCAAACAATGGAGAGTCACACTAACAATGTCTCTTTTGCGATATTTCATCCCAACCTTCCTATCATCGTCAGCGGCAGCGAGGATGGGACAGTCAAGATTTGGAACAGCGGGACGTACCGCCTAGAAAATACCCTGAACTATGGTCTGGAGCGTGTTTGGTGCGTTGCTATTCGCAGGGAGGGAAACGAAGTTGCACTGGGCTTCGATGAAGGTTCCGTTGTTCTAAAGGTGCGTCTCGTTACCCCTGAAGTACAATAAGTATACTGAGTGGCTTTTAGCTAGGTCGCGATGAGCCCACCTTCTCGATGGATCCATCCGGGAAGCTCATCTATACCCGCAACAATGAAGTTCTATCTTCAAACCTTCAGACAGTATCCGACGATACCTCTGAAGGCTCTCGTATTCCTCTTTCTGTGAAAGAGCTCGGCTCAACCGAGATATTCCCTACGTCACTTAATCACTCCCCGAATGGTCGGTTTGTAACCGTTGTTGGTGATGGAGAGTACATCATCTACACGGCGCTTGCATGGCGGAACAAGACTTTCGGCTCGGGCAACTCATTTGCATGGGCCGGCGATTCTAACACCTACGCTGTTCTTGAAGGCAAACTTCAGATCCATGTCTTTAAAAACTTCAAAGAACGTTCTGGCCCGCTCATAAAGGGTCTGGGATCCTGGATTATCGACGGGCTGCATGGAGGGACCCTTCTAGGTGGTCGTGGTAGCACTTTTGTTGTCTTCTGGGATTGGGAGACGGGCGAGATAGTGAGACGTATTGATGTAGAGGCAAAGAATGTGTGTCGACGTGGATTTTGTCACGCTTGGTCACCTCCAGCTCATTTCCCTTCCAGGTTTTCTGGTCCCTTTCCGGAACATTAGTTGCTATCGCCTGCGAAGAATCGTTTTATATTCTTCGATTCGACCGTGACGCCTACACAGCAAAAGTTGAGGCCGGCGTGGATCTGGGGGATGAAGGAGTTGAAGAGGCCTTTGAAATCGTGACAGAAGTGCCCGAGAAGTAGCTTCGATCTTTAATTTTTCGCTCCTCACGTTCTTACCATGGGTTAGGATCAAAACGGCTCAATGGATTGGCGAATGCCTTATCTACACCACTGCCGCCAACCGGTTAAACTACTTCATCGGCACTGAATCTTACTCTGTAGCCAGTTTTGACCGGTATGTCATGTCGATTTTGTGCAGGAAAGTGCTAATCGTTCGAGTGCCGTAGGTCTACGTTTCTTCTCGGCTATATACCAGCGCATAATCGAGTCTACGTGACGGATAAGGACATAAATGTCTCGGGCTATTCCCTGGCATTGAGCGTGATTGAATATCAAACTGCGGTATTGAGAGGTGACATGGCTGCTGCTGGGCAAATTTTGCCCACTGTGCCGAAAGATCAGCGCAACAAGGTCGCCAGATTCCTGGAAGGCAAAGGTTTGTAGCGGGCGCTGTGGCGTCGATGACGGTTGTTAACCCGCTCTGCAGATCTGAAGGAGTTAGCCTTCCAAGTTACCAGCGATCCCGATCATAAATTCGACTTGGCGTTACAACTAGATGATCTGGATTCGGCTCTCGAGATTGCACGAGCGGTCCCCGATACAGAAGCCGAAACCAAATGGAAAGCGGTTGGGGATCGCGCTCTGGCTGTTTGGCGCTTCGACTTGGCTAGGGAGTGCTTTGAGAAGGCGGGCGATCTCAATGCACTCATGCTGCTTCTGCTCTCTACTGGAGACCAAGCTGGGTTGCGACAGCTGGCTACCCAAGCAGGTGCGTGAGAATTTTATTTCTCCAAGAATTCGACTGAACCGTCCGTGAACAGAAAAAAGAGGTCAGAATAATCTCGCTTTTGCAAGTCTATTTCAGCTTGGCGACGCCAAGGCATGTGTGGACCTCCTCGCGAAAACGCAGCGAATACCAGAAGCTGCGCTATTCGCGCGAACATATGTTCCAAGGTACATGGCCTGTAAAATCCTCAGGTGTCATTCTTACACTATATTTCCCAGTAAAATCCCGGAAATTGTCGACGCATGGAGATCTGATCTTCAGAGTAAAGGACGGGCCAAGTTGGCTTCTTCCATCGCCTCTCCTACGGAACATGAGGATCTGTTTGAAGAACGCTGGGGCGAGGCGGTGCAGCGGGAGACGTCAGTAGAATAGGGTGGTTTAATTTCTAGAATAAGTAATGCCGAATTGACCGCGGGAAAGTGACCGCGTTGCCGCACGCACGTGTTGCTGTTTCGAGTGCATCAGCAGCGCAGAGGGCCTCTCCTCAGACCTCAACTGCCGACCTTTTCCTCTCCTTTCGTTTCGCTCCGTCATGTCGGCCTCGTCACCTGCACTAAGCTCGGGTGACCTCGTCGACCTCGTTCCACCTTTGTCCACTGCCACCGTTCACCCAACCGACGACGTCATCCTCCAAGTCCTTCAAGCCGCCTTTCGTGCAGACCGTCCTTATTTTAGGATTAACGCCTCCAATCTCGTTGTGGTTAATCCGTACAAGTCGTTGGCGAATACAAATGACGTTAGCGCCAAAGACTACGAAGAGCGTTGTTACAAGGACACGTCTCCGCCCCACAGCTCCTCTGAGCCGCCCTTACCCCCCCACCCTTATGATCTGGCAGCCAAGGCCTATCTACTAATGAGAAGGAGGGGCGAATCTCAGGCTATTGTATTTCGGTAAGTGACAAGCGTCACCAATTTCACCAGCTTTTCGTCTCAACGTCTACCTAGTGGTATCACCGGGTCGGGCAAGTCTTTCAGTAGAGACTTACTCATCAAGCAAATTCTCCGGCTCTCGGCTCATTCAAAGCGCGAGACAAAGCTTTCTGAGCTTGTCAAGGCCACGATGTCACTGGTAGATTCCTTTGGCAATGCCAAAACACTCATGAATCCAAACGCCTCTCGACATGGTCGTTTTTTTGAGCTCCATTTCAACAACCGTGGCCGCATTAGTGGCGCCAAGGTCCTTACATATGGCCTCGACAAGTCTCGATTGAACCGCCTCAGCCACGAGGAACGAACGTACCACGTTTTCTATCAGTTCCTCGCCGGTGCAACCCCTACCGAACGAGATTTCTTCGCTCTAGAGGACCCATCTGATTACGCCCTTTTGGCCTCTTCCGGCACCTACCGTCTTCCATCCGGACCATTTAGCGATGATGCAATTGCTATGGACCAGTTGCGGGACGATATGAAAACTTTAGGGTTCAAGTCAAAGCACATGACCTCCATCTTTAGCCTCCTCGCCTCTATCCTTCTTCTTAGCAACCTCCGATTCGCCGAAGGCGACGCCCGTGATGTGGCCGCTTATGTCATAAATATGCCTGTCCTCGACCAGGTCTCCAGGTTACTTGGCATCGCTTCGGAGGACCTTGCCCAAACCCTAACAAACAAGACGAGCTATGTTCGCAAGGAACTTTATACGGTCCTTATGAATCCAGATCAAAGTTCCTTGCAAAGGGACCATTTCGCAAGGGATCTCTACGCCATCCTTTTCGCGTTCGTTGTCGAAACCGCAAACCACAAGGTCGCCCCGAATCAGCAGGATCCCCCTCCTCATTCGCAAATAGTCCTGTTGGATCAGCCCGGTTTTCAATCCCGCGGGCCGTCCTCCAGCGGATCCATGATGTTCACCGCCAATGCCCCCCTAGTCCATGCATATGGGCAAAATGGCTTCGACGAATTTTGCATCAATTTCGCGGACGAGCTCCTGCATTCTTATGTGATGCGAGCGACCCTCGAGGAGACTGTAGGCTACAACAGTCATATAGCGGGGGATGGGGTCTCATTGCCAGCCATTACGACAATTGATAATTCCGCATGCGTAGAGCTGCTTCGCGGTGCCCAGCTCAATGAACGAGCTCACAAGAAGCCGGGAGGGATTATTGGTGCGCTCTCTAAGGCTTGTTCATCCTACAAGTCTGGAAAGAGTGGCGACAAGAAGGACGAAGATCTATTGCAAGACCTAGTCTCCCGGTTTGGAGTTCATGCGTCTTTCATTGCCAATCCCACCTTCGCCGGGTCTACCGGCCGCAACCTGTTTGGGATCAATCACTATGCGGGGAGTTGCTCTTATGATGCCACAGCGTTTGTTGAAAAGGATACGGACATCTTGGACTCGGCTTTCGTCACCCTTCTTCGCAATTCAAGCGATCCGTTCATCTCAAAGCTTTTTGCTGGACCAAGTTTGGCCGCAGAGAAGCACAGCAAAGACGAAAGCATGATTGTACAGGCACAGGTCTCATCCAAACCACTTCGCCACCCTACACCTGTCATATCATTCAGCCGAGCCGAAGCATGGGAAGAACATCCACATCTCGATCCCTCGAAGGTATATCCCATAACTACGCAGCTGAACTTCACGTTGTCCGAGGTTATCGCAAATTTGGACCGCATGCGCTTATGGACGGTCTCCTGTATTCGGCCAAATGATTCGGGTTCGCCGAACTCGTTTGACAAGCGCCGTGTCAAGACGCAGATACGCTCTCTACTTTTGCCAAATATCATTGTGCGTCGGAAGACCGAGTATGTGGCCGACCTGGAACAAGATGGCTTCTGCGAGCGCTACGTCCCACCAGCCCCAGGCTCTCCGGAGGAAAAAATTCGACAGTATAGCCTGGCTAGGGGTTGGAGGGAAGGCATCGATTTTGCTCTCGGGCATAGGATGATCTGGCTGTCATACGACGCTTGGAAGGCAGCAGAAGATGAGGTCCGATTGACCGAGAAGGAGCTGCGGAAGCCCCAACAAGAGGACGACGAGAGCAATTATCCCGACGCCGATGATAAGACCGACAATACTCATCAAGATACGAGTTTACACCCGCAGAGCGCTTACTACGGCCAGAGCGACGACAATCTTTTACTCACTCGTGTCACCACCAACGGAACGCAGTATCAAGACCCTAATGCTAGTTACGCACAAGGGGGCCTTGCGACACCTGGTCTATCTGCTCCCCCTTACAGGGAAGACACAAGTGGATGGGGATCTGACTATGACAAGAAAGACGTACCACAAAGTTCTCCAGACCCTTCCAAGGAAGGAGGTCTGATTGTCAAAGATGCCCCGAATGCTATCGAAGAGGTCCCTACAAGTCGTTCTCGCAGATTCTGGTTGTTCATTGTCTGGTCGCTCACGTGGTGGATCCCTAGTTTCTGCCTTTCGTTAATCGGGCGTATGAAGCGTCCTGACATCCGGCTTGCATGGCGGGAAAAAGTCACGATCTTCTTCCTGATCTTTCTCATGAATGCCATCATCATATTCTATATCGTCGAGTTCGGACGCCTCCTTTGTCCAGACTTTGACAAGGCGTGGTCACTTAACGAGGTCGCTCAACACACTGGCCAGAATGACTACTGGGTAACCATTCAGGGTCAAGTCTATGACGTCACGAATTTCGTCCTGCGGCAGCACAGCGATATATCGGGCGAAGTTAGCAATTCCCAGGACACGTTGGAGGCTCTGGCCGGCCAAGATCTGACAGACTATTTCCCGCCGCCCCTTGTTCTTGGTTGTCCCTCTCTCGTCACCGACGCAAGTCTCATTTTCCAGTATCAGAACTTCTCCCCCACGATCCCCACCGCCGTGCACACCTCTGGTTCCCAGCAAAGCGTGCAAAGCACAAAGCTCGATGCTGCTGATTGGTATACTGCGCGATTTCTCCCTACCATCAAGCAATATCGCAAGGGTCCTCTAGTTTACGATACCAAAGCTATCAAATCCGGTGCGAACGATGCGTCGAACCCAAGGTGAGTATATCTTAGAATATGCACCGCCCTTCTCACGGTGTTACACAGGACATGGGCGATCTGGGACAATAACATCTATGACTTGACGGACTACTTTTATACTATCTCTGCCAACCAGGGCAACACCGGTCCTTACACGTTCTTGAACAGCGCTATCACCGACATCTTCCAGCAACAACCGGGACAAGACATCACAAAACCGTTGAATGCTGCCGTATCCAACTTAGATGCAACGACGGCTCAAGAAAACATACAATGTTTGAAGAACATGTTTTTCATTGGAGAAAAAGACTTCCGCAAAGAGGCGCGGTGTCAAGTGCAGAATTATCTACTCCTCGTGGCCTCCAGCATTTTAGTCACCTCCGTCGCCGTGAAATGTGAGTATCCATGCACCCTCTTCTAGTTACAGAGTAGCTCAACTATTGAGTGCAGTCCTGGCCGCGCTCCAGTTGAGTGGGAAGCGGAACCCTGAGATGCTTGACAAGTTCGTTATTTGTCAAGTTCCGTGTTACACCGAGGGCGAGGACTCGTTACGCCGAACCATTGATTCCCTCGCAGCTCTTCAATATGATGATAAGAGGAAGCTACTTTTTATTATCTGCGACGGTAACATCATCGGAAGCGGTAACGACAGGACAACCCCTCGTATTGTACTGGATATCCTCGGCGTAGATCCCAAACTCGATCCAGAGCCGTTATTGTTCAAGTCAGTTGGTGAAGGCTCCCGGCAGATCAACTATGGCAAGGTTTATTCTGGTCTCTACGAATTCGAGGGTCATGTCGTTCCGTATGTCCTTCATACTCAACGTCCCCGCTTTGTTCTGATGAAATATTATATTAGTTACATGGTCGTCGTTAAGGTCGGAAAACCAACCGAGCGCTCAAAGCCTGGTAATCGTGGAAAGCGTGATAGCCAAATACTACTCATGCACTATCTCAATCGCGTTCACTTCGACAATCCTATGTCCCCTCTGGAATTAGAGATCTATCACCAAATGCGCAATGTTATCGGCATCGACCCCGCCTTTTATGAATATATCTTCACTGTTGACGCAGATACCGTAACTCAGTTTCGCTATACTAAAAAGACTCAGACTAACTGTTGTCGGCTCGCAGTCGGTCACCCCGGAATCCCTCAACCGTCTCGTGGCTTCCGCGGCTGATGATTCAAAGATCATTGGGATTTGTGGCGAAACTCGACTCAAGAATGAGGAAGATTCTTGGTGGACCATGATCCAGGTATGTCAATTTTATCGCCTGCATGACTTAGTTTCACCTCACCTGCCACATGCGCGTTAGGTTTATGAGTATTATATCTCCCATAACCTATCAAAGTCGTTTGAGAGTCTGTTTGGTTCCGTCACCTGTTTGCCTGGATGCTTTTCCATGTATCGCATTCGTACAGCCGACAAGGGCCGCCCAATCATCATATCCAACAGGATTATCGACGAATACTCGGAACCGAATGTCGACACCCTCCACAAGAAGAATCTGCTGTCTCTTGGTGAAGATCGTTTCCTGACGACGCTGCTCCTGAAGCATTTCCCAACGTTCAAGACAAAGTTCACGCCGGATGCGCGCGCGCACACAGTTGCACCTGAGTCCTGGCGTGTGCTCCTCTCTCAACGTCGTCGTTGGATCAATTCGACTGTGCATAACCTGTGCGAGCTTATTTTGCTCCCTGATCTATTCGGATTTTGTTGTTTTTCAATGCGGTTCTTTGTCTTTCTTGACTTGTTGGGCACGATAGTAAGTTACTCTTGAAAGGTACCGTTCACGTACTCACAGCTCGCTTAGATCCTTCCTGCGACTGTTGTATACGTATGTCGCAATGTTGTTTCAGTGGTGTCGCTGCTAAGTCAACTTTTATAGCTTATCTACCTGATCGTCGTTGTCTCCAGTGGACACTCTGCCTTCCCACTCATCTCGGTTGTGATGATTGCGGCTGTGTATGGGCTGCAGGTAAGATTGCGTCGAAATTGCAGTGCTCCGACTAACTGTCTTTCTTGAGGCCCTTATCTTCATCATCAGACGAGAGTTCATGCTGGTCGGCTGGATGATTGTCTATCTCATCTCGTGTGTGCTTCAGCTTAGAAATGAGAGGCGTTTGGTGCTAACATTTCATAACAGATATCCAGTCTACAGCTTCTTGTTGCCCATATATTCCTTCTGGTGTATGGACGAGTTTGGATGGGGTAACACGCGTCTAGTCATCGGTGAAGGGACCAGTAAGAAGGTGATGATCAACGAAGACGAGAAGTTCGATGAGTCTATGATTCCTCTGAAGAAATTCAGCGGTACGTCTTTTATTCTAGTCTTGGAGAACCAGTTATCTCATGCTACCTTGCAGAGTACGAAGCCGAAGCTTGGGAAACTGGCTCGCGTCATTCAGAAGAGAGCTATCGCACTGGGTTGACCAAGCCTCGATCACGCGTACAGTCTGGTAGAGACTCGCCACGCAGCTATCAACAAGCGTCGCAGTCAGGTGACTACTACCGCGACACCAACGCAATGTCAAATCGCAATCTCCGCAACCTGCCATCCCATAGCAATGGTTCCCAGATTGCTGGTCAAAGTGCGATGTCGCAATACGGTGGCATACCTCAACTACCTCCAATGCCACTTGGAGGCGGCTTGAACGGTTCGCCTGCCGGTTCAGACTATGGAGGTCATATGCCCATGTCTTCCATGCCGTATCAGAATACGGCGAGTATGTACGGCATGCCGTCTATGATGGGGGCACAACAAAGCACGATGATGGCTGGATTGAACATGTTTGGTGGCCCCGTACTTGGCGGTATGTCGCCATCTCCGTCTGCGATGGGTGTCCCACCATCAGCCGCGGGGAATCAGCGTCCCTTGTCAACATTCTCCTTTGCGACGTCCGTTAACCCATTCGCGGGACCGAGCCAGAATCCGGATCCAAGTGATGAGGAGTTGTTCCAAGCACTGCGGAACTACCTGAGCACGCAAGACTTGATGACCGTTACGAAGAAGTGAGTGATTGACTGGTTACTGAAGGTCCATGTTTGGCTTACAAGACGACTGGAACTCCCAGGACTGCGCGTGAGGCGATCATAGCCCGCTTCCCGAGGGCAGATCTGACGCCGAAAAAGGCGTTCTTGAACGAGTCGATTGACAAGATTTTGTCCGAGTCATGAGGACTTCTCTGCATTTGTATGAGTTACTACATCTTGTCCTGTTTCACTGCATGCACTTTTGCTATCGTATCACACGGACCAAACGGATAATTCTCTTTTACATTGCTCCTATCCGCCGAACCCTTAGTCGTTACTCGTTATTATCACTCTTTCTACGCACAATGGACTTGAATCACGAACACTTTCTTATTATATAGTTGCTTATTCCCAGAATGAGACGGTCCGCGATGCCGAAGGCGATGATTGAGCGCTATTATTACAAACGTGGACAGCCCTCATCCTCTTACCCTCAGCCTCCACGTTACAGCAACTCTCCTTCCTGAAATGCCAGGGCCTGTCGTCTACGTCGCTGTTGCCTTCGGCGCTATAGCAGCAGCTGTAGCCCTTAAGGAGGTCCGTGGTTTTGGGGTCTCTTTACACCGCCTGGCTCATGGTCATTAGTTCGTTTATGACCCTCATCTCCGTCCAAAGTTCGCTGCCTGGAGAGACTCTCGTCGACGCCGAAGGGCTAGACCTCACTCGCATAGCGTATCTACATCCTCTTCCCCCCCTTCGGGGGATCGTGATGGAAGCGGATCATCTCCGCGCCGGGACAAGAAGGCCAAGAAGTCTAAGCGATCGGCTGAATCCGTTACATCACATATCGAGCTACAGCATCTAATTGACAGTGAAATTGAATCATTCAAGAGCAACGAGGGAGATAATACAGGCATCCGCCACCGTCGTGTTGGGGAGTCCCAGAAACCGCGCGATGACCTTTTAGGAGATGATGTGAGTCATTCGGTCGCTCTTATAGTCGTTTTGTCTTTGTTCATGTTCATTAATGTGTTGGACTTGGTGCTTGGTGTAGCCTGGGGATATTCTGGGCTCAATTTCGACTCCTTCCCTTGCCTCCCTAGATGGTTTGAATATCTCGGATGAAATCCTCACAAAGAATAGACGCTTGGAACGTGTCGTGCCTTTTTCCTCCCCTCCCCCGTCCGTTGGAACGCATACGCAGAACTCCAATCAACGAGGCGATGCATCTAGATCTGGCATCATCTCCCCTGGCCCATTGAGACCCCCTGACTCACAGACTCCCGCCCTCGTCGGGACACCGAGCGCCATTGTGATGTCACCGATCTCCGGGGCTGGCGATTTCCTTACGCCAGCGACGACAACGACGATGGTGTCTGGCTTCCCAGAAAATCCAAGACAGCACTCAAACATGGATCTGCTCAGCCAATCAGACACGCTCTCGAGCGATCGATATCTTTCCTCAATTGACCGAGCCGTTTCGCCGCGGAACATCCACGGCAGCGTCTCTCCAGCGCTCTCTTCGACTTTGAGCATCGAATATCTTTCCTCCCCGTCCTTCTCTCCTCTCGGCTCTCCATTTGTCGATGGAGGATTATATCGCGACTTGATGGGATCGCCTGGCGGTGCCGTATCTCAACGAGGTGACATCCATCCAAGTGGAGTAATGCCGTCATCACCGGGCCTTGCGGAAGGAACACGCGCTGGTCCTGACCCCCTTCCTGTCGTCAGAGGGGACATGGATATATTCTCGCTCCCCTCGCATGTGTCGAGCGACATGAGCTCAGATGATGGTGACTATGACGGCGCGTCCACTCTGGGTAGTGAGTTGTCCAGCTGGATGAGTGACGTGGCAGATGGGGAAGGAGCGGCGCAGCATTGATGTTGGTACTGACACACGAAGACTCTATCCGCAGCCGCAGAAGTTCTATTTAATCACGATTGTCGCACCCCTAACGGTCTCGCTAGTTTCCATCTCTTGTTGGTCGTACAATTGGTCGCAATGTTTTTGATACTGTAGCTAAATGGGCTACCACTTGTAACTATATGTCTGATGTGGCCTGCCACACCGCGCACTCCAATACAAAAAATCTCATATTCCTTGACACAGGGGCACATCGTGGGCTCCTTCTCGGCATAATCGCTACTAACCATACTGTGCACCACAGATCAATCCCCCGAATGGTATGTTCTGATCCGTGTGATCATAATTAGTAGACCCATCGATGCCAGGACGTCATGAACCGTCAATTTTCTCTATGACAACAGTTACCGCTCGGCAGCATCACGGGAACGTGGTAGCCATAAATGTCGCAAGATGGCTCTGGCACTCATGACTTGCGAGGCATTGTGTTTGCCTTATTGCTACCGACATTTGGCCATCCTGCGCCGGCGTAGGCAGTTTACCCAAGGACCATATTCATGAACTGGGACCGTAGCGCGGAAAATCCCTAAGGCCATCCACTTCGCTGGTACAACATGAACGCATTGATTGCTGATAGAAGCACGTGCGGACTAAGGGATACGTGTATGTATGTGGGCAGATGGCTGGGGTTACCTAGGTCTTGGTTTTCGAGACAGTCTTGCCTATAAGTTTTGCTTTCTCGATGGCTGCCATGGACTGCCGTACAAGATTCTGTTTGTAGTCAACAATAGAGATATCCTCTTTTGTGAGGTTACGAATCTTGTGGTCTACGACTTCCCAAAGCTCCTCTGCGACTTGTGAGATGAGGCGGAAGTCATGAGAGACGATTACGACGCCTCCTTCGAATTCCTTAATGGCACGGGCGAGGGCATCGATTGATGCCATGTCCAAGTGATTGGTGGGCTCATCTGGAAGCAAGGTGTGGTAAGCATTCAGGCTTCAAATTCAGCTGAATATGCCTCACCGAGAAGGAGGATGTGGGGGTGTTCCATCGCAAGTTGGGAGAAGACAACACTAAAGCGGCCACCAGATTAGCTCTCGCTCGAAAGTCGTGAAGTCTATTAGACATACCGGTTGCGCAGACCGTCCGAGAGCTGTCGGATGGGCGATGTCTGATGGGAACCTGAGAGACCAAATCGGCCAAGTTGTGCGCGCCACGCCTGGGAGGGTGTGAGTGGCGAGTTGAAAGATGCGGGACAGACGACGCACCTGGACATCCTTCTCCGGGAACTTTTCAAAGAAGCGTTGCTGGAAATATTCAAGAGGGGAGGTCTCATACGGTAGCTGATCAGCAGAGTGCTGGGAGTATTTGGCAAGTTTAAGGTTGGCGTGCTTAGAGATTGTGCCTTCGACTGGTTGTAGTACCCCGGTGATAAGATTGAGAAGTGTCGATTTTCCAGCGCCATTAGCTCCTAGAATGGCGATGCGTGAATCCATGCTGTGCAGTGTTGCATGAGCCCGAGTAGCGAAGTACAGCTGGACGCCTACTCAATGCCAAAGGACAGTTTCGTATAGAGATAATCCTCTTTTTTTCTCGAGTACGAAAAGGCAACCTCGTTGAATGCCAAAATCGGAGGAGGTAATTTCCGGATATTCTCGAAGCGGAAATTGAGAGGCTTTGGTATTTCCACTTTTTCGATAAGGCCTGCAGCTTCCATTTTGTCGATGATTTTCTGTTTGGATTTGGCTTGTTTGACGAGATTGGCGTAAGTACCAGCCGAGGCAATGAACCTGCCTCAAGCATAATTAGCACGGAACAGCTGATATGATGCACGTCGCACTTCTTAATATGAGCGATTTCGTCCTGTTGCTTCTGGTACGCCTTCATCTGGTTTACCTCGTTCTCTTTTTTCGTCCGTACATAAGTCGTGTAGTTACCAGTGTAGTAGACCATTTTCTTCTTGGGTGTCAGATCCATGATATTCGTACAGACACTGTCCATGAAATCTTGCGAGTGCGATGTGATTACGAGAATGTGATTGTAGGTCGACAAGTATGCTTCCAGCCAGACGACGGCGCCCAGGTCTAAGTGGTTCGTTGGCTCGTCAAGGAGGAGTAGGTGGGGCTTCAAGAACAAGGCACGTGCCAGAGCGACGCGCATCCGCCAGCCTCCTGACATGTCCTTGGTTGGTTTTTTCATCATAGCTTGAGAGAATCCGAGACCATGCAATATACTCCCAGCCTTGGCCTCAAACGTACTGGGGTCCATCTCGTCTAGCTCCTCGTAAGCAGCATCTAGAGCAAGCTCGTCCACAGTTTCAGCTAGCGACAGCTCTTCGATGCGGGCTTCAAGCCTTGCTACCTTCGCCTTCGCTGAAGCGACGATGAAGTCAGTCGCATTCACGTCGGAAGGCTCTGCCTCTCCACGGACAAGGTAGATATCTATATGAGGTGGGAGAACGATATCTTGTTCTGAGATTGATTGTAGGAACGTCGACTGGGCGTATGTCAGACGATTGATTATTCCCGAGAGTAGAGCATCGGAAGATACCTTTCCTGAACCGTTTTCTCCAAGAAGACCATATCTCTGACCATAGTTAAGGGCGATCTCTGCACCCTCAACTAGTAATCTTCCGTGAAAAGACAGTGTGTATGCATCAATCTTGATATCTCTCCCTTTCGGGTCCGATACCAACACTCCTGCAGTGCTCCTTGATAAAAATAGGTTTGAAAAAACATACTAAGATATAAGAGTCAAGGAAATTAACCTATCCGTTGCAATCTGTAGCTTCGCCATTGAGGTAAGATCCTCCTGGCTAGTAGCAGCTGACAGGCTGGTCAGTGGGGTATTGGCTGAGCTTCCGCCATTGGTGGAACCAGGTGGTGTGGATGAAGAAACGGAAGGGTCGGCTGTTTGAGCATTGGCTTTGGCGGCCTGTTTGGCGGCTTTTTCTGCGAGACGTTTCTGCTTTGACAAAGAGGGCATTGCAATGGTCGGGAAGAAAAGGATCGATTGAAAATCAATCAATCAAAAATCTGTTAGATTAACCCAACCCCTAACCCTAACCCTGATTTAAGGCCGGTTCATTTGCCTCGCAGGCTCAGGCCGCGACATCGACATCACCCCCATGTCTCGATCTCTAAGTACAGAGCCTTCCGATGAAGGGCTGTTGTGAGTGTCAATGTGGCCTAGTGTTTCCCTTCCTGATAGTCCCACTTGACACCGTAGTCGCCATTCATCGGAGGGTGCCACGCCCAGGATTCCGGACGAGCGGACACCCACACAGGCTGCAGACCAGTTGCCTGAGGTTTCTAATCAACACGCACCAGATGCTACCCTTGACCCGCAGCCTGATAACAGGCTCTCACTTGTTTCTTCGGTCTCTTTGGAACCGCGACGACGTAGTCGCCATCACCATCACAGCCGCCACAGCCATCTTCATCGTGAACTCGCACATATGCTCTCTATTTCTTCACGCGACACAAAAGAGTTGAGACGCGGACTCAATTCCGCCTTCGATAAACTAGATCAGTCGCGCTCGCGAGCATCGCGCGCCGAAAAGCTTGCTCTTGAGATGCTGCTCCGCGTACGCGAGGCGGAAGAGGAGAGGACAAACGCGATGCGTCAGGCTTCTACCGTTCGTGAGGACCTTGGGAAACACAAAGCATTGCTGGATAATGCGCACGGGGAGATTCGACGCGCACAGCAAATGCTCCAAGACCAGGAGCAACTACGATACGAAGCCGAAGCATCCGCAGCTCGTGCCCGTGACAATGCCCGGCAGATGAAACAGAAGCGACTCATTGAACTGGCCAGAGAGCAAGGGCGCAAGATGGGGTTCGATGAAGGCATTCAGGCTGGTCAACGAATCGGATATAATGAAGGTCAGCGTCCCATCGATGATGGGGAGTTCTATCCGAATGAGGAGCCAAGATTCCGCGAGCTCTTTGAAAGCAGATACCAACTCGACGACATCGACCAATCCCCAACTTCACGAAATATTCATCTCGATCCTTCATCTTCTCATATTGGAGAACCTTTGCCTACGCCACTACCTAGACCCCAAGTTTATCCTCGCTTACAGGTGCCACGCGCTGAGACCCTTGCACCAGCAAATAATGTTACAAATGTGCCTCCCGAGGCACCTTACATTCCCGTGTCTTCTCCCATGGGCATTCCGCGCACATCTTCGACTGGTTCGTCCAGTACGACTACTCTCCCTGCTGCCCCTTCTATTCTACATGTATCATCGCGCGGTCCACCGCCCATGCCTACCATCCCGGAAGTTTCAAGCACAGAAGTGGGCTCTTCATCTCGAGTGTCTAGGTCTTCAAGGGATTCCCCGAGGGCCCAGAATCATACCCCACCCGTATTAAATTTTCAACACACAGACGTAGTCCCTTCTGTTGTCCCACTTTCGCAGAATGGTGCCGCCTTCGTACCACCACCAGGAATAATAGAAAGCACCCCCTCTGGTCCCGTCAGTGGATATCCCGCAGAACCAGGCTCCCCTATCTACAAATCTCCATCACCACATAGGGCTTTCAGTGACCCTTGGGTCCTTGACAATGGAATAATCCCCGATGAATCCCGGAGTCCAGTCCAAGAAAGCTTCCCACCTGTTAGAGGAGCTACACAGGGCGCTGCACGAGAACAGTTCGAAACTCCTGGAGATATTCCGAGTCCCGTGCAGGAACGTTTCACAGCTACCAGTTCTCCTAGGACCGCGCGAACCTATCCTGACGGTATCCAGCTTGCACGCGATCTACAGAGCCCGGAGTTCTCGACGAGGCTTAGTAGCAGACCGGTGCGTGTTTTTTTACCTGACATTGCCTTTAGTATACCATCCCTTCGCAGAGCGCTAGGGAGGGTCCCTCTCCATGGCGGGACGGCCCGCCAAAACGACGCCCTATTCCCCAGATGCCAGCTCCTCTTGCACCCCAGTCTAGCGCGAATCCCCCGTATACTAACATTTCTCATAGCACGGTACCGCGCATGCGACCATCTGAATCGGATAATAGGATGCCACGCCACCCAAGCTTGAACGGTGCCGCAAATTCTACCCCTAATTGGTATCCCTCTTCGCAGCAGATCATACCAAATTATGTAGAACGTTCTGTAAGTATTGATGATACCTTTTTTTTTTTTCGTGCTGTGCTGACTCTGTTTCCTCTCCTTTACCAGGCAGATAGGATGCCAGAGCAGCGCTCGCGCGCAATGTCGCCTCCAACTTTCGGCGACCAAGCTGAGTCTAGTGGAACTCGTTACCCGCGCCCTGCAACGGCTCCTCGTTCCTTTACTGGCGATGCCTCAGCTAGTCAGCCGACGACATCTCAGAATCTTCTTCCCAGGACACATACCTATCAGGCAGATGGGATGCCAGAGCAACGCTCGCGCGCAATGTCACCGCCAAGTTTCAGCGACCAAGCTGAGTCTAGTGGAACTCATTACCCGCCCCCTGCAACGGCACCTCGTTCCTTTACTGGCGATCCCTCAGCTAGTCAGCCGACGGCATCTCAGAATCTTCTTCCCAGGACACATACCTATCAGGCAGATGGGATGCCAGAGCAACGCTCGCGCGCAATGTCACCGCCAAGTTTCAGCGACCAAGCTGAGTCTAATGGAACTCATTACCCGCGCCCTGCAACGGCACCTCGTTCCTTTACTGGCGATGCCTCAGCTAGTCAGCCGACGACATCTCAGAATCTTCTTCCCAGGACACATACCTATCAGGCAGATGGGATGCCAGAGCAACGCTCGCGCGCAATGTCACCGCCAAGTTTCAGCGACCAAGCTGAGTCTAATGGAACTCATCACCCGCGCCCTGCAACGGCTCCTCGTTCCTTTACCGGCGATTCCTCAGCTAGCCAGCCGACAACATCTCAGAATCTTCCTCCTAGAACACATGTACAAATCCCGCCAACCAGATATTATACTCCGGCTCCTGCATCCCCTCGTTCCGCCACCCCTGTAACCCCGAACTTCGCTCCACCTGCTAACGTGTACTCACCGCGTGCTACCTCTCCCACTCCTAACATAAATGCCTCAGACCTAGCGAACCAGTCGCCACGTCGATTCCCCCCAACCATCCTCCAAGACCAAGACCCGGAGCCTAATTTGCAACGACGGCCTACAATTATGGTCGATTACGAGCAAGAAGGCAGGGCATCGACACCTGTACTACCCGTCCCGTCCCGAAATTCTCGGTCTACTTCACCCAGAATGGTTCCCCCTCCGGCAGATTCTCACGGTAGAAACTCTTATGCTGCAGGGCAGAGAACTCCGATTGCTTCTCCAGATGATACCCTTCCCGTCCGTCCTCCTTCTGTGTCGCCTCGCCCTAGCCCTGCGGCCTTTGTTCAGCGAGTACCGTCTCAAGGCGGTGTGACACACTCTACGCCGAGGCGCTCTGCCTCTCCAAACCCCTTGCCAAGAGGCGCATCGCCTGCCCCTCTTCCTCGAGCGTCATCACCTGCTCCATTGCCAATACGTTCGCCATCAATGCGATCGGTTCAGATGCGCCGGAACCCATCGGATGTCTCACTTCCAGGTGCTCCTGGCTCAGCATACATGCATTATAACCCGAACTTGGATGCTGACATTGCCGTGCTTGCAAGTTCAAGTGCCGATCAGCTGACAGCAGTCCGGTAGATTATTTGGTTGGGATAACTGTTATGTGATACGCTGGGACCAGTTTTAAGTACAGAAATACACCGTTTTATACGTCTACGCTTTCCTGGTGAAACGTGTTGATGATGTTGTCAATTTGTGGAGAGGCCGGAACTTTAAGTGAATGATTACACAATCGAGTGCGACCTTTGACTGAGCGCTCATCATGCCCATAACCTACCCTCGCTCGTCTCTTGGACACACTTCACATCTCGCGAATGTTTCGGACGCTGATGAGTCTATCGTTCTCTCTGACCTCGTTCGTTCAGGCGAGGTTTCCCGCCTCCGCCGCCGCGGTGCTATAGCCATCCGTGACATGGCTGTTCCCCAGTCACCGGTCCCACTTCCACTCTCCGCACCTCCTCCAGCCCCCACCACATCAGGCGTCTCCCGTCACACTTCAGTATATCTCCCACCTCTCGCACAGACTCCTCCAGAACCAGACCTATCAGAGACCGATGATGACGAGGTCGAGCAGCGACAAAGCGGGGTCGGAAGATGGTTCTTCCGCTCTCGACTCAACCTGAGAGACCTATCGATGAGCGATTTCAATGACCCCGATCCGCTCTTGTTTTCGCAGGACGCGGAGGCGCGTGTCGAAGACGAGGATGAGGATTTCTCATACGTCCTGTTCTGTGGCGGAAGGTTGCGTGAGAGTGAATGGTACAGCCAACCCAGTGCGCCGCGACCACCTGACCCCCCTGGGCCAGCGAGGTACCGCGCATCTGCATTCCGACCTCCACCCGCTGCACGTCGACCCTCGCACGTGCGCGCCCGGCGGACGAACGGTTGCGGCGTGTTGATCCATCTCAGCGCTGAGCCACGGCGGAGGCAAGGGACGTGGGTCGCTTGTGGTGCCGCAGCAGACACGGTTGTGAGAATGGACGCTCGCTATTTTGACCGCTGCGCCTCGGTCAAGATGATACGGAGCGCTTGCGGGTGCGTGCGTGAGGGAGTGGGCTGTCGTGTCTGGTGAGTTGCCTTCCCTCGCTCGGCGGCGCAGTATGCAGTACGCTGACGTCGTCCCCCGTCATAGCGGTAATCCCCTTGGAATCGTTTATGTTCCCTGTCAGGCCGCCGCCGATGGTCTCAATATCCCCCGAACATCATTGTCCGCCTCGTCCTCGACCGCACGAACTCAACCCCAACCTGCGCAAGCCGATTCTTTTGTGCACCCGCCTGGCCCTAATTATTGGTTGCCCAGCGTGGATGCATGTCAGAGACGTCGACGAACAGGGACAGCGGAGATCTTCAACTTTTTTTCAGAACGTGTGCGCTCCGCACCTGAATTCACGTTCCCACCGACATCATTCGAGGCTGTACCACAATCGATGCGATCTTCATCACCGGAGACACTTGCCACACCCTCACAACCCCTTCCCGCATCGTCAGTGTTATCAGAATCTTTCGCTCCCCGCCAATGGACAGATAGGCTTCCAATGCTGTCAGTCGACAATATACAACAAGCTTCTGATCCGGCCCTGGATGGCCAGGCTGGGGAAGTTGTTCGCAATAGTGGCAACGCTCCAGACCCGGACGAGGTCGAGGGGGATAACGCAGAAAAGCCCGAGGACTTTGGGACGGACGGTAGCGGTCACATTCCGTGGGCCGAACGATGAAGTTGGCCTCGTTAGCCGATAGAGTCCTTTCTTGGTACTATATCGGTATTATTATAATATTTTCTCTGGTGTTGTCTATAACTAGGCTCCGTGTTAGTGAGCTCTGTGAACTCAGGGCCCAGGGCCATGATTGACACAGAGTGACACCACCGCGTCGTGCGGTCACTATGTTTTAAAAGTCAGGCACTAGCGCCATTCCGTGATGTTGGCCATCAGCAAAACGCTGACACATGCTGTGTGGTGGTGTCGGCGCTACTTTGTCATTGTGCCTCATTAATTTATTGGACCTTGAATACGGAGGGATTTGCGGATTCTTCTGCGTACAGTAATTCAGGAGGAAATACGAGGCAAAGGGGCAATTTGCAAAAAACGGACTGGATTAATAATTAATACAATTGAGTATCGTCTGTGGCTGTGAAAGTCGTGTATGAGCAAACCGACCGACCTGGGGTTTCAGCAACCCATAAGAGGAATATTGGAAAATCTGGGGGCGGATGCTGCTAAATGAAGCAACTTTGACCTTGACAACTTTTACAAATGATGCAATAACTTGGGCTTGATCCGAACATGTCCCCCTGGTAGCCACTTGCGCACCGTACACCACCTTTTTCAATTAGCAACATGTTAATCACTTGACCGGGTGCACCAATTTGGGCGTAGGTTTAAGCTTAAGTCAAGAGCCGATTCTGATGCGCTTGGCAACTTGGAGGAGCCGTTCTGCATTGCTATCTATGAAACGACCTGGTTTGGTATGCACACAACGCACGACTAGAGATGTATCTGTAACTGAGGCGCATGGCAAAACAAGTTACACAGATACGTGAGTAACATCAGAACCACTTGGAGTTCGGACCAGGCACCCCGTGCGTCGGACGTGCACAATCCAGCGGTGATCGTGGGGATCCGATTCGGAATCAGGACTACAGCCCAGCGGCGTGGCACAGATTGGTGTCACTTGCGGTTACAGGAAGTAATCTGCAGGCGGCCGTTTCAGCGGCACAGAGCGGACATCCTGCCAGCCGTCAGCACTGAGAAAATGAATGTGAATATGAGGGAGCGTACTGATGGCGCATGCTGAAAAACTTTGTATTCTTGGGCTAGATGTTCATCGAGCTCGAGAATCGATGCGACATTGCCGCAACTGAGTAACAGATGGCGAGGGGGGACATGACAGGAAATAGTTCAACAGAAAATCAATCCGACCAGATTAGCAAGCCGTCACAGCACGTCAGTGAAAACGTCGGGGGTAGCCGAACACTGACCGATAACAGTAGTTTGGGGCACTCCAAACCGTCACGATCGTCTGATCAAACATCAGCTTGTACCCCTCCATCGCCAGCTGGTGTGCTCGGGCGATGAGGTCGATGGCATTATTATGAGCAAACGTTTTGGTGATGTCGGCTCCGAAAAGGAAGCCAGCCCCACGAGGAGAAAGACCCCAGCCCGTAATATCTACGATTCAGGGTTCCTGTTAATTTTAAGATCGCAACTTACTTGTCCGAACTTCCCCGGAAATTTTTGGGGGGACGCGCGGATAATTAAAGCAAAGCAGAACGTGCTCACCATCAGGATCGGACCAGAGCAGGTCGCACATGGGTCCGTCGTGGGGAACCTCCTGCTTTCTATCTATAGCCCGAATCTGCATCCGCGTTGGAAGTCAAAAAAAAAAAAAAGAGAGAGACAAAGATTCAAAAACCTGATCAATAGCCTGCAACACCGGACTCAGGCCGCCGTGGACGCAAAAGACGCGGCCGTCGACGATGGCGCCCAAGGCGAGATAGTCAAAGACTTCGCAACACCAGCGCCATACGTTGCTGCTGCCGTACTTGCGCTGACACTCGTCGTAAAACCCGTACACCTGGGTGATCTGCCTCGACTCGTGGTTTCCACGGATGAGCGTGATGCGATCTGGATAGCGCACTTTGAGCGCCAGGAGAAGGAGGAAGGTTTCGACGCTGTAGAAACCTCGATCCACGAAGTCTCCTGAATTGATAGTGCCGGTGTGCGTGTGAACTGAGGAAGAGAGATTGATGGGACGCAAGCCCTCCTACCAACAAAGATGTAATTCGTTTCTGGGCAGGTGCCGCCAATCTTGAACAGCTCCATCAAATCAAAGAATTGTCCATGGATGTCGCCACAAATCTAATTTGGAGACTCAGTTTGTTGCATGCGTCGCGCGCGGTGGAATGACGTACGGTTACTGGGGCGTCGACGACCTGGACATTGCTCTCCTCGATAAGGATTTCTCTTGCCTTGATGCACAGTCGCTTAACCTGTTCCTCTGATATGGGTGTACATTGTATGAGCTGTTCTATTTGGCTCGAGAGTGTGTGTGAATACGAGAGATGCAAGCCCCGATGCCCACTCACCTGTCAAGATCACTGGGCATCGTCGTGCTCAAGTCACGTCGCAGCTGTGCGCTTGCCGGTCATGATTATTTATTTATTTAATTATTATTTGAATATCCTTATCCTACATCTTCGCGCAGTTCCATACAATGTGCTACTGGTACTACAAGCGTAGAGTGAGAATGGTCTAATATGTATCGCCGACACGTCACCACGCGGAAAGGCCACTGCTAAGCATAGCACGCGCCACTGCCGCACTTGGAGCAAGGTGGGTGCCCATCAGGCTGCCCGTAGCGCTCTGGTGAGTCCGGCGCAAAGAACCCAAAGGTGTAAAGCACAAGAACAACCTCACAATGCCTTCTCATCACAAAACAAAGCCGACACCGCCATGCGTAGCTGAGACCCCTCTAACGTGAGATAACGAGTTCTGCCAAGGCGTAGTTGTCCTTCCATGGGGGTACATCTCCTCCACGGGAATGAGTTCCGGGGGGTGGTAATGCGTCGGAGCGCTCGCTTGAAGTTGCGCCGGTTGAGACGGTCCTCGCGATGGGTACGTCATGTCATTCGCGACGGCCATCGTAAACTGAGGCTTTTGATATAGCGAGGGAGAATGTTCTGGACTATGGGGAGATAGTGACAGCGATGATACCGGAGATGGGGAGTCAGACGACGTGACAGGGGAGATGTGGGATTGATTTGATGGGATACCAGTGTACAAGGGCTGACCCCGGGTGTTGCTTGGGCCAGCCCGAGCCCGTGGCTGGAGAAATGACACATCAATACGCATGGATGCGTCGCTCGATTGCGTCGGAGGAGTATGGTTTAGTGGTGGTTGAGTCGAGCGAGCATATGTGCCGTACATGGCGTATGGTGCGGTGTTTGACAGACCATTTATAGCGTGGGATCCGGTCATCAATAAAGCACCGGAAGAAGGGACGTAGATATGATCTTGAGGTGGGCCATGTTCACTGCCAGATGCGTTGTCACCTGGATCACGGCGTACGCCACGGATAACCTCAGAAGGGCAAGTGGGAGATAACAATTCCTCGGGTGCTGGAGGGCGGCCTGCGTCAAACGCACGGCGAGGGGACCCACGTGGATCAAAATAATGCGAAACAGGGACGGCGTCCTGGTAGTCCTGTTTGACGTATTCCCGCACGGAGGGATATGATAAAGCAGACCAAGGCGGTGAGGGTTCCGAATAGACATGCGGAACGACAGCCAGCTCTAACGCAGGTGGAGTGGAGGGAGGTGAGTCCAAAGACGCCTCCGGCGTCGGAGGTAGAGCCTTCACGTGCTTTTTATTGCCAGACAACATCTGACTACGTGTTGACGCAGAATTACGGCGCGACCCAGGCGTCAAGTGAATTCGATAACTGGGGGCGCATCAACGACAAGGGAAACGTTGGTGAGCGAGCTGCCTATGGATTAGAGCACGAGGAAAAGGACGCACTGTTGCTGGAGGTTGTCCTGGCGAGAACAGCGGGTGTCGCACCCTGGAAAAGGACACTTGTGATTCCGCTCTCCCGTGTGGATGCGGGTGTGTCTGGACAAATGGCCGCTCGTGGTGAAAGCCTTGGAACATATGTGACACACGTGCTTCTTTTTGTTTGCCGTTGAGACAGTGACCTGACTGGAGTGAGGATGGCGGTCAATATTTGAGGAGTCATGAGGGAACAGGCGTCTGGGGCGTGATGTCAGAAGGTGGGAATGGGAAGGAGAAGTTGAGGCGGCCGAAGGTGAGTGGGCGGAGATTGAAGGAGGGTGGGGATATGGGGCGGTCATGGTGAAGGTGGGCGGGTAGGAGATTGGTGAAGGTTAAGGGCGTCGGAAGAGGAATATTTAACGGAGACGGGGGAAGGGAGTGTTCGAACGTGTCGAGTGGTGCAGCAAGTCGAGGTCAAGTATGAGCTCGGTTGTGCTCGTTGAGGCGGACTCTTGAGCTGAGTTTCTTGCCGACGCCGACCTGCCGGTGCGCGTTAGATCGATGATCTACAACGTAATATAAATTCTATTTATCTGACACCGCTTCTTCTGCTTCTGTCGATGGGATTTCCCAC
The DNA here is from genome assembly GCA_022376545.1 of Russula dissimulans. Classification (NCBI taxonomy): domain Eukaryota; kingdom Fungi; phylum Basidiomycota; class Agaricomycetes; order Russulales; family Russulaceae; genus Russula; species Russula dissimulans. The sequence goes on from WTXJ01000006.1 coordinate 657,476, forward strand.
ATCTCGTGATTAACTTCCTCTCTCCAGGGAAATAGATAAAACGCGATCGAGGTTTTCCGACAAAATATGGTACTCCCTATCGTGAAATGCCGCGCCTGCCAGCGATGGCGATGGCGAACGTTCCTTTTTCCAATGTGCTTAATCCGGAAACGACGGGCCGGTGATAGACGCAACGATCACGTGATGAGTCTGTTCGGAAGTCGTTCTTTCTCACACTCAAGTCCTCCCTTGATAACATGCCATCCACTCCCTCAAGGTCAACCCCTTCATCTCCAGAGCCTATATACTCTCACGCAACCCGTCGCGATGCGGGTAGTCATCACCGCTCCAACCGCTCATCGTCTGATCGCCTGTCCAAAAGAATCGCGAGCATGTTACTTTACGACGAACGAGAAACAAATGACCTTCGTCGCATGCTCCTTTCTGTGACCGAGGAATTAAAGCAGGAGTCTCAGAGGGCAGATGAAAATGAGCGCCGTGCCCGAGAGGCCATTCAGCGTTTCAGAGCCATCAACGAAGCCCGGGTCGCCGCACAGCAAGATGCCGCTCGTGCTAACGAAGAGCTGAGGCTGTACAAACTGCAGCTCGAGTATGCCCAGAAAGAGATATTTAAGGCCCAAGATATCCTCGAGTCTTTGGAGGCACAACGTCATGATGCCGAAACTAGTGCAGCGAAAGCCAGGAACGTGGCAAGAAAGCTTAGGGAGGAAAGTCTCGTGGATCTTGCAAGGGAAGAAGGGCGCCGATTTGGTTTACAAGAAGCCCTTGCCCGTGCTCGCAGGCTTGGCTCCGAACAAGCTCGTTCGACCTCCGACCGACGCGATTCCAGGCCGGTCCCAAACAATCTATCCCATCCAGATGATCAAGATGAAGTGGGGTCCTTCCTTCGTGCCGGTACACCTGCGGCCGTGGAACCACCTTTAGACCCTATCGAAGAGACAATGCTCAGTTTCCCTCCTTCGCCTCCCGCCGTTCGTTCTTCCAATCCACAGGTGTTGTCGCATCCCGAACCGGTTCTACCCCCTCCTAGTGATATCCGACCCATCGTGGTCAGAAACACCCCATCACCTTCTCCCCATCCAGAGAGCATAATTCCTCCAGACGGCTTTATACCTCATGCAGCGAGTGACTCAACCATCCGCCTACCTCCCCCGCACGAAATGGTACGAGCTATTTCGCCCACGTCGCCGACCCTCAATAGACAAGCATCCACGGAATCCGAACCACTCATGGTGCGAATCGCTGAGGTTCGACGAGATGTTGTTCCCTTGGAGCCCGAGTCTCCCGGTTCAACTACTATCTCCCAATTCGAACTGGTAAGCGAGCCCAACGGCTCCATCTCCCGACCGTCCCGTAAGAAGAGAAGAAGCCTCAGCGTCATCCCCGAATCCGTCAGTGGTGACAATACACCCGCAGGAGGCTCCAGGAGTATTTCTATGGATCGCGGATCTCCACAAGTTTCTCCGGCCAGTGTTTCTCATGCAGTGGTGAGCCTTCACGTCTCTCTTATGTCCTGACTGACAATCCCTCTTAGGCCCAGTCGCCTGTGCCTACCTCAACGTCTCCAACCTTCATTCGGGCTAGCGTTGGAGATGGCTCCCATGACCCAAATCATTACGTTTACCATAGACCCAGTTATGCATCTACTTCGTCGAGCTCAGTGCATCAAACCCCTGTGCGTTCGATTAGGAGTTTGGGACGCATGAGTAGTTTGTCCTCCGTGCTAGAAATCCCTATCGACATCGTGCCTCCGGTGATTTGACGTTTCATGTCTGTTCACTCTTTGAGCACTACTAACCTGTGTCTCAGTCTCGCTCTCAATCACAGACCCCACAAGCCACACCGCATGCGCCTCCTGGTGGTGGCTTTTTGAGCGCTGAGGATGCCGCCTACCGGCCTATCTCGCCAACAATCTCGTCGTCAGTCCTAGATCCATCGACCTCTCAAGTAGTTCGCCAGGACAGCTCTGCGGGCCCAACAGGTGCCCCATCTGTCATTCCACTAACAGATGGACAATTGCCTCCCGGATTTGTCCCTATGAACGTACCCTCTTCATCACAACCACCACCCTCTCGAAGGACTCCGGGACCTCCCTATTCTGCTCCCGTGGTTCCAATTCCGACAAATGCCGCCGTTATGAGCCCCAGAATGTCTGCGCAAACTGAACCGCACCCACTGTACAGCGTGCCCGTTCCCGATGCAAGCTCTTCCTCGGGCCGGCTCTCCTCACATAATCCAGTGCGCATCCCGGTGACATCTACCACGGCGGACTCTTCGGTCATGGTACCACCTGCAAGCCTCTTCTCGCAGCCGAATGAACCAAGCTCCTCTGAGACGGATGAGGACGATGCTGTGGCATCAAGTCTCGCGAGCTCAAACGATACTCTTTCGACGCCTCCACCATCACGCAAGAAACACGTCAAGAAGTCTCGGCGTCCGGCGTATGACGCAGCTCCTACGACACCGGGATTAGCGTACCCATCATCCCCACTTCTTCACGCGAACACGCTGGCCGCCACAGGGCAGCCGGGGACGTCGGCGGGTCAGATGCGTGGTGGATCTGCCGGGATGACCCCTGGGTCGCGACATAAAAACTTGCGCCACTGACCGGAATCGGAGTCAGTCGTTAACGTGTCAACCCTCGCCGTCCCTTTTTGTCTGGACATAAGGAGAAGAAAAAGCCGCCCATCGTTCCGGTCATCAGCGTCTCATTCTCGGATACCCCCATTGGAGATCATCATGTGAGAGTATGAGGTGTTACATCAAAACCCTTGAGAGTACGAATGATTTATGGGGAAGGGGAAGAGGATTGTTGCCAACAGAATCTGATGTAACTAAGTATGGAATGGATCTAAATGGTCTCATCGACCTGCTTTGACAACCGGGGAAATCCGACTTCTCGACCACGTGAACCGTGAATGGTGTGCTCGTGCTCGTGCGAACGCGCTTAAGGTCGGGCTAGACCCATCACCGCAAACATTGGCGGGTACCCTCTACGTTAACTATATTATAAATTCCACCAGTATTGCGGCTGATGGCATGAACACACGGCTACACGAGGACACCCAGCTGGATAAAAGTGAATGTATGTAAAAAGAGGACATCGATAGATTGACGGAGATAAAACGACAGACTACTACTGGTACTAGAAGTGCTCGACAGTGAATGTCCACTTGCCCTCGGCAAAGTCGAAGCTCCCGAACGTGGTGTCCCTCATGTTCTTCAAACGCTTCAGGTGCTTTACAGCCGAGGGATGTTTTTCGTCTTTGATCGGCTGCCGGGTCGCTTTGTCAAGCGGCCAGCACCGAAGCAATGCGATTCGGGCGTGGACGTTGAGCCCGCTACCCGGTGGGGGCTTGTCGACGCCGTCACTGTCTGGGTATACGCTGCACTCCATTTCGTCGAAGCGCACCTGCTCGCCGAGCAAATCGCTCAGTTTCGTGAGCGTCGTGAGATCGACTGGTTCCAAAAATCGGATTTCCCCATAACCTATGCGCTTCACGACGAGGCCCTTCACCACGGCCAACTCTTCATAACCGAGCTTGGACAGCGTGGAGATGCTTGGTTCTACGCAGTAATCGCCTTCCTGAGGGGTGGTAGGACTTTCATCTGTGATCTGAGAGTCTGGCGGTGGGAGCGCGGTTCCACGGTCATTTGAGGCAAGCATCCGAGCAGGTGATGAGGTGGGTAACGCCGCTGCTTCCTTCTCACGGGCGGCAATAGCGAGGGACGCGTTGAAAACTGGCTTTTTTGGACCCGGCGACGCACCCGACCGCCTAAGAAGATCGGCAGCGTCTACCTTCTTGTCAAGTACAAGCTTCTTGAAGCTCGCTCTTGTATCAGCCTTGAGCTGACTCGTCCCGAATGGCTCCGAGCCATTCGCCACCTTTCCAGGGCTCCCAGTCAAGGTCAAGCTGAGCGCGTTGGGCTTTCCTGTTGTCAAAGACAGGGTTAAACCGTTGTTTGACGAGGGACTCGATGTGGTAGAGGTATAGCCACGCAGCCTAGTCTGAACAGGCTGATAAGCAATTGACCGTGACGTTGGAGCCCGGACTGAGTCAAACAAATTGACTTTCTTCTTGGTTGATGTGTCCAACGTTGGTGCGTTTGGCGCCGGAAGGAGGGAGAAGATTGGGAGATTTGTCGCAATAGGCTGTGAAATAGAGGCTTGCAGGCCTTGCGAACCTATAGCAGAAGCCCCTAGGCCTGAAGTGCCGAGGCTACTGCCTAACATGGAGCCTCCGATGGGTTGCGCACTGGTTGGTGTTGCACCAGTAGTAGGTGCGGATGGCCGGCCAAAAAGGTTGCTTCCCCCTCCAAACGCGTTGTTCGCCGGCTGAGAAGTTGACTGCCCAAATGTATTCCCGAAAAGGCTGGTCTGCTGGGGGGCAGGAGCGATGTTCGTTTGGCCGGCAGCGCTATTGCCAAAAACTCCGCCCCCTGCTGATGGGATGGTCGTCTTGTTCCCGAAAAGGCCAAAAGAGGGCGGTTGGCCGGCTTGCTGCTGACTACCCTGCTGCGCGTTTCCAAATAGACTGCTTCCTCCAGAACTACCGAATAGCCCGGTAGTAGGCTGTTGGGTCTGGGTACTACCAAATACTGCATTTGGGGTTTGTAGAATTCAAACGGTAGATCATGTATGATAACGTACGTCCGCCCTGTTGTGGCTGCCCCGTCTGGGTCGCGTTCGACTGTCCAAACGCTGGTTGGTTCCCAAAGAGCCCAGTATTGCCTGGCTGAGCTTGACCTTGTTGTGCCTGCTGTTGCTGAGATCCGAATAAACCAAAGCCACTTCCAGTCGCAGGCTGTTGCTGAGTGGTCTGCCCGAATATAGATGGTTTCTGGCCAGTAGTGTTCGCACCTGCTCAACGAGTTAGCGGCAGAATGCGCTCAATGATGAACCTTTACGTACCAAATGCCCCCCCACCAAACGCACTGCTTGCCGGCTGATTTTGCCCAAACAAGCCGGTAGATGTGGACGGTTGCTGAGCGGTATTGGTCTGGCCAAAAAGACCGGTGGTTGCAGTGTTAGTACCAGTTCCAAAGCCGCTGGTACCCCCTGTGGCATGGTAAGTCAATGATCGGACACCATTAAATATAATCCATACCAAAACCGCTTAACGGTTTATTTTGGGATCCAAATGCATTACTGCCCCCGAACAACCCAGTGTTCTGGGGTTGTTGTGGCTGGCTGAAGGATCCAAAGCCGCTCGTCGCCGGCTGTGGGGCAGGTTGCTGAGAAGACTGGTTGAAAGTACCAAACCCACCCGCCCCTTGCGTTGTGGTTTGACCCAGCCCGCCGAAGGCACTCCCCGTGGTTGCACCACTTGCACCAGCGTTACCAAATGAACCGAAGATGGGATTTGCAGGTTGCGGTTGAGTGGATTGCCCGAATAAATTTGTCGTGGCGGTGGGTTGTGTTGCACTTCCGAATGCCGATTGACCGAACGTGTTAGAGCCAGCAGTCTTTCGATTCTGCTGATAATCCTGGATTCGTAACTCCTGAAAAGAGGAAGCATCAATGAATTAATTCCCATATAAGGAAGACGAAAGCAACAGACCTCAAATGAATTGCCACGGTATTGTGGCATGCAGGTAATGCTCTGATATTGCAAGGTCGCGTTTGCGTTTGCCGGGTCTTTCTCGCTGAAGCCACTGTAGGCTGGGTTTGCCGTCCCGGTTGTCACGGGAGGAACCCCGTCATAAGGTCCCGTATTCGGATTTGCTACAGGGAAAATTCGTCAGAAAATCAGTATGGGAAATCATCCGAAAGACACACAACTCGTCTGCCCGAAAGCGCTTGTCGCTGGCTTGTTAGCAAAAGTAGTGCCTCCAAACGCGCTCCCACTCGCATTCGTCTGCCCAAATAAACCTGTATTTGACGTGGCCGGCTGGGAAGGGGTTGTCGAACCAAACCCGCCGCCTGTACCAAAGGCGGATGTCCCACTTCCGCCAAACGCGCCAAACCCTGTGGGGGGTTTCGTGGTGCCGAATGGATTCTGATTACCACTTCCAAATGCCCCTAATGAAGCACATGTAAGAACAGGAATGCCAAGGGATGATGAGTGAGACAAACCAAACGTCGAGCCTCCTGTCGCAGGCGTAGGATTGGGATTGGAGGCAAGGTTCCCAAACATCGAATTTGCTTGTTGAGGCTGCTGTTGTGAGTTTTGACCAAACCCTCCGCCAGATCCAAATACTAAGTAGAAATAGTTAGACCACGCTCGAGGGAAACAAGAACATGTCAGAGTTGATTGACTCGTACCTCCGCCTCCACCAGACCCGAACGCGCTTGGCTGACCAAACACGGACCCTGTTTGTGGTTGCTGCGGCTGCTGCGGCTGCTGTTGACTTTGTGGAGGGTTGGCCCAAGAGGACTGAATACCACTATTTCCGAACATCAGAGGAAGAGATCGATGGTAATGTCAAAAGATGTTCGCTCGATCCTCATAAAGCTGCGAGACTCGCGTGCCGAGTTATTTAATCGGAGCTTCAAACACGCCGCTTGTTTTGGAAAGTGCGCGTTACGTGAATGATTTTTTGGACCCGCGATTTTGGTCGCATACATCCATCCGTGCAATATGCCAGACGGTTCTAAGCATACCTTCAACACTTTGGCTCGCGAGTCAGCTTTCAGGAACCCTCCGAGTGGCGGTTCTATTTTTCCCATATTGAACGAGTTTGTTGCACCGCATATCGAGTCATTCAATGCACTTTTCGATGACTCCGGGCTACCCTTCGGAGATGGGGATGGTCTTGGTCTCCTCAGCTTAGCAATACAGGATATTGGTGAGCGTGTGGTCTTTGATGGAGCAGGGCAGTCTGGGCCCGGGGGTAACCAAAAGGTGTGGGGAAACAGGTTGAGCAGTAAGAATTTTGGGCTATTTTACATGATTTATCTCACTGAGAAATACAAGTCTGGATCGACCAAGTTTCCATCGCACGACCTATGGTACCCGACAAAGATCGACGCGCTATAGAGCGCAAGGTCTTCCCTACCGAGGTGGGCATCTTATGCGTCAACATCGATTTGTAATTTTATAATTGGTCCTGAAGCTAAGCATGTCCTTCCCAGGCTAGAGAAAGACTGACGTCCTACCGTGGACGTATGACCGTGAAACTCTGCTGGAAGGTTGATGAACCAGGTCAAACAGTACGATCCATTATCAAGGACTGTGGTCTAATCCCAATCATGGTTCGGGTAACTGTTCCCTCTTTCTGTCGCCTCCAGATCTGCTCTTGATAATGACGTCCAGTCTGTTCGCTGCAATCTTCGTGCCTTGTCTTCTGCGGAACTCGTGAGGCGTCATGAAGAACCCGAAGAATTTGGAGGATACTTCATTATCAATGGAAATGAACGTCTCATTCGCTATCTCATCCTTCCTCGTAGGAATCACGTCATTGCCCTAAACCGCCCCTCTTTCCAAAGTCGTGGTCCTTCCTACACGCCTTATGCCGTTCAAATACGTTGTGTACGCCCAGACCAGACCAGTGTTACAAACACGCTCCACTATCTGGCGAACGGTAGCGCTACGTTACGGTTTAGTTGGCGAAAACAAGAATACGTCGTACCTATCATGCTCCTTTTGAAAGCCTTAGTCGGGGCCTCAGACAAGGAAGTCTTTGAAGGTGTCGTGATGCAAGACTATAAAAATACGTTTTTGATAGACCGTGCTGAATTGTTGTTGCGCAGCTATAAGATATATAGCTTGCACAGCAGTGATCAGTGTCTGGATTACCTTGGCGACAAGTTCCGCGTTGTATTAGGACTGCCTGAGGATTGGACAAACCCGGATGTTGGCACCTGGCTTGTCAGAAAACTCGTTCTTGTTCATCTTGAGACACCTCGAGACAAGTTCAAGATGCTCCTGTGCGCTTTGGGCCCTCTTGGCGTCTCATGACCACCACTAATCGTGTAAAAACAGGTTTATGCTAAGGAAGTTGTACGCCATCGTGTCCAAAACGTGCAGTTTTGACAACCCCGATTCTCCTCAACATCAAGAAGTTCTTTTGCCAGGGAGTCTATATGGCATGATTATCAAGGAGAAACTCGAGGAAGCACTCAATCAGGTTCGCAATCAAATAATCCAAGATGTTCGAAAACAAGAGCCATCCGTTGACTTCTTAGACGGTAATTGCATAACTTGTTTTTCGTGACGGCACTGATGTTTATTTGAAGACCGATACCTCCACAAGGTTTTGTCACGCGTAAATTTCGATATTGGATCGCGGTTGGCAAATTTTCTCGCAACCGGGAACCTGGTATCACCGACAGGTCTTGACCTACAGCAGGCGGCAGGTTTCACGATTGTCGCAGAAAAGTTGAATTGGCATCGGTACATTAGCCATTTCAGGTGCATCCACCGAGGCGCCTTTTTTGCAGAGCTCAAGACAACCACTGTGCGGAAGTTGCTTCCCGAGGCGTGGGGTTGAGTTATTCTCCTGATGAGTTCTTTGCGTTGGATTAAAGCGTTTCCAGGTTTCTTGTGTCCTGTCCATACACCTGATGGCACTCCATGTGGTCTACTCAACCATCTTTCTCGCCAGTGTCGCATCGTCACCTCCCCTCTTGCTACCTCTCGCATCCCTGCTTTGCTTGTTGCACAAGGAATGACTGATCCTTTCGCGCCTTCTGTAAAAGGGAACCAAAATATTTGCGTACAGTTGGACGGTCGCATTATCGGATGGGCGAAACCATCTGTTGCTAAAAGTCTTGCCACAACTCTGCGAATATGGAAGACGGAAGGTATTCATGACATCCCCTTAGATCTGGAAATTGGTCTTGTCCTACCATCTGAGGGCGGGCAGTACCCCGGGTTGTTCCTCTTTGCATCGCGCTCGCGTATGATGCGCCCTGTCAAATACATCGTCAATGGAAAGGACGACCAGATTGGGTCCTTTGAACAGGTATATGTGGACATCGCAGTATCACCCAATGAGATAGAACCCACAATCTCAACACACGTCGAACATGCACCGACAAACTTTCTCTCAATCTTGGCGAACATGACACCGTTTTCTGACTTCAATCAGAGTCCCCGTAACATTTACCAGTGTCAGGTACGTCGTCCGTTATCTCGTGAAACTCAACACACTCGACGTTCGATAGATGGGTAAACAGACGATGGGAACACCGTCGACCTCGCTGAACCATCGTACGGATAACAAACTTTATCGGTTACAATATGGGCAATCACCCTTGGTTCGACCCAAGTTGCACAACACCTATGCCATGGACTCTTTCCCGAATGGGACCAATGCGATCGTCGCCGTCATCTCTTATACAGGCTACGATATGGAGGATGCTATGATATTGAACAAATCTGCGCACGAACGCGGGTTCGGTTACGGAACTGTGTACAAGTCTCAAATTGTTGATCTGAAAGAGACTCGCGGAGCATCAAAGTCTGTTTCTGCACCTACGCTGCATTTTGGGCTTGGGCAGGACATACGACTAGCACCAGGGGAGAAACAGCATCCGTGCTGCCAGTTTCTCGATATAGATGGTCTCCCCTTCATCGGAACCCGGCTAGTATCGGGTGATCCCATCGCCGCCTACGTCGACGATACTACGGGACGAACATGCTTTGTGAAGTACAAAGGCGACGAAACCGGATATGTTGACCAAGTTCGCCTTCTTGGTGCGTCTTCTTGCCATTCCTTTTTCTTCCATTGTGGTGACTCGACAGTTAACCGGCAGGTTCCGACGCTGGTGATTTCGAGCTGCAAAAAGTCCATGTCACCTTCAGGATTCCTCGTTCTCCTGCAATTGGTGACAAATTCTCGTCCCGGCACGGACAGAAAGGTGTCTGTTCCCAAAAATGGCCAATGATTGACATGCCCTTTAGCGAGAGCGGAATGCAGCCGGATATCATTATCAACCCACATGCTTTCCCTAGTCGCATGACCATCGGGATGTTGGTCGAGAGCATGGCCGGGAAAGCTGGTGCGATGCACGGCCTAGCACAGGATGCCACACCTTTCACGTTCGTGGAATTTACAATCTACCATATCTGATGTTCCGATTGTTGTGACAGGTTCTCTGAATCAGACACCGCGATAGATTACTTCGGAAAGCAGCTTCGAGCTGCCGGATACAATTACTATGGAAATGAACCAATGTATTCGGGGATCACAGGTCAAGAATTTGCTGCAGATATCTACTTTGGGGTGGTCTATTATCAGCGACTGCGGCACATGGTACTTGACAAATTTCAAGTACGGACTACTGGCCCTGTTGATCCTCTGACACGACAACCTGTTAAGGTGAGGGACACGACAATGTACGCTCACTTCTGTCGCTCACACCGGTCATATCCTTTAGGGTCGGAAACGTGCTGGTGGTATCCGCTTTGGAGAAATGGAGCGTGACGCACTCATCGCCCACGGGACCTCCTTTTTACTCCAAGACCGGCTGATGAATTGCTCCGACTACTCAACAACCTGGGTATGTCGAACCTGCGGTAGCATAATCGCACTTGGTTACGACGACGGCATGCTCAACGCTGAAACATCAAAATTGGCCAGCCCGGGAGGTGAATACTGTCGATTATGTCGGGATAATGCCAACGACCGCGATCCGCGAGGTGGGAATATCCAACGGCAAAATATTGTTCCTGGTAGTAATGGGGACATCGCGATCGCAATCCTATCCGATCATGTTCTAAGGGAGCAAGTCAAAGGTAGCGAGTTGGATATCGTCGCAGTGCCATTCGTGTTCCGGTATTTGTGCGCGGAACTGGCATCAATGGGCATCGCCGTCTCATTGCAGGTTCAATAAAGATGCCCGCAATCTTCACTATGTTTATTCTGTCTTCTGCATTAGCCGTTTCCAATGCATGCCGTTTATGTTTATATGAGTGACCTCATGATGCGGTGAGAAAATAATGGTATCGGTGCGAGGCTAACTGGTATACATAAAAACAAAGCGCTTGTCTTTGCATCGCACCAATCCAATCCAGCACCTTGATATAGGCGCTTTACTCGATGCTACTGATAGTCTAAGAAACTTGCAAGCAGTACACATTCTGAAGTCGATGATTATGGTCCCTGTTATCCAAAAGGTAGTTGTCATGGAAGTAGAGGCTGAAAAGGGAGTGGGAGCATATAGTACTCATGTAGATAATCCCCTTAAGTCTAGCACCAGCGAGCGGTATGTCCGTCGAGGTTGCGGCTGTACCTCAGACATTGCAGGTGTTTACTGCTCTGTGAGGAGAAATACACTGTCGGCGATCCGAGTCGTCGATGGAAGAAGCCTGTGGACAGTGGCTTGCTTGTGAGATATTGACTTTCGAACTGCAAGAATGCTCAAGATCAGGCATTTGAAATCTGCTGGGCCCTGTCCTTTGTTCGTAGTACTATATCCCCTCTCTACTCTACACAAGACACCATAACCAAGTGGTTTGGTAACAGACAAGAAATTTGTTTCCCTCCGAGAAGGCAAAAAAAGAAATCTGCCCATCTTTGGGAGTGCAGGTTCGAATCCTGCTGGTGTTTCGACTTCATTTTGCTTTATATTAGACACCCTTCAAGTTATCTTCTCTCGGGAGGTACCGTGCTCTGCCGAACTGAAAGCAGCCGGTCCAGTCACCATCGGCATTCCTGCATAAAACTTTTTTCACTGATACCAGCTCACGAGAAGCTTGAACCAGGGAAAAAATGTGAAAAAAAAAATGTAAAAAGCCAAAGAGGAACGTAGAATAAAAAATTCATTGGTAAAATAAAACCCTCCTTTTTTTGAAAAAGTTCACCAGTCAAAAGCTTTTACCAAATTCCTGATGACCGGTAGTTGGACTGCGCGCCCAACATCGCCAGTATACTAATTATTTGTGGAGAGATATCCCGCTTGTGATTGTCAATGAGAACTTGTAAATAGTACTAGTAGCTTTCCTATCTTTAATGAAGATGTTGACTTTCTAACCGCAAGAACGCTCAAGATGAGGTGTTTAAAGACTGCTGTCCGTTGTTCATAGTACATCCCCTCTCCACTATACACAAGATACTACGACCGAATGGTTCGGCAGCAGACAAGAAATCTGTATCTTGGGAGTGCAGGTTCAAATCCTGCTGGTGTTCAACGTATTTTTGCTTTATGTAGTGAAGTCCACATCTCACGTCCAGACGCGAGATATGAGGAAGCTGAGGGAAACAAGTGATCAGCGCTGGGCGAGGGAGACGAACGGTGAGAGCGGCGGCCAAGACGGACAATCGAGATCTGCCCGTGGCATCGGCCAAATGCCGCAAGGTCAAGCAAAGATAGGGCATGAATCACTGTCGCCCGGTGACTTTACATTACGGTGACAGTAGGAGGATACATGTCTCAGGACGGACTAAATGAACGGCTCAACCGCTCGCTTCGTACTCCATGTAGTATCTGCCACCACTCATGTGAACCATCTGCCTGTGAGAAATCAGAGGACAGGACGTAGTCGTCCGCCACTACGAAGCTTTTGGGAGTATCTTTTTGAGCCACTCCTTCAAGTCGACGAGCTCTCGCGGTGAGGCTCCGTGCTGTAACCCGGGATATTCCTTGAACATGACACCCTTCAATGCTGCAGCATCAGGTGCATCAGAAGTCACAGCGGAGAGACCTATGTTTGTCTTTAAAAATTCTACTGAAGTTTTGCCAATCTGGAACGTAACGAGAGGGTCAGCAGTGCCGTGACCCCAAAAGACCGGTATTGACGACGCGTTTGGAGAAGACATCTAGAAGCAGTTGAGTCAGAAGGTTTGCCCAAGGATGCGAAGCTCGCTCACCGCTTTGAATTTATGCCTTAGAACTACCCAACCGCTCAGAGAGACGATACCCGCCAACTTGCGTTCATTGGTGAGGCCAGTGAGTATGCTCATCGCGGCTCCTTGGCTGAAGCCGCCGATCACAATTCTGCCAGGATTAATGCCGGAATCGACTTCTGCAGAGACGAGCTGGTTGACCGACGATACCGTTCTCAGCATGCCGCTTTCGTCTTCGTCGGAATTAAAATCGAAACTCCTGATGTCGAACCTGAAAAATGCAAACCCGATGGTACAGGTGGTGACCGATAAGCTTAAAACATTTTGCAAAAAAGACTATATGTACCATGCTGGCATACGCATGCCGAAGTTTGCAGTGACAGACTCGGTTGGACTGGGATTGCAAGATTAGAGTGGAACAAGGAAAGTCCCTCGAGACCGATGGCTTACGCGTGAGGTAAGATCCACTTGACATGGGATAGGGCGGGGTCACGTCCAAAGGCTGACACAGGATCGCTCCACCCGTGTCCTGTATCACCCAAACCCTGACAGTCGTCTCATTAAAACGAACATCGAATACACATAGGTACATCGACACCAACGTGGAGAAAGATAACTGTTGCTGTGTGCTTGGTGGTAGGCTCGAGTATGAGTGGAGTTCCAGACATAGCTGAGACGTCGCGGTGTTTCCCCCTTATTAAGATGCGTGTTGCTCTAAAGATGAGCCCCGAGGACATCTTCTCACGCTCCGTTCCGCCAGTCTGCCTTTGATCTTCCCCATATCAATCTTTTGACCCGACCGCTATGGAAAATGATCCAGGGCCCTCTTCTCAACTCCCGAATTCAATCGAAGCTACTTCGGAGGTCGTAGTGCTCTCAAAAAAGGCGCAAAAGAGGGCGCTTAAAATGGCGCGGCTGGAAGAGCGAAAGCTCGAAAGGCGCGCGAAGGAGAAAGCGGCGAAGAAGGAAAAGAAGAGAAGAAGGGCGGAGAGGATCGCCACAGGAGAGCAGCTGTCAGAGGACGAGAGGACGGAAAAGCGAGCGAAACTGAGTCGCGCAAAAGAACCGTTCGCCGCAAGGGTCGTCTTGGACCTGGCGTTCGATGACAAAATGAGTGACAAGGTAAGGTCTGTCTCTGGATTCCACTTCACGTCGCGACATCTTCGGTCACCTTAGGAAATAACTTCATTATGTTCGCAATTAGCCTACGTCTACAGCGCTAATCGACACTCGTCAAACCCTTTCCGATCACTTCTCTTCACCTCGCTCAATGGTCGAACGCTAGCTCGACTCGAGAAACTCAACGATGGAGGATATAAACGCTGGACTGGAACAGAATGGTGGACCGAAGGTTATGATAACCTCTGGGCTCAAACTTCAGGACAGTCTGATCTAGGGGACAGCGATCGTCCTCGAGAGACCGCAGGTGAAGAAGATCGTACCAAAGACAATGAAGATAGCAACAAGCAAGAAAAGTTGCTCGCGACTCCGGTGTCTCGGGATTGCGTGGTTTATCTCACTGCAGACTCGAGCGACGTCCTGGAGGAATTGAAGGAAGGGGAGACTTATATTATTGGTGGTATTTGTGATCATAATCGGTATAAGGTACGCAGGCTATATTGGCGACGGGTTTTCCTTCATGTGAAGGCTTTGCAGAATCTTTGCTTAGACAAAGCCAAGGAATCCGGTGTCCGTGCGGCCCAGCTTCCCATCGGGAGATATCTATCGCATTTGGCAACGAGAAAAGTGCTCACAGTGAATCAGGTATTCGAGATTCTTGTCAAATGGGTGGAGACAAGAGACTGGGAGCAGTCATTATATGCGGTGATCCCAAGGCGGAAATTCCAAGATAGCGTTGGGCACGAAGGACCTGAAGGGAAGAGCGAGGATAACACGGCAGTGGAAGGAGCGGCATAATCTCATTCGAGAACATCTTTGAGATTTGTTTTTCCCGAACCTCTTTCCAATGGCTTAGGCTGCTGCGGCGCGGGTTTCCATCCAATCTACACTTGCACTGTGAGTGAGGCGAAGAGGCTGCAGGAATGAAAATAGCTGACAAGGTAGATGACCTGGAACGTAGCCGGTATTGTGCCATCCTCTTGTCCATGAAGCTCTGTACGTCCGGATGGTTAGCGTACTTTTGACCTAATGACTTTGACCTACCTTTGTATATCGCCGATGCGGCGGCTAGTGTGTCTCTATGCAATAAATGTCGACTTGAATCTATCATGAGTATTGCGCAATAGCACCAATTACGCACTGCGCACCGTCCGATGATGGCGTTATTCTCGCCCATGTCCCTGAGATCTTCTAGGAGCTCCCACATACTTGGGTATCCTACGCTGACTTCGTCAACATCCACGGTGAGAAGTGTGAAGCCAGCACGGCTCATAAGATTTGACATGTCACGAGGTTCTGCACTAGCGGTTATAGGTAAAAGCTCGGTCGGAGAATGATGCAACGCGCCTGCCATTGGTGATACGTGAGGGGAAATCCCGCCTTCTCTTTCCATTTCTGCGAGCTGAAGAGCGGTGCGCAGCTCAAAGAGCGTGTCGCCTCCCAGGAGGGCCCCGACGAAAACGCCATCAGGTTGTAAGGCTTCCTTGATCTGTACCAGAACGCCTGCAGACTATCTCGTCAATTTGCGGCGTTCGGGGTCACATCAGCCTACCTAGTAGATCGTTGACCCAATGAAGGCTAAGACATGACACTATCGCCTCCTGGGAGTTTCGTGGGACTATACCCAACAGTTTCTCCTCATCAGCGACTAGCCTCTCGACCTGGACTGTTTTCCCAGTCAGCCAGATGCACGAAACGCACAAGTCTGTGAGAGACACACACCCTCGAACTCAGAGTCTGGGTCTCTTTCAAGAGAACGTTCTGAGAGAAGTTTGGATGAAAAGTGCTAGAGTCTGCTGTCACTCCTTACTGCTCAGATCCAGCATCGTCACTTTCTGCGCCCGATCCAATTCGAGCAATTTGGAGAAATGGCCAGGACCAGATCCGAGGTCAAGGACAGAAGAGAACTTTCTCTTGATGTCCTGGGACCGTGTCTCAGCCAAGTGATACGAGGGCTTTCCGAAACAGAACATATACTTGCCAAAAACCTCTCTATCATCCTGTTGGCCACCTCATCGCGCACGTAGTCAACGGTTCTACTACGATTCCCCCCATCGCGGGCCGCTGCACGGTCTTTTTGCAAGCGTTTGGCCTGTCTGTCGAAGACCCGATACGGACTCTGAGTCGCGGCGTTGACTTGAGCAGGTGAGAGTGTCGCGAGGGATCGAAAGGGAGGAAGCCCCCGGCTCGAGCGGATGGCGAACATGGCCAGCTGCCAGAATAAGCGGAACTGCGCTGCGCCGCCCGATGGGTCACGGGGGCCGGGCCGCGAGGACCGGATTCACGGTTAGCGGATCGCAGGGGCCGTTGTTCCGTGACATGGGTATGTGTACCGCACAATGATGGCGGGTGTATCGCGACCCGTGTCCGTCCCGTCTGCGAATGGCTCTCTTCCACTCTGGCAGACTGGTCAGCCCGAAACCACCATCTCCAACTTGATGAACATCGCAGTCAGATCTCCACAGGGGTCTCCTGTATCTTGACCCCATTATTGTTCAGTTGCTACTACCGCTGCGATGTTCGTATCCACGCTGCTCACGAACGACGCGCCTAGACGTGACCATCACGTCTCTCAATGGGCATCCAGCGGCCAGACTTCTGGCTCTTGTCGGTTTCTAGTGAGCCGCGCACCAACTTTAACGCACATGAGCCACGCTCGCTGCTGGATCAACTGCAGGTCTATTGTCGGCTGTACGCCCCACTCGTGGCAACACCCATAGTTACCTACTGCAGGTGGCAACCTGAGATGAGGGAGTGTAGTAGGGCTATCGGGTGCCAACCACTCACTGTCCGCGCGATACACGATGATCATCAACCCCGCAGCGCTTTGGTAGGATGCAGTTCTCCAACGCGATCTCTTTATGGCTTTTGTAATGAGATATATTATTTTCATACCGTATAAATCATAGATACTGTACACCAATCGTGCAAAATAAGCATCGCCAATTAGAGTTTTGCTATTCACGTAATCGCTTCCTGGATTAAGTCCGCTGAACTACAGGTATATTAACGCGTGGTAAATCCACACACTACAGATGGGGGTTTAGCAAAAAGATAGGGCTGTGCAGCGCTGTTCTGGTGGGAAGATGGTGTTGGGGTATCAGATTAACTTGTCGTACGAGTGCCAGGTGTTGCCGTTCATGGATGGTCATATCCAAGCCACAAGCTACTAATTTGAAGACCCGTGTGGTGGTGACTGACCTTTGGACACAGCACGCAGATTGCTGGGCGTCTTGTTGGCGTAGGGAACGAGGTGAGACGATTGGGAAACATAAATATCGGCCACACACGAAAATGACAGACCCTCCTAGCCCTGGCATTGGTACATCCCGGCTGCGGGTGCAAGCCGGGATGACCGACGATGACTACAATGGCTGGTGGGACGAGAGACAAAGCCACACGAGAGCACGCACTTCCACATTCACTGGGATCGTTCGACGGTCTGATCATGTCGCATTGGCTATCCCGTTAGTGATTTCACCTCTTACCAGAGGTCCTGACCAGGCCTAACCGCTCGAGGGCTAAGAAGGCAGCGGAAGTGCCTGTGTTGATCCATAGCCGGGAAAGGGATGGCAACTCGCGGTGACTGTGAACCAAGAGACATAAAATAAAATATCTCCGTGGGTGCATGTGCAACGGATTGGTTGGGAACGGGAAGCCAAGGGATTCAAGGTAAAGCTTCGAAGCGGGTTGCTGAGTGGAAATTCAAGACGTACTGGAGAATGTGGAACTTTTCGTTTACTGGCCCTCCCAGGGGTTTCCACAATATCGCAGTTTCCGGGACAAGGGGGAATTATTTCCCAACTCGTCGATGAACCACTGAGCTCTACGGTCATTTTAATGGGTGAGGGACGTCATGCGAATGAATGGCCGAAGAGGTTGAGTTGGGGTGAGCGAATGTACGAATTCGATCGCAATGTTGTGGTATACTTGAGGCTCTGGGACGTGATGTAGAAACGAGGGCGGTCGTCGGGGAAGTGTGGTCAGGGAACCAGGGCGGATACGATTGTGGTGGAGATGACGGTTAGTTGGTGGTTGTGGTGGGGGAACTATTAGGGACGGGGATCATCCACGTGTCGCTGGGCGATAACAGTGAAGGGAGAAGGGGGTAAGGGGGGGTTGGAAAGAACATTTGGTACAGAGCTCCGGAGGACTTGGGGATTAGGGAATGAATATTCCGTGAAAGGCGAGCGGGGCATCAAATCAGCAGAGGCAGAAGTTTGAAGCCTTCTGACTTTGTATCCGCCCTTCTCGATCACCGCCTCTTGCCTCTTGCCGCGGTCCCTTTTTCTCGCACTTGCATTAGTCAACACACTTCACTTGTATGGTATCCCTCTTGCAGCCCCTCAACGACCTAGACGGTCTCGAGGGTCTATTCAGTGCGTTGCAGATCCCGTCAAGTGGGTCGCTGAAATAGCGGTGCAATTTTTTCCGACTCGTTTCTTCGTGTTGGGGAACATCCAAGGGACTTTCCTCGAATCTCTGGTGTGGCCAAGGCAAGCCCCTTAAACACTCAAGATTTTGGCGTCGATAGGATGACTGACACCTTGAACACAGCGTTGAGCCAGCAACAGCCAAGCAAAGCAGCTTTTCTGGAATTCTTGTGTTATTTTTACAGCACAGCAAATCACACTAGAATGTGCTCTTCATGTTTCTTGATCACTCTGACTTGTTTCTGCGTCCATATGACTGGTTGACCGTCCTATTCGTCTTCGTGGAGCAAGTGACTCGATCAGTCCGAAGAACTCTTGCATGCTCAAGTCTCCAGTTACAGACCCGAGCTCTTCCTGTCTTGGTTGAGAGCTTCACGCACAGATTTTGATCACCAGATTACTTGAAGGTACAGTATCGTGCTCATCGTCATTCAATGCAGACATGCGGCCTTGTCACGTTATCACGTAACTTACGTGACATCCGCTTATGGGCGCGTGTTGGCAATCCTTGTCCCTCCGGCGCCCGTACGTGCAAGGCACGCAATGACTCGTCGGAGGGAAACAAGGACGAACGAACGATGAGAGCGGATAGTACCAACGAGAGAAGGTGAAAACGAGGGAGGAAAATGCTATTACAGTCCTCCATCTTTCCGGATCGCGGCTACAAAATGGCTGTTAGCACGACTGCGTCGCAAGGCCGACCGATTTGCCGTCGCAATGCAATATACCTTCGCCCATTATATTTTTCGGTGTAGAGTCAAGCGGGAAACACGTGTACGCGGGCTCTTGTATCGGATCTTTGTGGCCTTGTCTGAATTTCGACGGAAGCAAAATTCGAAAGAGCATCCGACGCTATCTCATACCAGTCTCTCCCCTGATGCGATAACATCAAGATGCACCACCCTAGAGAGCAGGATGCAAGCCCTTGTTGAGAATGATTTCCAGAGAGTATGGCAGAGAGGTGATATCTGAGTCTGGAACGAGGAAACGGAGCAAGAATCAAAGCGCGAGAATCGTGGCCCGGCGCCAGTTGAACACACGCTCAGTACTGTATGTCACAGTTCGCTGTTTATTTCTTTCTTCAAGACACCGCGTCGCCATTTAAAATGCCCCGAATCCGTTCATCCTCACCATTTCTTCTTCCCCTCCCACCAACACTACCCTGGACGCTGAGATGTCCAGAGAGAAGCTAGAACAAGAACAAGACGATGAGTACGACATATATCTATTCTGGCCCTCTCGGAGCAAAGGAGACGTTTCGTCGGAAAATCCCTCCTCATCGCCTCTCTACGGGGTATAATAATTGCTCACCCCGCTTGGGCTTACCGCTAAAAAATCTACATTATAGCCTATCTCGCTCTCTTCAGAGTCCGAATACGATTGCTGTTGTAGGTCGGGTTCCAGGTCTCCGGTAAGCTCTATCCTTACTGTTCAGAATGAAATAAGATATTTATCTTTCCAGTCGCCTGTAAATTTTGCTCCCGTCGTTGGTTGTACATCCCCACCTCCAATGGAGGAATCTATCGACCTTGCCGCTGTGCTTCCAGGCGAATCCGAGGCCGAAGTTCAAGTGTTGGGAGCAAAGGTACCAGCAAAATATAGCACTCTTTTCAAATTGGGTCTGTTCTTTGCGGTGCGTGGTTGTTTATTCCCGTATTTCCGTTACCAGTCTGACACGATTTCACACAGCAAATGACGCGTCGTTTGGGCGGTGCCGTTGACGGGTTTGAAATTCGCAAGCCGGAGTCGCGAGCTCAGTGAACCGTAGACCCGTTGGTTTGTCTTTCTTGACGCGTTTTGCTCTCACTCGCTTTCTCGCGATCTGTCTTATGCCTACGATGAGTACATAACATTGACTCGGATAGATCATTCGCTTCACTGTTCTTGTGCTTTACGCCACAGGAGCGCGTCGATGCGTACCATTGTGTTTGCTCTACTTTAATCATTCCATGCACATCATCGTCTCTTATCATGACGAGCGGGCCTCGTGCGCTTGATTGATTGGGATGGAACTGCCTGTACAACTTCTCGATGAAGACGCGGTAGTCAAGCCTACATGCGCATACGACCGCCGATACCACACTACCACTGAAGGATCGCGGGTACTCGGAGACGCCCAACATTGTGTCCTACCACACCATCTTTCTCTCAAATTAGCAGGTTGTGCCTGCGACCGGCGGGCATCTTCCTACCTCTGCACGTCATAAATGGATATTTGGTTTTTAAAACGAAGAAAAGGGCACTGCGTAAGAAGGTGTATTTGACGTCAAATTCAAGGGACACCCGAGTTTAACGAAGACGACGTTCAGGTCTGCGCATCCATGATGCGGGCGCGAGCGAAAGATATTCTGTGGTTTTGGTATCTATATTTTACACGGTGATCGGAGTCCTAAAGCCGTGCTGGCCTAGTATAGATCAGGTGAGGGGCCCCAAAGTCGATGGCATCTGACCTGCACATCACACATTGTGACCGTCCTGGTGATACTTCGGCGAACCAAGAAGTTGACATTGCGAGTCCATAATCTCCGCTCTTTCGGATCCTGGTGGTGGTGTCGGCTCACGAGAACTTTGTTGAAGCAGGCACTGCTCCTGAGGTGGTGACGGTGGTCTTCATGCTCGGTGGAGTTAGAAACCAGGGGCAATCTAGACCCATAACACTATATACCGTGACACTCGAATTCGAAGCTACGTAAAAAGATTTATGATTTCATCTCACTTATGTTTGCAACCCCAAATAAACTTGCTCTTACAAGCCTCGCAGCTCGCGTTCCTGCGCCAGTAGGGCCGGAACCTCTGGGAACCGCGGAGTGATCTCGCACTCGAAGGGGATCGGTCGTCTGTGCAAGGACCATGTCAGCATCGACTTGCAAGCATGTGATGAACTACTAACACAATAATGCCTTCATCCACATACCCGTCCACGTCCAGGGGAAGTAATTCGCCCGACGCATCTTTCTTACGCTCGAGCTTGCTCGCCCATAGAATGATCGCAATGTCAATAAAGAGTGAGTTGTTGGCCAAATGCCGACCA
This sequence comes from Russula dissimulans, assembly GCA_022376545.1. Taxonomy (NCBI): domain Eukaryota; kingdom Fungi; phylum Basidiomycota; class Agaricomycetes; order Russulales; family Russulaceae; genus Russula; species Russula dissimulans. The sequence goes on from WTXJ01000006.1 coordinate 678,791, forward strand.
GGGCAGTCCCTGCGGCCAAATCCGTACGAGACATGTCCCTCGTGGGCACCAAAAGGGCCAGGTTTAATGTCTCCATTGACATCGAGATGCCGCGCAGGGTCGAAATGTGCCGCATTCTCTCCATAGACCTCAGGATCATAGTTCATTTGCCACACGTTTGAGATGCAAATTGTGCCTTTCGGGATGAACATTCCTTCGTACCAGTCGTCCTCGGTCAATCGGTGGGGTAAGCCAAGTGGAGCGGCTGGTCTCCAGCGTAGGATTTCCTGAACCATGGCACGAATGTAGGGTAGGAATGGATAGTCGGCGAAGGTAGGCAAGCGCGCGCGGCCCACGACTGCATCTAGTTCAGCTTGTGCACGGGCTTGTGTCTCCGGGTATGTGAGCATGGCGAGCATCCACCAAGACACCATTACAGCAGTGGTATCTGAACCACCGATACTGCAGAGTGGGATGAAACAGGAAATCGACTATCAGCATGTCGGGATGCTTACAACAAGGCTCCTGCAAGCCACAAGCGCTCAATTGACGAAAGCTTGTTCTTATCCACCTCACGAATTAACGTCGAGCATAGACTTTGATGGTCATCTCCCTTTGCCTATATGAGTGAGGGCATATGAATGATGCGGTATCTCGTAAGCGACAAGGATTCGTACAACGTTTGCTTCAACGGCATGGAAAAGACCCTCGAACAGGTTTGTATCTCTCTTGAAAGAATTCTCGGCGTCTCGTTTCCATTTTGCCAGGCTGTTCCGACATGAATACTTAGTTAATTGGTTACAATGTATCGACAAGGCTCACCTGCTTGGGATATATCGCATCCATGTGAAGAACTCAACCAAGTGAGCACCTGGATAAGCAGCGCTCGTGAGACGGTCTCCGACATGGTTGATGGCCTCCACACTATGATCTTGTTCAGACGTAAGGGTAGGGTACCCATAAAGGACGGAGAGAATCATTGATGCTGAAGCGCGACAACAATGCTGGTGCCATTTCGCAGGTTCATCCAGCAAGCCAGAAGCCAGGAGGAGAGCTTCCGTTGTTTGCGTCGCGTGAAACTTTTTAATCAACCCTTTGCCGAAGGCCTCATGGGAAGCCCTGCGCATCCGACGCCAACTGAGGGTTTTATTTTTCTTTCAGGTGACGCGTCGATTCAGAAAAGGAAGAATGACTCACACATCGCCATACCGGGAGAATGGAAAGAGAAACCCACCCGTCATTATCTCGCCTGCAACAATATTTCGCGGCCGATCTGAATATATCCCTGAGCGGCGGTCGAGAAGATCTACCGCGACTTTATGAGAGTTGAGGACGATTATCGACTGGCCACCTGCCGTGAGGTGGATGAGGTCTCCTGTTGGGTTCAACTTCAGAGTTGGGCCAGGAGAAGATGATTACAGTGAACTGACCGTAGTCCTTTCGCCACGCTCCGAATTTGAGCCATTGTTCTTTCCTCAGTTCGAGGAGACTCCCAATGATTGGGTAACCACGAGGCCCAGGAGGTAGCTTGCGATATGGACTCGAAATGTAGTGAGCTGCATAGAGTATGATGAGACCGAGAGTGATCCCAAATGAGAGAACTCTATGATGTTGCGCGTTCACCCACAGTTGCAGTGGCGAAAACTTGGAAGCCTCAAGATAAGCAGAGAAAGACGACATGATCATATGCCGGTTATTGACTGCACGAGGCCTATGGGTTGGGGCTATCATCGAACAAGCATGAGCAACAAGGTCTATTTATGCCCGTGAAGTCTTGACGCCCGATGAAAAAACCAAATACAGCAGGGGACTCCGGAGCCCGAAATTGAAATGAGCCAGGGCTACCCTATGATTCCTCACAAGGCATAGTACAATCATTATCTCCTCCGGCGGTTTAATGGAGACTACAGCACAGGACGATCTGTTGGGACGTAAACACCAGCACTTGTATTCTGTCGCTTTAGTATGAGACTAAGGCAACATGGGACTAAGGCAAGGACACAGTCCCCATAAAGCGAAGCTGAATGAAGGAGAGGGTAGGGGCAGAAGGAGAAAGTAGGGAATCTAACATTACACCGTCGATCACGACGACCTGACTCGCGGTCTGGAAACTCCGCGTTTTGAGTTCATCGGTTCATTCCACCGGTCGTTCCTGGTCTGCATCCCCGAAGGGAGCGCCCATTGCAACCACGTCATCCCAAAATCTTCTGCATCGATGGGAAAAATTTCGTACGGTAGTAGCATTCCGTCGTGTTCTGGTAGTGTCCCCGTAGACGCCGCCGTGGGAAGGGTCAACGTATGTGTCCAGAATCTAAGGTATCACTAGTATATTCAATACGCTGAACTCGAAGATACGGAGACAATGGGGCCTTTGTCACCTATGTATTACATGCGTCTGCATATCATCTTCACAATCCCCGCATCTCACGTTCCTGTAGCAGTAGCGCCAGAGCCTCTGGAAATCGAGGAGTGATCTCGCATTCGATGGGTTTTGGGTGTCAGGGGAAGTACCGATATTCAAGTTAGTACTAGCCTACAAGTATGCGAGGTTCCTTTTCGGCTTTTTGACTCGTACTATGATAGTTCGTACGAGTTCACTGGCATACAAGTCCAAAAAAGTAGGTGGTAGGTTTCCAGGTGTTTCCTCAGTTCAAGGAGACTGCTTATGATTGGCGATATGGACTCGAAAAGTAGTGAGCAGCATAGAGTACAATAAGAACAGGAATAACCCAAAATGAGAGAAATCCATGATCTTGCACGCTCATTCCCAGGCGCAGTGGTGAGAAGTTAGATGCCACTACATAGGCAGAAATTGAGGACATGGCCATGTGTCGATGATCGACTGTGTGAGGCTTATGCGTTCGGGATATTATGGAATTAGCGTAAGAAATGGGGCATTGTCTTGACACCCGAAAAAGAAAAGCAGGGCCGACCAGCACTGGCAGACTCGGAGATGGTACGCTCCGAAGGTGGTGACAAGGCATCATGCATCAGGATTACCACATATATAAATCCCTACAAGGGAAAGTACGACCATGTCAGTCAGCAAGTTAATTGAGACTAAGACCACAGCTGTAGGCACGTAGTAGGGGCGTAATGGGCCACTGCACCGCCTACTACATACACCGACCGCCTACATTCATACACAATTACATTACATCAAATTGCCGATCCCAGCCCGTTGGTGCACACCATAGCATCCTTGTCAACGCTCCCATCGCACCTTAGTCTGCAACGGGCATCTGAAACTTGCATCTCTTCTTCTTGATACTCGACTCCTTGATCTTTTCTCTTCGACACTTCCCTCTCCTCGAAACTTGGCTGAACTGACCAGAGCGTTAACCTTCGCGCTTATACTCCCTTCACCGGTAATCAAAGCAAATGTCCGCAGCACATTATCGGCCCTGTTCTTTCTTCCTTCGCCCCGTGCCTCCATGCTCATCCTATACTCGTCACCACACTGTCTCATTCCTTTTCATGAATCGATATCAACCATTAGAAATGCTGTATGTCAAAATTTCATTATATTGTAAGGTGAGGCTCTGGCAGTGGAAATCACACAATGGGGGTAGTATTCCAACGCTGACGTGATCTCCTGTGTCAAACAAACCTTTGCCTCTCCTCACCTGCCTTATCTTCACTGCGTCGCCCCGCGCCCATCTCCTTTGGTCCCAAATATCGCGCCACTCGCCACTCGCCGCCCATCCCTTTAACACAGGGTTTACATCAGTCTCGCAGTCAGACTCGTGGCCTTGCACGGCCTGCTGAGTCACCTCTACTTCCTCTATCTCCTCATGTTTCAATCTTGGTTATCCTTTCGTCTTGGTTGGATCTATATTATACTCTTTTTGTTTCTTTCATACTTTGTCTCATTCCCTCTTTACCTGCCTTTTGAGAAGATTGTGAGCCTGAGCTGGGCGCCCAACCGGTGGCAGGTGCCGTGACAGCGGGTGACGTGGAGCGGACATAGCGCAAGGGGAAAACTGTTATAGATAAGACATACCAGGTGCTCTGTAGCGATTAACAACTCAGTATCGCGCACGCGAGTGATGTCTTAGGTATACGCTACGTAGATAGCGTCCTCGAGCACCATGTATTCGTAGTCAAGCAATAAAGTACTTTGCGAAGTAATAAAGATTCCATAGACGATCAGTAGCTACGTAGGAAATGTCTCAGATCAATATACTACTACGGAAATCGACGTTACCAGGCCCGACTCTGCGCGATCGCGTGGTGTGGGTGCGGTGTCTGGCGCGAGATGCCCTGGCAAATGCCGCAAGGTCGAGCAAAGGTATGGTATGGATTAAGCGATTGTCGTCGCTCAGTGACTTTATTTTACTATGACAGTAGGAGGATACACGGGCTAACTGAACAGCTGAACCGCTCGCTTCGTACTCCATGTAGTATCTGCCACCACCCATGCGAATCATCTGCCTGTAAGAAATCAGAAGACAGGACGTAGTTGTCTGTCACTACGAAGCTTTTGGGAGTATCTTTTTGAGCCACTCCTTCAAGTCGACGAGCTCTCGCGGTGAGGCTCCGTGCTGTAACCCGGGATATTCCTTGAACATGACACCCTTCAATGCTGCAGCATCAGGTGCATCAGAAGTCACAGCGGAGAGACCTATGTTTGTCTTTAAAACTTCTACTGAAGTTTTGCCAATCTGGAACGTAACGAGAGGGTCAGCAGTGCCGTGACCCCAAAAGATCGGTATTGACGACGCGTTTGGAGAAGACATCTAGAAGCAGTTGAGTCAGAGGGTTTGCCCAAGGACGCAAAGCTCGCTCACCGCTTTGAATTTGTGCCTTAGAACTACCCAACCGCTCAGAGAGACGATACCCGCCAACTTGCGTTCATTGGTGAGGCCAGTGAGTATGCTCATCGTGGCTCCTTGGCTGAAGCCGCCGATCACAATTCTGCCAGGATCAATGCCGGAATCGACTTCTGCAGAGACGAGCTGGTTGACCGACGATACCGTTCTCAGCATGCCGCTTTCGTCTTCGTCGGAATTAAAATCGAAACTCCTGATGTCGAACCTGAAAATGCAAACTCGATGGTACGGGTGGTAGCCGATAAGCTTAAAACATCTTGCAGAAATGACTATATGTACCATGCTGGCATACGCATGCCGAAGTTTGCAGTGACAGACTCGGTTGGACTGGGATTGCAAGATTAGAGTGGAACAAGGAAAGTCCCTCGAGACCGATGACTTACGCGTGGGGTAAGATCCACTTTACATGGGATAGGGCGGGGTCACGTCCAAAGGCTGACACAGGATCACTCCACCCGTGTCCTGTATCACCCAAACCCTGACAGTCGTCTCATTAAAACGAACATCGAATACACATAGGTACATCGACACCAACGTGGAGAAAGATAACTGTTGCTGTGTGCTTGGTGGTAGGCTCGAGTATGAGTGGAGTTCCAGACATAGCTGAGACGTCGCGGTGTTTCCCCCTTATTAAGATGCGTGTTGCTCTAAAGATGAGCCCCGAGAACATCTTCTCACGCTCCGTTCCGCCAGTCTGCCTTTGATCTTCCCCATATCAATCTTTTGACCCGACCGCTATGGAAAATGATCCAGGGCCCTCTTCTCGACTCCCGAATTCAATCGAAGCTACTTCGGAGGTCGTAGTGCTCTCGAAAAAGGCACAGAAGAGGGCGCTTAAAATGGCGCGGCTGGAAGAGCGAAAGCTCGAAAGGCGCGCGAAGGAGAAAGCGGCGAAGAAGGAAAAGAAGAGAAGAAGGGCGGAGAGGATCGCCACAGGAGAGCAGCTGTCAGAGGACGAGAGGACGGAAAAGCGAGCGAAACTGAGTCGCGCAAAAGAACCGTTCGCCGCAAGGGTTGTCTTGGACCTGGCGTTCGACGACAAAATGAGTGACAAGGTAAGGTCTGTCTCTGGATTCCACTTCACGTCGCGACATCTTCGGTCACCTTAGGAAATAACTTCATTATGTTCGCAATTAGCCTACGTCTACAGCGCTAATCGACACTCGTCAAACCCTTTCCGATCACTTCTCTTCACCTCGCTCAATGGTCGAACGCTAGCTCGACTCGAGAAACTAAACGATGGAGGATATAAACGCTGGACTGGAACAGAATGGTGGACCGAAGGTTACGACAACCTCTGGGCTCAAACTTCAGGACAGTCTGATCTAGGGGGCAGCGATCGTCCTCGAGAGACCCCAGGTGAAGAAGATCGTACCAAAGACAATGGAGATAGCAACAAGCAAGAAAAATTGCTCGCGACTCCTGCGTCTCGGGATTGCGTGGTTTATCTCACTGCAGACTCGAGCGACGTCCTGGAGGAATTGAAGGAAGGGGAGACTTATATTATTGGTGGCATTTGTGATCATAATCGGTATAAGGTACGCGGGCTATGTTGGCAATGGGTTTTCCTTCGTGTGAAGGCTTTGCAGAATCTTTGCTTAGACAAAGCCAAGGAATCCGGTGTCCGTGCGGCCCAGCTTCCCATCGGGAGATATCTATCGCATTTGGCAACGAGAAAAGTGCTCACAGTGAATCAGGTATTCGAGATTCTTGTCAAATGGGTGGAGACAAGAGACTGGGAGCAGTCATTATATGCGGTGATCCCAAGGCGGAAATTCCAAGATAGCGTTGGGCACGAAGGACCTGAAGGGAAGAGCGAGGATAACACGGCAGTGGAAGGAGCGGCATAATCTCATTCGAGAACATTTTTGAGATTTGTTTTTCCCGAACCTCTTTCCAATGGCTTAGGCTGCTGCGGCGCGGGCTTCGTCCAGTCCACACTTGCGAGTGTAGACGAGGAGGCTGCAGGAATGAAAATAGCTGACAAGCTAGATGACCTGGAACGTAGCCGGCATTGTGCCATCCTCTTGTCCATGAAGCTCTGTACGTCCGGCGCAATAAATGTCGACTTGAATCTATCATGAGTATTGCGCACCGTCCGATGATGGCGTTATTCTCGCCCATGTCCCTGAGATCTTCTAGGAGCTCCCACATACTTGGGTATCCTACGCTGACTTCGTCAACATCCACGGTGAGAAGTTTGAAGCCAGCACGGCTCATAAAATTTGACATGTCACGAGGTTCTGCACTAGCGGTTATAGGTAAAAGCTCAGTCGAAGAATGACGCAACGCGCCTGCCATTGGCGATTCATGATGAGAAATCCCACCTTCTCTTTCCATTTCTGCGAGCTGAAGAGAGGTACGCAGCTCAAAGAGCGTGTCGCCTCCCAGGAGGGTCCCGACGAAAACGCCATCAGGTTGTAAGGCTTCCTTGTAGATCGTTGACCCAATGAGGGCTAAGACATGACACTATCGCCTCCTGGGAGTTCCGTGGGATTATATCCAGCAGTTTCTCCTCATCAGTGACGAACCTCTCGACCTGGACTGTTCTCCCAGTGAGCCAGGTACACGAAATGCAGAAGTCTGCGAGAGACGCACCCTCGAACTCGGAGTCATGGTCTCTTTCAAGAGAACGTTCTGGGAGACGTTTGGATGAGAAGTGCTAGAGTTGGCTGTCACCCCTCACTGCTCAGGTCCAGCATCGTCACGTTCTGCGTCCGATCCAACTCGAGCAGAGAAATGGCCAGGAACAGATCCGAGGTCAAGGACAGAAGAGAACATTCTCTTGATATCCTGGGACTGTCTCAGCTAAGTGATACGAGGGCCGAAGCTGAACAGATACTTGCCAAGATTCAAAAATCTCTCTATCATCCTGTTGGCCACCTCAACACGCACGCAGTCAACTGGTCTTCTACGATTCCCCCCATTGCGAGCCACTGCGCGGTCTTTTTGCAAGCGTTTGACCTATCTGTCGAAGACCCGATACGGACTCTGAGTCGCGGTATTAACTTGATCCATAGCCGGGAAAGGGATGACGACTCGAACGGTGACTGTGAACCAGGAGACATGAAATATATTTTTTCCGTGTGTGCATGGGCAACCAATAAGTAGCTAGGAGCAGAAAGTCAAGTGATTCAGAGTGAAGCTTCGAAGCGAGTCGCTGAATGGAAATTCAACTAAGAAAGACGTACTGGAGAGTTTCGTTTACCGGCTCTTCCAGGGTTTCCCACAATCTCGCAGCTTCCGAGACAAGGGGGTCCCAACTCGTCGATGAACCACTGGGCCCTACGGTCATGTTAACGGGTGGGAGACGTCATGCGAATGAATGGCCGAAGAGGTTCAGTTGGGGTGGGCAGAAGGTACGAATTCGATTGCAACATTGCGGCATACTTGAGGCTCTGGGAGATAGTGCAGAAACGAGGGCGGTCGTCGGGGAAGTGTGGTCAGGGAACCTGGGGAAATAATATTGTGGAGATGACGGTTAATCGGTGATTGTGGTGGGGGGGGGACGGGGATCATCCATGCGTCGCTGGGCAACAGCAGTGAAGGGTGAAGAGGGGTGAGAGGGGGTCGGAAAGAACGTTCGATACAGCTCTGGAGGGCTTGGGGACACTCGGGTCGGGTGGTGAATAAGAATAACCCACGAAAGGCGAGCGGGGCACCAAATCAGCAGAGACAGACGACCCGTTTGGAGCTTGACTTTGTGTCCGCCTTCTCAATCACCGCCTTTTGCCTCTTGCCGGTCCCTTTTTCTCGCACTTGAATCAGTCAACTCGCCTTCTTCACTTGTATCCATCGTATCCCTCTTGCAGCCCCTCAACGACCCAGACGGTCTCGAGGGTCTATTCAGTGCGTTGCAGATCCCGTCAAGTGGGTCGCTGAAATAGCGGTGCAATTTTTTCCGACTTGTTTCTTCGCGTTGGGGAAAGGCCAAGGGACTTTCCTCGAATCTCTGGTGTGGCCAAGGCAAGCCCCTTAACGCTCAAGATTTTGTCGTCGATAGGATGACTGACACCTTGAACGCAGCGTTGAGCCAGCAACAGCCAAGCAAAGCAGCTTTTCTGGAATTCTTGTGATATTTTTACAGCACAGAAAATCACACCAGAATGTGCTCTTCATATTTCTTGATCACTCTGACTTGTTCTTGCGCTCCATCACGATATGGCTGGTCACCCAGCGTCCTCTTCGTCTTCGTGGAACAAGTGACTCGATCAGTCTGAAGAGCTCTTGCATGCTCAAGTCTCCAGTGACAGATCAGAGCTCTTCCTGTCTTGGTTGAGAGCTTTATGCACAGATTTTGATCACCAGATCACTTGAAGGTACAGTATCTTGCTCATCGTCGTTCAATGCACGGGCCTTGTCACGTTATCACGTAACTACGTGACATCCGCTTATGGGCGCGTGTTGGCAATCCTCGCCCCTCCGGCGCCCATACGCGCAAGGCACGCAATGACTCGTCGGAGGAAAACGAGGGTAAACGAACGATGAGAGCGGATAGTACCAAACAAGAGAAGGTGAAAACAAGGGAGAAAGATGTTATTACAGTCCTCCTTCCTCCCAGATCGCGGCTACAAAATTGCTGTTGGCTCGACTCGCATTGCAAGACCGACCGATTTGCCATTGCAACATACCTTCGCCCATTCTAGTTTTCGGTGTAGAGTCAAGCGGGAAACGCATGTACGCGGGCTCTTGGATCGGATCTTTGTGGCCTTGTCTGAAACTCGACGGAAGCAAAATTCGAAAGGGCGTCCGACGCTATCTCAGTACCAGTCTCTCCCCTGATGTGATAACATCAAGATGCACCACCCTAGAGAGCAGGATGCAAACCCTTATTGAGAGTTACTCCCAGGGAGTATAGTAGAGGGATGAGTCTGGAATGAGGAAATGGTGCAAGAGTCAAAGGAATCGTGGCCCGGCGCCAGTTGAACACACGCTCAGTACTGTATGTCACAGTTCGCTGTTTATTCTTTCTTCAAGACACCGCGTCGCCATATAAAATGCCCCGAATCCGTTCATCCTCACCATTTCTTCTTCCCCTCCCACCAACACTACCTTGGACACTGAGATGTCCAGAGAGAAGCTAGAGCAAAAAGAAGACGATGAGTATGACATATATCTATTCTGGCCCTCTCGGAGCAAAGGAGACGTTTCGTCGGAAGATCCCTCCTCATCGCCTCTCTACGGGGTATAATAATTGCTCACCCCGCTTGGGCTTACCGCTAAAAAATCTACATTATAGCCAATCTCGCTCTCTTCAGAGTCCGAATACGATTGCTCTTGGAGGTCGGGTTCCAGGTCTCCGGTAAGCTCTATCCTTACTGTTCAGAATGAAATAAGATATTTATCTTTCCAGTCGCCTGTAACTTTTGCTCCCGTCGTCGGTTGTACATCCCCACCTCCAATGGAGGAATCTATCGACCTTGCCGCTGTGCTTCCAGGCAAATCCGAGGCCGAGGTTCAAGCGTCAGGAGGAAAGGCACCAGCAAAATATAGCACTCTTTTCAAATTGGGTCTGTTCTTTGCGGTGCGTGGTTGTTTATTCCCGTATTTCCGTTGCCAGTCTGACACGATTTCATACAGCAAATGACGCGTCGTCTGGGCGGTGCCATTGACGGGTTTGAAACCAAGCTTCGCAAGCCAGAGTCGCGAGCGCGGTGAACCATAGACCCGTTGGTCTGTCTTTCTTGACGCGTTTTGCTCTCACTCGCTTTCTTGCGATCTGTCTTGTGCCTGCGATGAATATATAACATTGATAGATCATTCCCTTCACTGTTCTCGTGCTTTACGCCACAGGAGCGTCAAGTATACGATTGTGTTTGCTCTGCTCCCTTGCACATCGTCATCTCCTATCGCGTGGATTCGATTGGTCGGGATGGGACCGCCTGTACAACTTCTCTATGAAGATGCGGTAGTCAAACTTACCGCACATGCAACCGCCGATGACACACTACCACTTAGGGGTCACGGGTACTCGGAGACGGCCAAGATTGGGTCCTACCACACCACCATCTTTCTCTCGAATCAACAGGTTGTGCCTGCGACCTACGAGCATCTTCCTACCTCTGCAAGTCATAAATTGTGATTTGTCTTTTTTTAACGAAGAAAAGGGGACTACGTAAGAAGGCGTATCTGGCGTCGAAAATCCACGAACCTCTCGACTTTATTATAACAAGCAAGAAACAATGTTCAGGCCTGCCCATGCATAATGTAGACATGAACAAAAGACAATGCTATGGTTTTTGGTGGGCCTGTAGTTCCATGCTTCCTACTGTGGTGATTGAAGCCTTAAAGCTGTGTTGGCCTAGTATGAAGGTAAGGTTCCGAAGTCGACGGCATCTGGCCTGCACGTCCTACATATACATAGTAACCGTCCTGGTGATGCTTCGGCGGACCAAGAAGTTGAGATTACGAGTCCATAATCTGGTGGTGTCGGCCCATGAGAACTTCGCTGTAGCAAGCAGGTCCTGAGGTGGCGACAGTGACCTTCAGGTGCTCGAGGCAGTTAGATACCAGAACTCGGAGGGGATTAAGGCTCGCTGCGTGGCACGCATGAGCAATCTAGATCCCATAACACTATATACAGTCGAAGTCGAAGCTACGTAAAGGAATTTTGACTCCATTTCACTTATATTTGCGCCCCCAAGTAATCTTGTCCTCACAAGCCTCGCAGCTCGCGTTCCTGCGCCAGTAGGGCCGGAGCCTCTGGGAACCGCGGAGTGATCTCGCACTCGAAGAGGATCGGTTGTCTGTGCAAGTGACCACGTTAGCATCAACTTCAAATTCCAAGCATGTGATGAACTACTAACACAATAATCCCTTTATCCACATACCCGTCCACGTCCAGGGGAGGTAACTTGCCCGACGCATCTTTCTTACGCTCGATCTTGCTTGCCCATAGAGTGACCACAATGTCAATAAAGAGTGAGTTGTTGGCCAAATGCCGACCAGGGCAGTCCCTGCGACCAAATCCGAAAGAGACATGTCCCTCTTTGAGACCAGAGGGGCCAGCTTTGATGTCTCCGTTGGCATCGAGATGCCGCGCAGGATCGAAATCTGCCACATTCTCGCCGTAGACATCGGGATCGTGGTTCATCTGCCACAGGTTTGCGATGCAAATCGTGCCCTTCGGGATGAACATTCCTTCGTACCAGTCGTCCTCGGTTAATCGGTGGGGTAAGGCAAATGGAGCGACTGGTCTCCAACGTAGGATTTCCTGAACCATGGCACGAATATAGGGTAAGAATGGATAGTCGGCGAAGGTAGGCAAGCGTGCGCGGCCCACGACTGCATCTAGTTCAGCTTGTGCACAGGCTTGTGTCTCCGGGTATGTGAGCATGGCGAGCATCCACCAAGACATCATCACAAAAGTGGTATCTGAACCACCGATACTGTGGAGTGGGATGAAGCAGAAAATCGACTATCAACGTGTTGGAGTGCTTACAACAAGGTTCCTGTGAGCCACGAGCGTTCCAACGACGAGTGTTTGTTCCTATCCACCTCACTGATCAATGTCGAGCATAGATTTTGATGGTCATCTCCCTTTGCCTATGTGTGGGAAGGTAAATGAATGATGCGGTAGCTCGTAAGCGAAAAGGATTCGTACGTTTGCTTCAGCTGCATTGACAAGACTCTCAAAAAATCTTGTATCTCTCTTGAAAGAATTCTCGGCGTCTCGTTTCCATTTTGCCAGGCTTTTCCGACATGAATACATAGTTTATTGGTTACAATGCATCGACAAGGCTCACCTGCTTGGGATATATCGCATCCACGTGAAGAACTCAACCAAGTGAGCACCTGGATAAGCAGCACGAGTGAGATGGTCTGCACAAAAATTGATGGCTTCCACAGTATGATCTCGTTCAGACATAATGGTAGGGTACCCATAAAGGACGGAGAGTGTCATCGACGCCGCAGCGCGACAACAATGCTGGTGCCATTTCGCAGGTTCGTCCAGCAAGCCAGAAGCCAGGAGGAGAGCTTCCGTTGTTTGCGTCGCGTGAAATTTCTTGACCAACCCTTTGCCGAATGCCTCATGGGAAGCCTTGCGCATCCGACGCCAACTGAGGGTTTTATTTTTCTTTCAGGTGACGCGTCGATTCAGAAAAAGAAAAAAGAAACATGACTCACACATCACCATAACGGGAGAATGCAAAGAGATGCCCACCTGTCATGATGTCGCATGCGACAATGTTTCGCGGCCGATCTGAATATATCCCTGAGCGGCGGTCGAGAAGATCTACCGCGACTTTATGAGAGTTGAGGACGATTATCGACTGGCCACCTGCAGTGAGGTAGATGAGGTCTCCTGTCGGGTCTAACTTCAGAGATGAACCAGGAGAAGATGTATACAGTGAACTGACCGTAGTCCTTCCGCCACGCTCCGAATTTGAGCCGTTGTTCTTTCCTCAGTTCGAGGAGACTCCCTATGATTGGGTAACCACGAGGCCCAGGAGGTAGCTTGCGATATGGACTCGAAATGTAGTGAGCTGCATAGAGTATGATGAGACCAAGAATGATGCCAAATGAGAGAAATCTATGATCTTGCGCGTTCAGCCACAGTTGCAGTGGCGAAAACCTAGATGCCTCAAGATAAGCAGAGAAAAAGGACATGACCATATGCCGGTGATTGACTGTACGAGGCCTATGGGTTGGGGCTATTGTGGAACTAGCGTGAGCAGCAAGGCTTACTTATGCTCGTAAAGTCTTGACGCCCGAAAAAAAAATACAGCACTGGCAGGAGACTCCAGAGCCCGAACTTGAAATGAGCCAGGACTACCCCAAGAATTCCCCACAAGGCCTAGTACAGTCATGATCTCGTCCGGCGGTTTAATGGAGACTACACAGGACGACTCGGATGGCAGGCCGGGCCCGCCCAGAACATTCGAATGAGATGATTGGACGGTCTGCTTGGGACGACCGTTTTTTTTTAATGTCAGCAGCTGTATTCTGTCGCTTTAGCATTAGACTAGGACAACATGGGTAAGGGCCCGGGCAGAAGGAGAAAGTAGGGAATCTAACATTACACCGTCGATCACGACGACTGACTCGCGGTCCGGAAACTCCGCGTTTTAAGTTCATCGGTCCATTCCACCGGTCGTTCCTGGTCTGTTCCTGGTCTGCATCCCCGAAGGGAGCGCCCATTGCAACCACGTCATCCCAAAATCTTCGGCATCGACGGAGAAGCGCAAAAAAGTTCGTGCTATGGTGGTATTCCGGGTTGTTCTGTTCTGGCAGTGTCACCATAGACACCGCCGTGGGAAGGGTCGAAACATGTGTCGAGAATCTAAGCACTACAATATACATCTGATACGTTGAAGGTGAGGATCCTGGGACGACGGGACCTTTTATACCTATGTATCATATGCGTCTGCATATCATCTTCACAACCCCCGCATCTCACGTTCCTGTAGCAGTAGCGCCAGAGCCTCTGGAAATCGAGGAGTGATCTCGCATTCGACGGTTTTTGGATGTCTGGGGAAGTGCCCATATTAGTACCAGATTACAAGTATGTGATGAATCTGCTCACATGGTAAGTCCCTGATCCACATACCCGTCCAAGTCTAAAGGAAACATTTTGCTCAATGCGTCCTTACGCTCGATCTTGCTTGCCCATAGAATAGTTGCAATATTGATGAAAAGTGAGTTGTTGGCCATATACCGACCAGGACACTCCCTACGGCCAAACCCATATGAGACATGTCCCTCCTTGGTATCAGACGGACCGGGTTTAATGTCTCCATTGGCATCGAAATGCCGCGCCGGATCAAAATGCTCCGCATTCTCGCCATAGATCGCAGGGTCGTGGTTCATGTGCCATACGTTTGCGATACAAATCGTGCCCTTTGGAATAAACATTCCTTCGTACCAGTCATCCTCGATTAATCGGTGTGGTCCACCAAGTGGGCCAACTGGTCTCCAGCGTAGGAGTTCTTGAACCATGGCACGAATGTAGGGTAGGAATGAATAGTCGGCGAATGTAGGCAAGCGGGAACGGCCAACGACTGCGTCTAGTTCTGCCTGTGCGCGGGCTTGTGTCTCTGGGTATGCAAGCATGGCGAGTATCCACCAAGACATCATAACGGAAGTGGTACCCGAACCACCGATACTGAGGTGCTAGTTGAAGTAGGGAATCGAGAATCGGTGTGTAGGAGTGCTTACAACAAAGTTCCTGCAAGCCATGAACGCTCTATTGACGACAGCTTGTTTCTATCTACCTCACGAATCCATGTTGAACACAGACTTTGGTCATCAACTCCCTTGGCCTATGAGAGAGATCAATGCATGAGGCGGCGGCTGATACGTGAGAAGGATTCATACGATGTTTGCCTCGACTGTATGGAAGAGATCTTCAAACATTTCTGAATCCTTCCTGAAAGAATTCTCAGCGACTCGCTTCCACTTTGCCAGCCTTGTTTTACATGATTACTCGTTAATTGATCACAATGTATCGACAAGGCTCACCTGCTTGGGATGTATCGCATCCATGTGAAGAACTCAACCAAGTGAGCACCTGGATAAGCAGCGCTCGTGAGACGGTCTCCGCAATTATTGATGGCCTCCACAGTAGGATCTTGTTCAGACATAATAGGAGGGTACCCATAAAGGACGGAGAGAATCATTGACGCCGCAGCGCGACAGCAATGCTGGTGCCATTTCGCAGGTTCGTCCAGCAGGCCACAGGCCAGGAGGAGAGCTTCCGTTGTTTGCGTCGCGTGGAATTTCTTTACTAACCCTTTACCGAATGCCTCATGAGCAGCCTTGCGCATCCGACGCCAACTGAGGGGTTTTTTTCTTTCAGGTTGCGCGTCAATTCAGAAAAGGAAGAATGACTTACACATCACCATACCGGCCGAATGGAAGGAGAAGCCCACGCGTCATTATCTCGCATGCGACAATGTTTTGCGGCCGGTCTGAATATATTGCTGAGCGTCGATCGAGAAGATCTGCCGCGACTTTATGAGAGTTGAGGACGATTATTGATTGGCCACCTGCCGTGAGGTAGATGAGATCTCCTGTCAGGTCTAACTTCAGAGATGTGCCAGGAGAAGTATACAGTGAACTGACCGTAGTCCTTTCGCCATGCCGCGAATTTGAGCCATTGTTCTTTCCTCAGTTCGAGGAGGTTCCCTATGATTGGGTAACCACGAGGCCCAGGAGGTAGCTTGCGATATGGACTTGAAATGTAGTAAGCCGCATAGAGTACAATAAGACCGGTAATAACGCCAAATGAGAGGAGTCCATGATCTTGCATGCTCATCCCCAGACGCAGTGGTGAAAGGTCAGATACCCCGACATAGGGAGAGAAAGAGAACATAGCAGTATGTCGATGATTGACTGTCTGAGGCTTATGCGTTGGGGATATGTAGTTATGGAACTAGCATGAGAAACAGGGCGTATTTATCATGCTGCATGTTGAAGTCTTGACGCCCGAATTTTTAAAAAAGGCAGGAAACTGGCAGACTCGGAGGCTGTAGACTCTGATGGTGGTGACAAGGCATGAGAATTACCACGAATATATTTAGGAGCGGGTGTAGGGCCACTCACTAGTCATGCTCCATATATCCTCCGATATTCCCAGTCTCTATTGTCTTGCTCCCATCGCAATTGCATCTCCTCTTCTTGACACTGGACTCCTTAATCTTTTCTCTTTGGCTGAACTGACCAGAGCGTTAACCTTCGCGCGTATACTCCCTTCACCAGTAATCAAAGCCGCAGCACATTTTCGAGCCATTTTTCACACATGGCCCAGGCTGTTTCTCTCTTCCTTCGCCCCGTGCCTCCATGCTCATCCCATACTCCTCACCACACTGTCTCATTCCTTTTCATGAATAGATATCAGCTCGTGTCAACCATCAGAGATGCTCTATGTCAATTGATCATCATATTGTAAGGTAAGGTATGTCTCTCGCCGTGGAAATCACGCAATCCAGGGGTATTGGCCAGTGTTGACCCGTGTCAAACGACTTTTGCCACTCACCTTGCCTCATCTTCACCGCACCGCCCCACGCCTTTCTCCCTTTGTCCCCGGTCTCGCGCCACTCGCCACCCGCCACCCGCCACTCGCCACCCATCACTCAGGCTTTACCAAAGACTTCACATCAGCCGAGCGGCCTTGCATTGGCACGCCGGGCCACTTCTACTTCCTCTGTTTCCTCGTGTTCTGACCTCGCACTCAGTTATCCTTTTGTCTTGGTTAGATCTATACAATACTCTTTCTGTTTCTTTCATCCTTTATCTCGTTTTCTCTTTACCTGTCTATAGATTCCTTAGATCTTATTCCTTAATTCCCTAGATGCGATTGATCTCGTTTATGTCTTTGATTCGATTCGGATGGCCTTGGCTACGACCGCTCACTAGCGCTCACTTACTATATGATATTGAATCTCGTGTACTGTAGTTAAAGGCTTCGGTTTGCTTCTCGAATACCAAGTTCTCCCCTGCATTCTGCTTCTCCATTCTCCTCTGTGTGTGCCTTGAAGAATTGCCTTCGCCTTGAAGATGCGCTCTCCTTTTGAGTCGACTTCGACACTGAACACAAGCTACCAGGCCCATCAGCGGTCGACTTCGTCCCTCGGTCTTCTCATGAACTGGCGGACACACTCCAAGTTCGCTTCAATATACAGCAATTTGTATAAAAACTGAATCTGACGAGGCTTGCCATGACACGTGATCAGCATCGTTCCTGGTATGCATCCCCGAAAGGAGTGTCGATTGGAACTGAATTGGCTCCTGCCTCAAACGCTTCTGCAGTCTAAGCCCTCACTATGGATGAATCTGAAAACACAAAAGAAAAGGGACGGTGACCATTATCGCGTCCCCACATCATCCTCACAGCCCCCGCAGCTCGCGCTCCTGTAACAGTAGAGCTGGAGCCTCCGGAAATCGGGGAGTGATATCGCATTCGAAGGGCATTGGGCGTCTGTATAAATGTCCAGATTACTGCCAGCTTGCAAGTATGTGATGAATTGACTCACATAATAATCCCGTTATCCACAAACCCGTCCACGTCTAAAGGGGGTAATTCGCCCAATGCATCCTTCTTACGCTCGATCTTGCTTGACCATAGAATACTTGCGATGTTGATGAAAAGTGAGTTGTTGGCCAAATGCCGACCAGGACACTCCCTGCGGCCAAACCCATATGAGACATGTCCATCCTTGGTATCAGGCGGACTAGGTTTAATGTCTCCATTGGCATTGAGATGCCGCGCCGGATCAAAATGTGCCGCATTCTCGCCATAGACCTCAGGATCGTGGTTCAATTGCCACACGTTTGCGATGCAAATCGTGCCCTTCGGGATAAACATTCCCTCGTACCAGTCATCCTCGGTTAATCGGTGTGGTACGCCAAGTGGGGCAACTGGTCTCCAGCGTAGGAGTTCCTGAACCATGGCACGAATGTAAGGTAAGAATGAATAGTCGGCGAAGGTAGGCAAGCGGGCGCGGCCCACGACTGCGTCTAGTTCTGCTTGTGCACGGGCCTGTGTCTCTGGGTATGCGAGCATCGCAAGTATCCACCAAGCCGTCGCCACAGAAGTGGAATCCGAACCACCGATACTGTAGAGCTGGTTGAACAGAGAATTGATGATCAGCGTGTAGGGGTGCTTACAACAAGGTCCCAGCAAGCCACGAACGCTCTCTTGATGACAGCTTATTTTTATCCACCTCACGAATCAACGTTGAACAGAGACTTTGATGATCATCTCCGGTTTCCTGTGAGAGAGAGGCCGATGATAATGTGACTGCTTGTCAAGGAGAAGGGTACATACAACATTTGCCTCGACTGTATTGAGGAGACCTTCAAACATTTCCGAATCTTTCTTGAAAGCATTCTCGGCGTCCCGCTTCCACTTTGCCAGGCTTTTTTGCGTGATTATTCAGTCAATTGGTCACGATGTATTGACAAGGCTCACCTGCTTGGGATATATCGCATCCATGTGAAGAACTCAACCAAGTAGGCGCCTGGATAAGCAGCGTGAGTGATACGCTCTGCACAATCATTGATGGCCTCCACGGTATGATCTCGTTCAGAGACAATTGTAGGGTAGCTGTAAACGGCAGAGAGAATCATCGATGCCGCAGTACGGCAACAATGCTTATCCCATTCCGCAGGTTCTTCCAGCAAACCAGAAGCCAGGAGGAGAGCTTCCGTTGTCTGCGTCGCGTGAAATCTCTTAACTAAGACTTTGTTGAACGCCTCGTGGCAAGCCTTGCGCATCCGACGCCAACTGAGTGTATTTGTCCACGTTTCAGTTGGCGGATTGATTGAGAGAAGGAAGGAAGAATGAACTCACGCTTCGCCGTACCGGGCGAGTGGGAAGAGAAGTCCACCCGTCATCACGTCGCATGCGACAATGTTTCGCGGTCGATCTGAATATATCCCTGAGCGTCGATCAAGCAGATCTGCTGCAACTTTATGAGAGTTGAGGACGAGTATCGGCTGGCCGGCTGCCGTGAGGTAGATGAGGTCTCCTGTCAGGTCCGATTTAGAGATGAGCCAAGAGACGATGGAGACGATGGACTGACCGTAGTCCTTTCGCCACGCTGCGAATTTGAGCCATTGTTCTTTCCTCAGTTCGAGGAGACTCCCAATTATTGGGTAACCACAAGGCCCAGGAGGTAGCTTGCAATATGGACTCGAAATGTAGTGAGCTGCATAGAGTATGATAAGACCAATAATGATGCCGAATGAGAGAGGTCCATTATCTTGCACGTTCGGCCACAATTGCAATGGTGAAAGGTTGGAACTCGAAGCCTCAAGATAGGCGGAGAAGGAGGACATGTAGATGATTGGATGTACGAGGCGTACGCGTTAGGGCTATAATGAAACTAGCCTGAGCAACAAGATGTATTTATGTTGAAGTCTTGACGCCAGAAATAATATGCAGGGTGCCATTTGTCCCGGTCAAACTGGCAGAGGACTCGGCTGTGGACTCCAAAGGCAGTGAAAGGTACCCGGGGCTCGGAATCCGGGTCACCACAATAACTGAATTCTTACAAGGCAAAGTATGTCCGGTTAATGAAGATCACAGTACGTACTGAGATGAACGGAAATGAACGGAAAATATCGGCGATCTCTCGGGCCGGAAATACCCGATTACACCCGGCTGTGATCTCCCGGAGCCGTCAAGTGATTGGCCCGGCTACTGTTGGGAAATGAATGTCCTGAAATGTTTTTCTCTATACATCCATTTTCTTTGCTCTTTTCCCTACCGAATACGTTGCTTTGCGCGTGGTCATAATTTAAAAGAAACCGAATTTTCATTTCGTCCAGCTCCGGCAACTGCGCGTCGTCCGAGCAGTTTTCTCATCCATTTAGCGTATTATCTTATTTGGCTCTTCGGCGAAGGTCGTTGGTTTCACGTCAACGCTCAAGTAGTTCTTTAAGCTTCGGTGAAGGAGACTCGAACACCGTTCCGAACCGTAGGGACGAGATACTTTGCGGCTATGGGCCCCGCGCGGTGTGAGAGGAGAGGATACAGGAAGTGGTAGAGAGTTCTGAGTGTTTGTTCATGCAACCAATTCTACCAATGAGACTATCGTACACCCATGAAACTTCTTGAGAGACTATATCATCAGGGGTTGTAAAACTGATGGGCAATAGCTGGTAACACGACGATGACAAGAATCAACACAGCATAGCATACTCACACGGACCGTAACGTTCCTTTCTCGTCCCTCTATGTCGTCCTCGTCATCCTAGTCATTTTGGTCATGAATTTTATCATGCCCCAACTCGTCCATGACAAGCGGCGCCGCCCCTCGCCTCTGAAGTCCCCTCATTGCCCTCACCTCATCACTCAGGTATGTGATCTCCTCCAAGTCGAATGCATCGTGAGGCGGAAACGTGCGCTTCAGCAGAGTCCGGTATGACTTCAAGTCTTCTTCGGCGACGGGGATGAACGTGTCTGGAGACATCCCGGCACACCAGATGTCGAAAGAAGTGAATCGACCAGCAGGATGATCCAAGTCAGGCTCGGAAGCGCTATGCGGGGGAAAGAGTACGCCAACTTCGTCAGAGCCCAGAGCAAACACAAGTCGAATGACGGGTCGCGGCAACTATGTGTCAGGGAACAGGAGATCGATTGGGTCCATCAGGTCAAACGAGGTCTGGTCGATCTTGCATTGGAAGCGCCTCGAGGTCCTGATCTGAATAAGAATCGCGGTCACAGTGTCCCTAGAGATGTTTGCTGTGGAGACACAGACGGGCAAGACAACGTCGGCGCCAATATTAGTCGTCGAACATATCACCATTGCGCCTCGCGTGATGAATTTCCAAAGCGATTTGGCTTTGATCATTTGCCTATTCTCTACCCTGATAACGTGGTTGAACCACATGCTGTAGTCCTTGAACGTCTCGCTAAATAGGATCTCCTCTCCTTCGCGCGAAAATGTTGGCATGGAAGTTTGAAGGGTTTTGAACGCAGATGGAGGAAGAAGGGCCTTCATAAAGCCGCTAACCGACATCCATCTTTGTTCAGATCGACGCCCAGACGTTAATAATACCGCGGCGTCACGCGCCTTCATGATGATAAATGCAGCGATCAAGTCGGGCCCCAGTCTACGATCGATGCACTTGAAATGGGGATTTTCTACCAGGTGACGCACAGGATTCACTTCGCTTGCAGTCATTATATCGAAGGCGGCCTCGGCTAGGAGCGGCTCCGACCCACCAAACGTGAGCAACGATTCGAATCCACATGATGCTGCGAGGATGAGCCGCATGTGGCCTTCAACCAGTTGGCAGGCCACGGCACAAGAAGCCTCATCTGCATTGAAATCCAGAGCAAAGCGCATAGAGAGGCAGGCAAGGGAATAGGGTCCATTCACGCCACGGATCACATGGTCAGGCTCGCAGAGCAGCAGCTTTTGCTTCGCAAAGGATAAATGATCTTGTAGATTTCCATCCCTTGCCAAGATATCGTAATAGGTGGGAAACCTGTGCTCGAGGAATGAAGTTGCATTTCAAAGAAAGATGAAATCAGAGTGGACTAACAATGGACGGCCAAGATGAGATATCCAATCCAATTGGACAACCCGATCTAATGTAGTAGTGTTTTCAATCGCAGGGAATGCAAGGTCGTCGAAGCTGATCTCTGTAATGGGATCGAGAGGGGGGTTTAGGTCCAGGCGTGAAGGATCCGATGAATAGGTCTGGGGAACTCGCGTTGAGAGGGACAATGAGAAAATTTGAAGGTCCGATATTGCCCGCAATACATCAAGCAACCTTGAGTGCACTGTCCAAGACCTTCTGAGCGGCATATCTGTCAGGAAGTGATACTCGTCGAAATAGAGCATCACGAGAGGACGGCGTGGCCCTTCAGATGAGTCCAGTGCTCCATTCGGGTCCACGAATTGTAGTAACTCTTCTGCTGCACCTTTCACTTGCTGCTTCATTAGTATGACAAAGCCGTCCCTGGGACTTGTTCCCATTTTTTCAAAAGCTAGGAGGACATTATCCCTCCCCCCCAAACAAGTGAAGGCAGCAAAGACTCACCTCTCTGGCCATATCAACCACTTCACCGTAGAAAGCTCGTCGGTAAGGGTTTGGAAGTTGGAAGCTTTGATCTCTTGTCATGCTATCACGAAAGGCAAATGCCAACATCTCTTGGCGCTGTTGGACAAGCGATGCATACTCGTCCCGCTCATGTCGAGACAGTTCACTGGTGTTGTTCAATGCTGGCAGCACCGGGACATCTGAAATTTTGTTAATATACATAGGCTGTATTAGTAACAACTTGGATCACCACGACGCTGTTGCTCAAGCGTAGTCAGATGTTTGCGAAGGACGGCAAAAATTGACACAAGCAGACAGTGCAGATGCTGCTTGAAGTCGTCGGAAAAAGTATTGCGATAAAACCACGCCGTCAGAATACGATCACCGGGCGGAAACCCTATTGGAAACCAATAATGATCATGAACATACACACTGGTAAGAATAAGAGGTAGAAAGCGAGACCAGTGCTTTCATCTCGACGTAGACAGATAGGCACCGTGATAATCGTCTTAGCTGCCTCATCGACCATGCGAGACTTTCCAGTTCCGGACGAATTGATGATCGTGGCATATTTTACAGGGCGGACCGTCTTCTTGTCTAGGTAGGAAGACACTACGCCGAGGAGTACATCCACGACATCCCCTTTGAACGGGACGTTCCAGGCGTCCATTGGGACCGAGTAGTCCATGACGATATGGTAGTTGGGATGAGAGGGGAGGCAGGCATAGCCACCACTTCCATACTTTTTATCGATATCGACGATCGCTTATCGCTCAGCTCAGCCCAAGGGTGTCACGGACCACTGGCACCTCGCCCGCGCACCATCCTTCAACATTCTCCAAGGCCAATACTGATATCAGGAAACGGATACGAGTTGCGATAAATGATTTTATACAAAGTATACGTAAAACTATTAATTGAGGGTGGGTCGTTGGATCGTCAAAGAGTCACCGAAAACGTGCTGCAAATCGAGCACATGAAAAAAAAAACGCAAAACAATATTCTCACGCATTATAGACATCTTCGTAGAGATAATCCCTTCCTTATCACACGCCTGGCCCCTTCGGAAGTCTGCGAGAACTGCGGTTCTGTCAGGCCTGGTTCCTCCATCCCGTTCCGGTGACACCGTCATGCAAAGCGCAGGGGCCGCGAAAGGCCGGGGGACTGTGAACTGCGGCACTTGGTGGATTCTTCGCAAGCTAGCAAGTAACATATCTAGCGCTCGAAAGTCTGCAAAAATGACAGCGTCAGCTTCTGCACGCAAGTGCGCATGCATGATACGTCCCTTGCCAGCAGACCGAATGGGAGCTGGACAGTTCCCGGAGCTAAGGATCCGAGGCGACGCACCTCTGGTGGAAGACATGCTTTCCCTCACACGACAGCTCACGCACATCGTCGCCATCGTCGAAGTCGATGGTGCAAACCGGACAAGTCTCAAGGCCGATCAACTCTGGAATCGGATCTGCTTGTGCTTGTGGCGATGTAACAGCAACAGTCGACGTTCCAGCCCGTGGGCGCACAGGCGGACGTCGGCAAATTGCCCTTGTTGGGGCTCTTCGACCCGGATTGTGCCTCCTTCTCCATTTGTAGCTGTGGCCCAGGCAAGCACTGTCTCTGCGGGCGATGCGGGGTATTCACATGAATGGAACGGGAGCTGTGTCTAACCAGGAGTAGTGGGATGTACGCTAGATGAAGGTTATTGATGTGCATGAGGCCTCTACGAAGGCGTAAGAGCGGAAGAGCCAATGCTATGCGCTCATTTTTCCTATGATCGGGTAACCACGAGGCCTGAGGTGACATATTGTGACTTCGGGGATAGTGTGACCGGTACCTATGACAGTGCAAGTGATGGTGATTCCCTACCTCTCGTTTCGCCATTGTCATGGACGAGAGAAACAATCAATTTAACCCTCAAAATACACGAAACCGCCAAGTGTCAAACACACTCTCATCGGAACTCAATCATATTCTCCAGCACGGTGTGACCCCAGAACAGTTTGCCGAGAATGCCCGTCAGCTAGAGGCCTACAGTCGTATAAATGCCGCCGCTTTGCAGGTCCATTTACAGAGGCAATCACAACAAGCGGATCAACGTAGGCAGGATGAGTGCGTTATCACTGTATCGATTTCTCTGCCCTCACCATTTCCAAGTAGGTTGCGTCTCATTCAAATGGCTCAACAACTCGCTTCTGGCCCGGGAAGGTGCGTGCCCGCTCTCTCCTGGCCCGTTGTCATATAGAAAAGATGCCAGCCAGCAGCAACTTCCGCGCCAACTTCCTCCACCCGCCCCGCCAATTCCTCATAATCATCATTCGTCATTCCCACAGGCCATTGCTTCCAGGAATCCACCCGTGGTGCGTGCTTTCATTGTGCCGACCCCTCGGATATTCATAAGATCTCATTTCTACAACAAATTCCCAATACCGGACAGCCTTATAATAAAGTACCCACCAACAATGTAGCTTCTCAACGCTGGTTTCACGTGCGCCAGCCTCCCGCACCCAACATACAACATCACCCGTCTGTCAACCGGTCGGCACCTTTCGTTAACCCGAATAACTATCCCTCGCTCCAGACGCATCGCGTATCTCAATCAACTGGGGAGTCGAGTGTTTTAGCTGCCGTGAGTTACCACGGTCTATAATTAATGTCGCATTTGTTGACCTCTCTTCCCAGTCATCTGCCCACGCTTCCCAACCTGTACAGCTACCTAATGCCGCACCCTTTCCTGTATCTCAGTATACACAGCAATTTGATATGGCCCGAGACGGTTCCCATGTTAATACGGGACTCGATGGTTTGTCGGGCGCGATTACGAATCACAATGTTCCGCAAGGAGTGAGTAATCGTTAATCTTCATCTAACTTCAACTGTCTGAGCTCGATTCTTAAGTACGGGAATCTCAATCAACGTTACGAGGCGTGGGTCAATGTATGTGTTTCATGTAGCCACGCGTGAACCCACTGATCCCTGGCTGTCCAAGGCATATGGCACCGCAAAAGCCGCGTCATTGGCCAGAGAGCAGATGCAGTTGTGGCAGCAACAAAGGCAGATACATCCCACGGTGCCAATCTCCACGCCGTCTACAATCGCTCCTCCCACGACTCCGATCTCGGCACAGGGTCTCCAACATCAAGGTCAATTCCAGATCCCAAAACAAGGAGGGACAGCGGCAGCGTCCCTCCCGCTTCCTCAAACTCAGCAGTGGCACTCTTCTGTCCCTGTTGTTCCTAACGCCGAAAGACAAGCGGTGTCTCAATCTTATTCTGCTGCGTCATCAGATCACGCTCCTGTTCTACATCCTCCCACCAGGGACTCGACCATCGAAACAGAAATAGTTGATGGTCAGCGAAGGTTGAATACTACAGCCGCACATAATAGTGCCGGGGTACAATCACACCACCTGGGGACTAGAACGAGCATTCCAACTGTAACACCGGCTAATGTCGGTTCAACACTTTCCGCTTTACCAAGTTCGCAGTCAGGCTCAACACAATCCATATTGCTAGAGTCCGAGGAGATGGGAACAAGTCTATACACCCTGCAGGGTCTAGCCGCTAGTATTAAGCGCTCTCTAAATGCAGAGAAGTTGGCAGCATTCGAGGGACCATCTACCTCAGATAGGCAAAAGCGGAAACGGTCAGACTCTGTTGAGGTCACTGATACTCGACGTGAAGTAGAGTTAAGCCGACCCGACCCTAGTGCCAGAGAAACTCACGTGCAAGAGCCTCCACCCAAAGCAGAACCTCAACCAGTTAATTTTGTCACAGAGCCTGATGACCCGCCACCGACCATGCTATCGGTATCCCTTCCTGAGGTTTCTATACCACAGCAAGAAACAGTACACGTACCAAATGGATTTGCGATTCCAATCTCACAGCATGATCCTCCTGGCAATTTTGTACCTTTTTCTACACTGGCGGGTGCCGTTTCAATGGACAACGTTACAGGTTCTGTTCCGACAAGTCACAATGCTGCATACTCTGAAGCCATGGACGTAATCGAGGAGTTGACAGCTGGCCAAACGATACCGGAGACCGTGCTTCATCACCATATCGACGTTCCTTTAGTACCTGTTTCACATCCACCCTTTGATCATCTTTCTTTCACACATCGTACACCATCGCCTCAACTTGCCGCAACGATTACATCTGTTCGCGACGAGGATGAAGCTGATGAGAAAGCTAGGACAACACCTTCCCATCCCTCCACCCCTCCTCATGACGAATCCGTCGATTTACAACTGCAGTCGAACCCATCTAGAAGTGGAAATGACTTAGACATGGATATAGCTTCTGGTGAAGATCACAACCAGGTTCATTTCGACATCACGTCGGACTACACACCCCATTCCGAAGCGCGAGATAATAACTCGACAATACAAGAGCCCGAGGTTTTTGTCAGTCGGAATGACTTGTTGGAGTCATCAATCGAGGGGATTGACCGCGAATCGATGGGAAACCTTGGAACTGATAGGCGTCCAGAGACAAGAAGTCCCGAACCAGCACAGGCACGAGTGCTCGCAAAGACACCGCCGACTCGTGGTCAGAGTCCAGGCTCTGCCGAGACCTCGGGTCCTGGCTCGTTGCCGAAACTTCCTAGGAAATCCCTTAGAAGACGAGATTTTTATGTCGCGGTTCCTCCACCGTCGGAATGGGTACTCAGAGCGAAGGATGGAGAGGTAGAAAGAAAAGTACTGGTGAATGAGAAAACTGGTGAGCTCCAATACCATTGAATCGGATCATCCCGTTTCTGATACGCCTTAGGGCAGAGCAGCAATAAAGGTTCGTAGGGAACAGCACGTTATTTACTAAGCTCAGCTTGCTCGATTAGAATACACGGGCTGTGAGCTAGCAACTCGTCTTTGTCCCCGACGCTGTCATTGGAATGGGTGTCAAGCTGTTCTTAATTCGATGTTTTCTTTGAAGCAACATGTTAGACAACACCAATCAGAGGTGAAACCAGTGGGACCTGCAATGGTACTTACTCTGTTAGGATGAGCCTTGACAGACTCATTGCTAACTTGCGTCTCCTAGACAGTGTCATGTCAGTGGAAACAATGTCGTATGGTATGCGAACCAAGCAGCCTACTTGTACACCTCAACCGTCACATTGAAAAGGAAATGGCTTGTATTTATGATGGTATATTACATTGAAAAGCCTCCAGGCATTTCCGCGCTGAAAATGGATTGGCCAGATTGCGACGAGCGTTTTTCTCGTATCAAAGATCTCGCCGAACACGAGAAGAGTGAACATGCTGACGACGAACCCCCGCCGTCCGCGGTACCTCGACCCCCTGATCTCAAGCCTCCTGTGGCTCTACCTCAGATTGTGCCGTCGTATACGACCACAACACGGCTCACGTCCAAGCCCTCTATCACAGTGGAACGTCATGCCCGCCTTGGCCCTTGGGTAAATCAGTATCGTTGTTCTCCGTGCGTTATTACGCTAACCGAACGTCTGTAAGACCCTGGGTATGATCATCGGCGATCCCAGCACGGGGCTTGTCGGAGATGGGTATAACAGTACATTGCGCGCGCGACGAGCTACACGCCTAACGGACAAGGCATACGATGTCGTGGCCACGCCGACGTTTCCCAGCAGAATTGGCGAGGGTGGGCCGAATGCGGAATTTGTGGCACGATCGGCAGAATACGATCTTTTGGAAGAACCGGTTGGATCGGGCCACTCTTTCGGGGACTTGGACACAGTCGACCTCACGCGAGAGTTTTACGATGATTCGAACGTCCGAGGGGCGTCTCCTTGGTGGGGAACGGGTGATGATGCGAGCGAGGGAACGCAGATGGAGGTGGACAGGGATTCGCTCGACGTCGAGGCGCTGTTGTAGACAAATAAAATGGGCCGGGCCGGGAGCGGGAGCAGTGAAATACGGTAAAGCGTGAAAATAGAATTGATCTCTTGTTCTCTCTCGTTCCATGACCACCCCCTCGTCCCTCACCAGTCCGTCCTTCTCTCTCACCCAAATTTCCCTTTCCTGACCGCTTTTGTAGGTCCTATGTACATCTCCGCTCATTCCGCGGAGACCATTCTCTCCGATTTCCGCCCGCTCAAGCTCCAGGCCGATGCTCTCTCCTTTCTTAATCTCCTCCTAGACGACATCTTAGCAAACATAATCACCTCCTCCCGTTCAATCCTCACGGATCGCCTCAAAACTGGCCTCTTGAAGACCGTTCCCACCATGATAGGAAAGGATGCGCTGCTCGAAGCTGAAATGGAGTTACGCGCATATTGGCAGCGGCCGAATGCTGTCAGGCCCTCGCCTGCACAAGTTTCTGTTTCAGAATTTAATTTCTCTCTTCCCTCAATGATAGAGGCACGTGCTGCTTCTAACAGGCCACCCCATCTATCTTACTCATTCCTCACCTCGTCTAGCTGATGCGCCTCAAGTGCGAAGCCTACTCAACATTAAACGATGAAGACGAGGACGCACAAGGAGAAAGCATTATTCAGGAACGGTTGCGATCCCAAGGCATCGATCCCCCAAAGTCTATCATCGTTGCGCCGGCCGCATTGTACCTAACTGCGATTCTCGAGTGAGTCCGACTTGGCCATATCTGGAACTTGCAATGTGCTCATCGTTTTTGCGCTCCTAGGTGTATCTGCGAGTGAGCAAGCCACGCTTCCCCCTCTCCCCCATGTCTAATTCACCATTCCATGCCTAGGCGTATATTATCCAGCGTGGGTCGGGTCGCCACGCGGGACAGCAGCAAGGACGCCGCTGGGACACATGATCTTT
This sequence comes from Russula dissimulans, assembly GCA_022376545.1. Taxonomy (NCBI): domain Eukaryota; kingdom Fungi; phylum Basidiomycota; class Agaricomycetes; order Russulales; family Russulaceae; genus Russula; species Russula dissimulans. The sequence continues at coordinate 707,855 of WTXJ01000006.1, forward strand.
TCGTTGCCCTCTGCGAGGACGATGCTATCTATCCTATATTTAAGGGTTCGAAAGGTCGGTACTGTCCTCTCCGTATCCGGGATTTTACCGAAGGTTGTACAGTCTACGAAGTCATCGAAGGTTCTTTGAAGCACTCTTCGAAGCCGCGGCGCAGCAAATCCTTCACAAAGTCGGAGCGTCCCGAGACTCGTGATGTCCAATCAGCGGAGCCGCCGTCCCTGTCACGGACCCGTCTTTCGTCGGAGTCTGCCGCATCTGGGGCCCTCTCCGGGTCTGCAGGTTCTGACCACCATCCGCAAAGAACGTCACAAGAAAAAGCGAAAGCCATCAAACTATTTCGCCCGTCCAGTGATCGCGATGCGACCGCCTCTTCTGATGCCGTGTCTCGGATAGCCACAAGTAGAAAGGGATTTGGCGCTCAGAATGATGGTATTAACGAGAGCGCCATTTTGGATACAGAGGTTCGCACCCACTTGACTTTTCTCCATGACCACGAACAAACCCCTCCCCCTGTTATTGAAGGGAGGAAACTCTACGCAAGACTTTGATGACCTCGTACGCTCTAGCGATACGATGAAGGTATCGTTGACTCCAGACAGGTTGCGGACGATGGAGGTACGTTTAGAGCGCTACTTATCCTCTTCCATGCGCTACAACGTATCCCTAGACTGCGAAGCAACAACAGCGACAACCACACAAAAGAACCGGAACCGGAAAATTTTCCCTTAACGACCAATCCCGAGCACCTTCGGCTGCTGCCAATGCTGGCGGTCGCTATCCCCCGTCACCTGACCAGCAGTACCATGGTGTCAGGAAGCCATCGCTGCCATCGCTGCCTCATGTTGATTCTATCATCGAAGATGAGGAACCCAAGGAAACTGTCGTATCACCTCGAGCTACGCGGCCCCATCCGGTAGCTAAGCCATCGGATGTGCGTGCCCGATCGGTGTCTACATCCGGAGTATCCAACGCCCTCAGTCTGCGAGTCCCAAAGAAATCATCGATCAGCCTAAAAAGTTCCCCATCCCCACCTGGAGTTCGAGGCCGGGACTTACGTGATGCGCCCAATAGCTCATCACCAACCTCCCGGCGGTTGCACAAAACACAACGAAATCGGGAATCCATAGACATTGATGATATCATCAACGGCTCAGAAGACGGTAGTGAGTCCAGCCCTGACCCTGGTGACCAGGCGACGCAAGGCCGCACCCCATTGTATCCAGTCTCGAAAGCCACGAGGGACCTTATCTCCTTCCTCGAAGAGGGACCCCCTCCTGAGATTCAACCTGCGTCGGCTGCCACAGTGAGCAGCGTGTCTCTTACACCAACAACCAAGTCAGCCAAGAGCAGTAGGTTGCAACGCATGATGTCGAAGCTGAGTCTTTCAAAGGAAGATGTCCAGCGCAGCCGAGCCATCGGCAGTGCGAGCGCTCCCTCGACCCCGTTGGGGTCATCAGTGCGATCTTTCGGCGCAAACAACCCACCTCCTCTCCCCGTGGCCGTGAAGCCCGTACCGCCTCCCCTTCTTTCAATCCCGTCCACTGTACCAATCTCGCCGCCTGCATCGGCCGAGCCGTCGCCTGACGACGATCCACGGCATCCCATTACGCAGAATGGTCGACCCGCGAGGAAAATGTCAATTCGTAAGGCTGTGCCAACTTGGGGGGCAACTGTTAATCATGGCGTGTCGACGCCACTGATCAGTGACCCATCCCAACCCATACCTACATCACCTCCCATAGCTCCTCCGACACCCCCCATCTCGTACGGGCAGGCTCAGTACCAATCTCCTCCGACCCCGGCACTCGATGCAAAGGAAGCAAACGGTCACGCGCAGGATAATCACGAACTGCCCCAGACCGACTCTCCTATAGCTACCTCCACCCGTGCGTCCACCGGGCTTGAGACACCCTCGCGTTCTCCTGCTCACCAAGAAGATGAGAACGGACGGGCTGAGCAATCACATCCGCGGGGTACATTCCGCCCTAGGTCGTTGCAGCCGAACCATCGCTCGTCAATGAACGACAAACGATCTTCGGGACAACCACAGCCATCTAACGCTCAGCCTATTGCCTTAACTCCGTCGCTGTCAGAGTCTCTTGCGTTGGATCTGCGAAGATTAATGTCGCAGGCGACTACCGCTAGCGAATGCCGTCTCATCTTGGACACCTTCCTCACTCGCGCCGGCATTGCGCCACCAATACTTGATACCACACCTTCGAATGAAGAGCCCCTCGAAAGGTCACTCGTTGACCATTTTCTAGGCACAGACCCGGAAGAACCCCAAATCTCACACATCGCCCTCGTGACAGCCGAGGCGGAACGACACCCCAATTCGTCTACAATAGAACATCTTGAAGTCAAGGAGAGTAATGGTTTGCATCAGATTACCACACACATGGATCCCGCGAGTGCTGTGCACGCGCGCCACATTGTCAGCCCCGCTGTGGCGGTGGTTTCCTGAGCCATACACTTTCTTCACTGGTACCGCATGAGAAACTACGAGCCTGTCTTATTTATATCCTTTCTTAGTTATACCAATTCTATGCTCTTACTCATCTCTCTTCAGTTCCTGATATTGATGCAATATTGATCCCGTTGGTTGATAAATTTGTTTAGGAACCGTTCACTTGCTTATATCGCTACATCTATGTACTTATTACTGCCACCTTCGTTTCAATGGATAGTCACACGGAGATACTTGGCAGATGGCTCTCACGGGCGGATACGCCTACATCACGTATCCCCATTTCGTGAGCGTCCTAGCGCCCCAAGCGTCCTGTCACTGTCTCTATTGGCTCACGAGCAATCTGGAACACTTGGTGCAAATGTCTCGTCAGAGCTCTGGACGTGGCCAACCGATATCGTATTATCAATAGGACTGGGACATCGTTCCGGCTGATAGGCGCACGAGCCCACAATCGCTCTCGAGATGATGCCCGGGTTCAAGGACAGTTCCCAGAGTTGGTGCCTTTCGGAGCGTGAGAAGCAGGGGGAATAGATGACAAAACGACAAGCCGGCTGCTAGATATAAATTCGCAATGGATCAGGGGTACATGCACGCGTCGCGTTCATTGAGCTCCTCATCCCGCGCCTTCAACACACCGAATGGCTCCAGCCCAAACCACGCCGGGATCTGGTCCCAGATGGCCTGGCGGCCTGCGTGTACGGCGGGGATGAACTCCTCCCGACACTTGCCGCACATGGGCAGGCCGCGGAGGTACTGCCCGTCGACCCACTCGGTGTGATTTAGCATGTCGATCATCTGGCCGAGGGTGAAGAGCGGGTCGCCGTCGCGACCCGCGGCGATGCCCCCGACCGCGCGCAGCGTGTTGAGCACGATGAAGTAGAACGCGTCGCGGCAGGCCTGAGCGGCACCGGTGCAGCCACCCGCGGGCGCGCGGCTCTTGACGTGTGAGTCGAGGAAGTGTGCCACGGAGCGCTGCAGCGTCTCACGTCCGCGGAAGGTCAGCACGAGGTCGTCGTGTGAGAGTCGAACGGGCAAAGTGGCTCGCATGAGCGTAGGAGACGCGAAGCGCGAGGACGGACGTGCGCAGTAAGCGGGATCCGTCCCTTCTGCTGCGGAGGACAGAGGCGAGGCAGAGGACGAAGAAATGGGGTGTTGTGGGAAAGGGAATAGTGGCGCGGGCGCGCCGGTGGAGGTCGTGGCCGTGGTAGTGGTGGCGGACACGGGACTATTCTCGCTCTCGCTGCTGGGGATCTCGAGTACGAGGTGCGGGAGGGGTTCAGCACCGCTTGCCGTCTTTGACGTGCCGTATCGGGCGAGGTCGTAAAACGCGGCGGGGAGGACGGAGCCGATGTTGAGCTCGCGCGCGAGATTGATGACGTGTATTGGCGATGGGATCTCGTGGCGCGGGTCGTAGTGGCCGTCGAGTGCGAGGGACATGCGTTCGCGGCGGTCCCAGTCGGTGAGCGTCGTGGGGAAGTAGCTTTGCAGGCGCTCCAGGCACTGACGGCGCGGGATGCAGATGAAGTACTTGCAGGATAGGCGGAGGACCGAGGCAAGGTACGGAAAGTCCTGTACGAATGGCTGGCGGAAGTATCTGCGTGGAAACCCCCGTCAGGGAGCAATAGTCAGCATAGTCAATCCAGGAAGAGGATGAGAACGAATAATGTTTCGCTTTTTTGACTCGTACAGTCCGTCATATAGAGCCCTCAGTAGATGATACACGTCCGTCGGCGAGTCACAGAGATTAACGGTGCTGTCAGCGTTATCTGGTTGCGGTATTGACAACAATGCCTGGAAGATCTCCGCGTGACGCTCTAACTGGCCGCGATGTACTTTGAACGCAACAGGCCCAGCGGTAAGGATAACGTTCCCGTCGGAGAACCAGAAATCCTGACACATGCGGAATGGGAAGTCAGGAGTTTGATGCTGCTCCTCAATGGGATGGAAAGCTTCAAGTTGGGTCGAAAGTGTCAACTTCTCGATCATGATCCTAATTGCTGGATGATGAAGAGGGAGAGAAACTGGTATGCGGTCTCGAATAACCATCATGATGAATATATAAATATCACGGGAACGCGTGAGGCTGACAACTTCCACCGCTGATTATGACTGGCAAGAACAGGACGACGATAACCTCGGTGCCAAATGTTGTACATGTCCTCTTTGCATTCAAGTACTCACCCGAGGGACTTGCAAATGTCACGACACTGGGTCAACATATATCCAAAGACACACTGGGGCGGCAACACGCACTCTCTTATCACTCGCTCTTGTTTTCCTGGTGTGACAGGACATAGATTCGATCAAGTCGCGAGAGAAATACATTAAAATAGAATAGTCGATATGCGACAGAGTCACAAGCTCCAGGTTCTTGAAACAGGGTAAGAGTACTCGTGTGATTGTCCAAGGTCCATGCGTCTATCCGGTCTGGGAAAAGCAAGTCTATCTGGTCTTGGAAAACTCTCCAACGACATTGTTTGTATTATTGACATCAGATGGGCGGTGAACGGGTGTACAAGGGAGAGAGAACAGCCGTGGAGTCAAGCTAGCATCCGAGTTTAGACAGAGATCAAAGCTAAATGGACTTCGCCAACGGCCAGTTTGTGCACACTTTGTTGCATGGTCGAGGATCGTCCTGTAAAGTAAATCGTTGAACCCGACGCACTGTAAACCAACGCAAGCAACTTTCAGAGCGCCAGCCAAGTATAATTGAGTTGTTTCATAGACTGTCTGAGGTGACACGTTCTTGCGCCCGGCCAAGGTCTCTTTGATGAGGGACTGTGTCGTCTGTTATGAATGCACTGGTTGGAATACGACTGGGGAAAATAAGGAAATATTTATTACTTGCCTCGGTCGAGAGTTGCTCGAATTCCTTTGTTGTCAGATCATCGAGTCTGATCGACTTATAGACGCCAGCATAATACCACTTCCCGTCCTTATTATAGAAACACTCTAGTCGAGGTCAGTGAACGACTGCGCGTCCAACAGGTGAAATGTTCCAGAACCTGTTGGCCTGTCCAACTTGGGGATGACATCGACCATCGCCCAACAATGGGCAGTTGCGACTCGCGGGTTTGTAGTACACTGGAACAGGGGTGTCAGAAAATAGCCATGTTCCTCGCGCTCGGGACACCAATTAGTCGTCAACTGCTGGAATATGCGGTTGTCTGCAAGTCTGGATAACAACTGATTAATAAGTGAGCTGCAGTCAATTAACGTCGTCACCCATACGCGGTTCTAAGAGTCTGTAGGCTACTAGATGAATAGAGAGTTGTTTGTAAGAGCAGAAACCCACCCCAACTGCACAAGCAAGAAATTCTTGTAGTGTGTATGCGGAAGGTATCAAAATGGGCCTCAACGCATCTGATGGTATTCCTGGAGGAAGAGGAAGCGCGGCTAGAATCGCATGTCTTGCAGCAATAGACTCCTCCGCCTCAGGGTGCTGGCCGAGTGGGTCAGCGACAACCTGATAGGCCCATGAGCGCGAGCGATAAATGGGACTCTCAGAAACGGACTTTGACATCTAGGTCGTTGAGATCCGAGACGATCATCTTTGGTGTCGTCGGGGTGTCTGGCGTGTCAACTCTCGGGGAATTGACTCTAGCGAGATTGTTGAAGGTTGCCTCGCGGAGGAAACGTAACGCGTCCTGACGAGTAGATTGGGTGTCGCCTTCTGGAGTCTTGGAGTGCGGAACGGAGAGCTGTCCAAGTTACCGTACATTGTCAAACACGGCAAGCCGTTTCACCGTACCTGAGAGAGAGCTTCGGTTACTTCGTACTTGGGGGGCTCTTCTTCCGAGACGATGTTTGTCAAAGGTGGCTCCTTCAGAGCACTACTCTCTGCATTGGAGTTCTCATCAACCGTCTTTGTACAGGGTAATTCCTGGCCTGCAGGAGGTGGCTGTTCGGATCGGGACGTGAGAGCAGGACTTGCAGATGCATGTCCCAAGGTATGTTCCTTGAGAATATCTTCTAGGTACTTGTTTTGTTGGCGGAGAGTGTCAATCAAAGCCGACTTGTCGCGAATGGATTTACAAGCCAAAGAAAGGTGTTGGGCAATCACGTCTCTGGCCGCGACCGCTTCGGCAGCGCGCATTTTCTCCATCTGAATGGCAATTGCGGATTCAGCGGCAGAGAATGGATTCTTTAAGGAGGGCGTGTAAGAGCCACGGCGGTATCCAAGAGCGGGATAGCTCACGAGAGACTGCATCCGTTGGACGAGTGTTGTGTTGTCGTTGGACATGTTGAGTTGAGTGTGAAGAAAAGGACACGAGTGCATTTTAAAGTACGTATGACGTCATGAGAGCGCATATATCCTGCCATCCAACAGGGCCAAGACCGTGTCGAGTCCCTTGAGCACACCGCGGTCTGGTCCTTGACCCGGTTTGAACCGCGTGTGGGCAAAGTCGATCAGTCTCACCGCGCACGGACATTCCGATCCTCCGTCCTCGCTCTCGCTATCCTCCTCTTCCTCCTCTTCTTCCTCATCTATACTCCCTTCCAGGTCCTCGTCCTCTTTCCGTTCATCTTCGTCCCTAGTCGTACGAGTCATGTTTGTGGCGAGCCATTGCACACCTGTCTCGGCACGTGCCCAATCCCCTTCATAGGCTATCAGGAGGCTACACCCCACCATGCGCAGCTCGATCGTGCTCAATACGTCCCGAAGCTCTTGAACACTTCTCCGGATGAACCTTAAAATCGGCATGAGCAGCGTACTGGGAAGTCCGACGTCCATTCGCCCGCCTGAGTGGGCTCCTGGCAAGCCGCTGAGAGAGTGGTATGGGTAAGATTATGGCATCGGAACACAGGTAGGACTGTCCCTCTCACATCATCGAATCATGAACGGGAAAAAACCGTGCGATTCCTGTGCGGAGCTCTGCAGTGCAGATAGACCTTCCATAATCTTTTGGGACGACGAGGGGTTGTGATGATCCATTCCCAAAGAGCTGCAGTGCCGTATGTGCGCGCTCAGGCCAGCCATTCGGGTTGGGTAACAACGTTCGCGTTTACCTGAAAGCCCGTCAGACGAACCCCCGCCTCCCCGGAGGTCGTTTGTTTCGCCTTTTTCTGCATCCGTTCCTTTTTCTCTGGCTCGGCGTCATCGTCGTAGAGCACTGTGCCTAGCTTGATGTCAATGATATTTGGCTTTCGAAATCCGTGCGCGGCGTTCTCGATAACTATGAGCTGTATTTAAGACACGCTTGTCAGCCTTTCGAGTTTTAAGCGAGGATAATGTAAAGGGCACACATCCTTTTCATTTTCTGGGACCTCGACACTCGCGAGACCTTCAGCCGTATTTTGGCCTTCCAAGCGTAACGTGCCCAGGTACGTTGGTACCCATCGGCGCAACGAGGCCAGCGCGGGCTGTGCTAGGACACTTTGATAAAACTGAAGCTCGAGAGGAAGTGCAGCCTTGACGATGAGGGCACCGTCTCCTGTGACTTGGATCCCTTCGTGCCCGCCCACTTGATACTCCAATGCCTGCAATTCGGCTGAGTTTGGATGGGCAGAGTCGGTGTCAGCCATCGAGACGCTTCCGGAGAAGGGGTTTGTCTAAAGCCAGGAGCCAAGATGTCAGATTGCCGCCGAGATACTGTACACCTGTGGAGATGGCCTCAATGCTACTTCAGCAATTAGTTACAATAACGCTTCACGCGCTGATGGCATGACAATTCCCTGCTTTCACAATTGAAGCAGCGATGACGAAACGCAGAATCTCATGTCAGTCTTCAACAACGCACTTCACGCCCCTCTCGTCAGAGCCGCCAAGCGACACCCACTCGGGACTCGCAGGTTCATCTCTGCTCTCAACACGCATGAAGCCTTTCTCCAGTCTCTGCCGTCCCATCCCGGCATCACCACCCTCTCCTTGAACCGTCCGCACGCAAAGAACGCGATTTCTCTTCAATTGCTCAAGGTGTCGTCCCTCGTCTCTTCAATCCCAGCTACCACATCTTTTGACCCCCCACATGACGGCGACCTACAACTAGCAACTCATGGACTGCCTGGACGCCGTGCGCTTCGACAACTCTGTCCGCGTGCTCGTCCTCAACTCTTCCACCCCCGGTTCGTTTTGTTCCGGCGCCGATCTGGCAGAGCGACGCACGATGACCAAGGGCCAGGTTTCCAAGTTCCTCGCCGACCTGCGCAGTGCCCTCAGCAAACTCGAGAGCCTACCCATGCCCACCATCGCGGCCATCGACGGACCTGCTCTAGGCGGTGGGCTGGAGCTCGCTCTCGCGTGCGATCTGCGTGTAGCAGGTACGGCCCCTGCCAAACGACCCTATATCTAGGGTGATATCACCAAATTCTAATGCGCCCCCCTGCCAAGGGCACTCTGTCACGAAGATCGGTCTCCCCGAGACAAAACTCGGTATAATACCCGGCGCCGGTGGCACTCAACGCGCTACGCGGATCCTCGGGCTGTCCAAGGCGAAGGACCTCATATTCACCGGTCGCTCGTTGACTGCAGCCGAGGCTGAGGAGTTGGGTACGCATCAGTGCGGGTCGCTCGAAGTTTGATGATTGCCTAATCCGTGGCGCGCCCAGGACTCGTCGACTACGTGTCAGACAAGGACACTCCAGCCATCGATCGCGCCTTGTCTCTTGCGGAAGAAATCGCCGCAAACGGTGCGTGTTTACCTATCACCCTTGATGATCATGGCACAGCTTCTGACTCCGTTTCCGAAGCGCCCCTTGCCCTACGTTCTGCGAAGCTGGCTATTTCCCGAGCTCTGGAGTTCTCGTTGGAACCCGGTAAGTCGCACCCTCGCTAACCCCGCACGCACCACGCTAGAGGGTCTCCTTTTAGGGCTGGACTTCGAAAGGGCCGCATATGAGCCATTATTGCAGACAAAGGACCGTGAAGAAGCGCTTCAGGCTTTCAAGGAGAAAAGGAAGCCCGTCTTCAAGGGTGAATAATATTATACACTATAGTCCAGTCGTCTCGTCTGCATATCTGGTATCTACGTCGTTACGTCGTTGAACTCTATCTCCTACGCGGAGCTGTCCCCACGTCCAAATGCCCGCGATGAAATCGAGAAACCTTGGGCAATCCCCGACGGCAACGCTTGCATCCCCATCTGCACACTGTCGCCAATCCGTAACCCCTCAAGGTCCTTCATCATCATGCTCAGACGGCCCATGCCAAAACGGTCACGCAGACCCTTGGCGCCCGTCCTCCCACTAGCGACGTCCTCAGTATCGTCTGAGAAGCCTTTCTCTACGTGACCCCAGTCGCTGCGCTGAGCCAGATACGGTCGCAGTAGAGCGGGCTCAATCCGGCCCAGGTAATGCTCCGTTATGTACGACTTGAGGATCTCGGGTTGAACGAGGAATATATTTCCCAGTTGTCGAATAAACTCGAAACGCTCATGGAGCGCGGGGATAGAGAAGGTGGCGATTGTATCTTGGTATAATTTTAGATCCCTGAAAGGCTCAGTCAGCGTGCCCGATACGAGCGTCAGCGTTCGTTGAGTCGTACGTACTTGGCAAGCATCAAACCTCCGGTTGCGCTCACGGGAAATTTACGAAGGTGTTCGAGTAATTGACTAGATCCGAGAATCAGTTGCAACACACACAGGAGAACGCCGTGAAACCCGTCGCACCTATGGAAGGCTACACCGACCTCCGTCAGGAATATCTCCAGGTTCTTGCCGCTCAGTTTCTGCTTTGCCGCGATGCCGACTTTCTCCAGCACGTCGCAACACCCGACACAGGGATCCGTGTTAACTCGCGCAAACGAGTCGTCATCATTTCGGGGCTTAAAGTCGGTCTTTTTCTGCTTTGCGAGCTGCGTAGCCATCCAAGTGACGACGGCTACATAAACATGAGCGCGGGCGCACGACGCATACTTTCCATGAATGCCGAACCGTCAATCAAACGTTGCATAAGCGCGTTCGCGGCGCCCTCAATCTTGCTGACAGTTTGATTATTAAACACGACCATCTCGCGGCGAACCACGACGGAGCTAGCGGCGAGGGGGAGTAACGCAACGTTGACGTACTGCTGCCAAAGGTGGCATATGAGATCGACCGAATGGAGTATGGAGAGCGGTTGAAAGCTGGGTTCAGTTTTCGCGTGATCTGTGGCCTCAAGGCGCGCTGTCGCTCTACGGGGAAACTTGGTAAACCGGTCGGCGAAGCTGAAAGTTTACAAAATGCTCACGTATTGATTGCAACCTCGATATATCCGGTGACAATACCTTCTGCCAACGCGCGAAAGAGCGCAAAGGTATGCTTGGGGCTGTTACGAACCTGAGCGTCTGGAAATTATGATCCGGAAGATATAGGCGCGCTCACATGTCGTTAGGCGGACTTAATTCCGCACATCTGCCGATGGCCTCGGCGTGCCACTTTAGCATGGTTTCTGCGACGCCGATGCTAAGCAACCCATCCTCTTCGCCGATTTGCTCGTCAAGTAACTTGTCTTGATAGCGATCCGAGGTGATACCTCCAAAGCGCATGATAGCGGCAGCCGCCTTGGAAGTTGAGGACGCCCCAGGCGTCGTCGTGGCATTCATCATGCGATCCAACATCGATCCCTTCGTCTTGATTAACTTCTCCTCCCGTTCCTTGGTCGAAAAATGTGAACAAACGTCGGAGTGAAGAAAGGGAAAGCCGCAATTACATGATATCGCGTAAAGACGGACAGATAGCCAGAATAGAGCTCCGTGAGACTTTTGCACTCGCGCTCCAGGTAACGCTGACCCTCAGTATAAGGAACGAAGAGCTCCTCCATGGCTGTCTCGAGTATAGAACTGATGGCAGAGGCACCTGCCGAGCCTGGACCTGCCGACAACGCCCTCCCGAACGGACGCGAGAAGCCAATGTTCTGCGCTGGAGACCTTGGGGTTGTGGAGGGCACATCATAACCTTTGAGATCCTCGACAAGTACAGACGTCTGCAAGTGAACCAGCTGTAAGACGCGCAGAAACGCTAGATCCGACATGTTGCCAGCTCGAGTCAGGAGCTGCTCCATCTGTTGCTGGATCTATAACAATTTCAGCGTAATAACTCTAGGAGGACATGCGCGTGATTACCGACTGGGCGAATACTCGCTGTAAGAAGACCTGCATTACGAAGGGAGGATTTGGAAACACGGCCTGCACGATCTGTGCCTCTTGGCCAACCGTTCCTCGAATCTCGTTAAGTAACTCTGTCAGACTTGACTCGCTTTTTGGGGGAATAGTATTCGGGTCGGCCAAGGAGCGCCATCTTAGTGCCTATCAGTACCCAGCCAGTGATGTCGTCATAAAGTACACACAGAATAGTATCATCACTTTGCACGTCCTTCTGGACACGGTTGAGAAAAAAGTCATGTTGATTCACATATACTTGCACGCAGGATGCACCGCCATTGAAGTCAAGCAAGGCCTGCGCACAGTGCTGCAACAAGGTAATTAGGAGTGCTCTGTGAAGACGAGAATAGGACTCACGTGCATCATTTTGGGATCGCCCTTTCGATAGCATCTATCGAAGAGATAGAGCATATCCTTCTCGAACTTCTCACAATATCTATCGATGGCTTCTCTTGTCTGTTGACGCGTCAATTACCGGTCTATACTCTGGTGAAGTAGCGTCCACCTTGTCCGCAGTAGGCAAATCTATTTCTCTAGCAAGAGTGGCCAACCGTCGGAGCAGTATTGCGACCTGATGTCGACCTTCCTTTCCTTCCTTTTTGAGATTATCTATTCGCGAAGTGTCATCACGGGAGAATTGAGTGTAGTAGTCGATCAAATCGTAAGCCGCTTGCGCTCTCTGGCGTTGAAGGTGAACAGTTTCAAGCTGTTCCCCTGGACGAGGTGAGTATCAGGTACAAGGATGACCCCAAAAACTGACCTATGCGACCAGCCGTCCGTCCTACTTCGTTCATCTTTGCCTCCATCGATGTGAACGAAGAGCCTACTGCCTGGTCGCCAGTCCGAGGGGCTTGTGACGAGAGAGACATCTCAAACGCACCTCAAAACCGCGGTCAAGGTCAGACATTTTCTTGGAGTACTCCCTCTCCGCTACCCTGACACTCTTCTCCATCTGCTCGGTTTTGGCCTGAACATCTTTCCGAAGCGCAATGAGACGGTCGACTGCTGCCTCGAACGTGCCGATAAATGGCTTCGGGTTGAATGCTGCGCGAGAAGTTTTGTCACGTCCATGAGCATGGCGTAAGTATTAGAGAATATTTCCACATACGTCCTGGATCCGCTTTAGACTGCGCTATGAGCCTCTCCGAGAATGCACCTACAAAATCCTTGACGTCGAACTTTCCCTGGACTCACGTGAGTCGTTCAAACGACATAGGAAAGTGGGGACGTGTACCTGGAACGTCTGCAGTCTCAGAGCATCCCCCGTTGTGGCATCTAAGTTAGTTGAGGAGTCCATAGAGACGGTGGTAGCGCCCACGAGTGATACCGTATGTGATCTCGGAGCCCTCGGTCCGTCCCGTGATTGACCTTCGGGTTGCCGTCCAGCGAATATTTCCATGCTGTTCTGTCCCACTTGCGCGAACCTTCTTGTTATTTCTGCTCAAACCGGGTACAATAAATGGGCTTGCAACACTTGTGCGTACGAGTTTCCGATAGCAAAGCAGGTCATTGATATTTCTTTCGGCTGCTCAGCGACTCCTCGTTAACATTCCTAATCCCTTCTAGATGACATCGCGGACCAAATTGACCCGAAAACAAGTGGACGACGTCTTGGGCGGCGACGAGACGTGGAAACACGCCGATTCCACAGCGGGTATGCTTCCCGACTCCGATTCGTGTACTCCCGCTCTGACCCACCGCTCTGCCGGGGCTCGAAGCGACCTGCCCGAAATGCGACAATGATCGTGCTTACTTCTACCAGTTGCAGATAAGATCCGCCGACGAACCCATGACAACGTGTAAGCCATTCATCAACACGTTTTCGTACTGCTAACGTTACCCCGGCCTTTTCTTACCCCTTGCAGTCTATCGGTGAGTGAACAACGGTCTGACCCTTCTTCCTCACGGTTCACGGGCTTGCTTTGAAACCGATAGTTGTACCGCATGTACGCACCAATGGCGCGAAAATTAAGTGTTTAGATATCCGTTCGGCGGTATCTTCTTCCGTTCGAAGTCTGGTATCGGAACGATCCATCCTGGCATCAATTGTTATCTTATCCTCCTGGGCGCTTCGGCGACAAGCTCATGGAGAGTACTGACGCATTTACCACATTTCCCCCTATGAGTGTGATACGTATTAGGGCATATCCTGTGCAGCGCATCCCGAACATTTTACCCGTTATTTGTTCTCAAGTCGCGACAATGCCGATCCTCGGGGCGGCATTCAATCAATCTTTTCAGAATGTAAATGTGTCAGATTGTTGCGACGCCCGGTGCCGCTACCACAGTGTTGATACATACAGCGGCGGTTTGACGGAGAGTTCCCATGTAGGAATCCAGTTCAGCTACTCACGTCCATCGAGTCTTTTTCGTCCCTGACAACCTCGAACATGAGGGACCCCTGCTGCTCTTTCAGCCACTGTACACTACGTTTCTCGTCCATGAAATATGTATAGGCGCGGCGAAGGTCATCAACGTCAACTTTCTCCACCTTCCGCTTACGTGCTAGAACTTGGGCGCACGAGATTAAGTTTAGCGCGTACCGCAGGGTCGTTTGAACAGCCATTGACGTCAAAACGCTTAAAGCCTCCGCGGTAAGTGTGACATCCTCCTCTTCGCACCTAAAACGGTGAAAAGCCCCGTGAATCAGTTACATTATTACACCGTTGTGGCGTCGCCGTTGGACTCTACTGACCGTATCTGAATGATCTGTTGAATATCTTGTTCGTCATATCGCTTGGTGCTGACGATCAAAACGCGATCAAGGAGATCGACGGGCAGACCATGTGGACTTTGAATTTTTGTTCCGCGTATTCGTGCCATTCCGCGGTTTGAAGCCATTATCACCAACGGCGCGAGGTCGTCCTCAAGCGCACGATTGAGGAAGGAGAAACATTCAATGTCAAGCATGTGTACTTCATCAATGAAAAGCACCTAGATTGCCGGAGATGATTTGTAAGGAAAGCGGCACAAGGAGGTGGATATGCACTGACTCCAGGCACAATTTCGGCCTTGCCCTCTTCGCGCCATTCAGTGACTTTTGTGTTAATCTGGTTCCGCAACTCCGGTTTGATTTCCCCGGTATCACCGGCAAAAAGCGCGAGAAATCCTTGGGTTCGGCTGTTGATCACGTCAATCTCATGCAGAGATACTGTGTGCACGACTTCTTTCCGCTTCTGTATCTCGCCCTCTGGGCACCGAACAAATTTTGTCTAGTCCTGTCATCCAAGAGCTCAAAAGTGATAGTGTAGAGGAACGTACATCTGCACCCATAGCATCATAATCCCGCGAGCGCGCAAAGGACCGGCCCAATTTTGAGACCTTTCCAGAAGCTTTGTCAATCGAGACGATGTCACCAGCGAGAACTTTCTCTTTCGAAAGAGAGTCGATCATTTTCGTTCCAAGATCGTAGATGGTCTCCATGTCTGTTGTTTTGATTGTAAGCTTCCCTGTCTTCGTGGACTTTCAAAAAAGACCTGGTCAGTGACAGCAGACCCCATCTAGCGACGAAGCGTACTAACACCAGTCAAGCTTCGGTCAATCTGGATCTCTACGACTTCGCCTTCGATGATTTCTGTTTCCTCTTTGATGCGCACCCCAATACTGCGCCGAAGAGCTTGTGTCAAAGCTTCTGTCTTTGACATAGACAACGAGAAGACTTCCGAGGCAGCGACCATCGTAAAAGGCACGTCGGGACCAAGCGTTTGCGCCATCCCTCAAGAAATAAAATCAGCGAGAGAAAAGGAACCCAAAGGGACCAAAATTACCGAGGGCGATGGCGGTCTTGCCTGTCGAAGGTGGACCTGCGAACAACATGGCACGTCCGGCAATCCTGCCCTCCTGGACCATTCTGAGGATCATGCCAGCGGCCTTTCTGGCCTTTGCCTGACCGACCATTCCCTGGGAGTTTGCGCGTGGCTCTAGCTGGTCATCCAGTCCAAGACCGCGTATGTGTGAATGCGCGCCTGGCAGGCAACTTACGGTTACAACGATCAAGGTCAATTGCCAAGAAAATGAGTACCTATGCGTTCCACTTTTGTCGTGTCACGTAACTCCGATGCAGCGGTGGATATCTGAGCGGCCTGTGCGGGCATCGTTAGGAAAGAATAGTTGTCGGTGTTAGGCGTGTCTCACCATGATGTTGAAAAAGAGGAGATTGAAGGCCGGAAACGGAAACACTGAAACAAGCAAGAGCCATTCAGGTATTACATAAGAAGGCAGTGACCCTGAGGTTACCATACCACAATGTGAGATTGTCCACCGTTGTTCCCGGCTCTCTACACAGAATACGGCCAGTCGAATTGATGGCTGGATTTGTCCGCGGGTTGCCGCTCTATATTCTGTGTGCGACGCGTACAATCTGCGATCAAGACTGCCGTCTGTGAAACCAGAAGATTTCTTTTTCGTACATAGCTTACAAATCTTGTCCCCTTCTTTGGGACATTTATGCTTCAATTCAATAGTAGGTGAAACTTTTGTCCGCGCGTGCCTCGCTCTCGTTCACTTCCCGGCGGCGACTTGATCTCGGCGAACTCAGGAACCTGTTTCCCTTTTGGTGCCATGCCCTCCTTCGTGGATCCATTTGTCCATGCACTCTTACATCCTAACGTGTTCATGTCAATCATGCAGTGGCTTCGTGACAGCCCGTACATCCCCTGCGCCAATAAATGTGATAATACGCATCTGCGGACACACTCGCCGGGGTATCTTGCACAACTTCGTCCTTGCTTGGCCTATACCGTGTATCTCGATGGCACGCGGCGTCTTCTAGTTAATCGCCCCTCCGCCCATCGGAGACTCGCTGAATATTAGTTCCGCTCAGGGTTTTAGAATATTTTAACGCCCCGACCCGTGGCTACGTGGCTGAAACCCTGTGCGCGTTCATCTGATCGCTCCCCGCACGCGTCGATGCTCCTGCCCGATGCTCGTTCTCAACATCTTATGGGGATGGGCTTCTGAGCCCCTTTTGAAAACAAGACCCACACTGAAGGTGCATAAATAGCGGCTCGACCTCCATGGCCTTGCTACGTTACACAACCCCAAGGCCTTTGACCACTCCAAGTCTTCTCTCCGCTCCTACGTATTTCATTGCTTCCTTGGACTTCTCGCTATGAGCCAATTCCCATCTCATTTTATCCTCCCCGACCTCTTTTCTCTTTCAACCGCATTTCGTGACGCTACCAACCCCTTTTGGAAGCGTGCCTCTGCCGAGTCTAGACGCTGGGTCAATGGCTACGCAGTGTTCGCTGATCGTCGCCGCGCATTCTTTTTCCAGGGTCAAAGCGAACTATTAACCTCGCATTGCTACCCATACGCTGGATACGAAGAGTTCCGTACCTGCTGTGATCTCATCAATTTATTGTTCGTCATCGATGAACTCAGCGATGAGCAATGCTATGGTGATGCCCGTCGCACTGGCGATATCTTTCTGCAAGTTATGCGGGACGCCAACTGGTCGGATGGGTCAAAGCTCGCACGCATGACTGCGGAGTAAGTTCCTCATCGTAAGATCAATCGAGCGCGCCGAATTCTAATATTAGCCTCGAAGCTTCCGCGCGCGCTTTATTAGGACAGTCAAACCAAAAACGTTCCAACGTTTCCTCGAGCACTGCGACGCGTACATCGACTCTGTTGTCCGAGAGGCTGATTTACGGGATCGTGGAGAAGTTCTTGAACTCGAAGATTACGTACATCTCCGCCGCGAGAACAGTGCCGTTCGCGTTTGCTTCGGCGTCATTTCATTTATCCTCGGCATCGACCTTCCTGATGAAGTATTTGCGGACCCGATCTTTCAAAGGATATATTTCAGCGCCGTGGACATGGTTTGCTGGGCAAATGTGAGTATATTGTGTGGCGACGAAGCGATAGAGCTAATTATTTTTGTTCAACCCCAGGACTTGTATTCCTATAACATGGAGCTTAATAGCGGATTGGAAGGCAACAACTTCATCACCGTACTGACGAGGACGAAAAATATGGATATCCAAGCGGCGTGCGACTTTGTTGGAACGCACTACAAACAACTCATGGACGACTTCCTGGCTGCGAAGGCCTCCTTGCGATCATTCGGACCTGAAGTAGACGTCGACGTCAAGCGCTACATCGAGGCTTGCCAGCATTGGCCTGCTGGTAACCTAGTCTGGAGTTTCGAGACGCCACGATACTTCGGCGCACGCCGCGAGCAGATTCGTCGCACACGCATCGTTCCACTAAAGCCCCTAGAGCGCGAACCCTTACGAGAAGACGATTAATGTCATCTAATGTGGAGCCTATGTTTCGCAGCACCCGATCCCCGGCGACTTGTCCCCACTGGAGCGCCACGGGGAACCGTTATGTACTCATCTCTCTATGCGATTATTTGTTCGGCCATGGACATTTACAGTATTTACGACGTTGTAAAACGTTGCATTCGTTTGCCTGTTAATAATTACTAAATTAGTATAACGTAATGGATTAAATGTGTACAAAGACTATATTCACCTTCCACTTTCCATGGAGCCGTTTAGCCAGCAACAGTGGAGCCACCTTGACAAAGGCTACAGTCCATTCCTATTTGCCTCGCCCGATGGGAAGAGGCCTTCAACAGCCCGCAAGGTCCACATTCGGCGCCTTCGTGATATATTGCACTTATCAATACAGCGCGGAGATCTTCCCTTAGCCCGAAGGGCGTTTGGGCTGCTCGCTCGATGCGAGGAGATCGAATGGGTAGAAATTTGGAAAATCGGCCTCATCGTCGTCCTCGCCGGCCGCTCTCCGCCAGGCGATATTACGGTTACGGCGCGGGCGAGGCACATCGAATTTCTCCGCGCCATGATGCTCCAACATCCAGAAGAGGTGCGTGCATGCGTGTTATTACCCCCCCCTTTCGCCTTCTCGTTTAGTTTCGGGCGTGGCAGTGGCAGTGGCATCTCTTCTGCTGTGTCTGCCCCCTCCCCCCCCCAACAATGACTCCGAAACTTACCGTCCCGCGTTTCAGCGCGAATCGCTCGTACAGGAGCTGGTGCTATCCCTGGCGTTGGCTGGACGGGAGCGCGAAGCCCTCGATGAACTAGAGCTGTGCGGATCTCTGACTCGGACTTCTTGGCTCTTACATACACCCAACTCCCGCAATATAGTTACCTTCCGTCACCCCCGTACCATGACAATGCCGCGCTGCATACTTATGCGGGTCTCCTTTGTTTACGGCTCGCCCTGTTTACCGATGCCAACTTAAGCCGTGACGCTCGACCCGGAGGCAAGTGGAAACCCTCTAAGATCCGTGGAATTTGTCTAAAATCAGCTCCACGGGATGAAGGGGAAGGAACTGATGCCTCGAGGGATGCCTTACTACGAGAAGCACAGCAGCACCTGGAACGTGCCCATGCGCTCGATCAAGAAGGAGTCATCGCACAAATGTTTATCCACAAGGTCCGTTAACGTATTAACTGTTGTGGTTTTCTGTCAAATTAGATTTCCAACTGATGCCCTCGTTTTGTCCCGACGGCCATCATCCCTAGTTAGCAACATTAAAACCGGAAGACCACACGGTGCCTGACGAATCAGACGATGACATTATGGGGGTAGTAGATTCCAAAGAATTTCATCGTAAACGGATTCGCACTTGACATCACGCCGGTCTCCGGGATACCCGCGCTCGCTTTTGACGCCGCGCTCACGGTAGGTTCGAGCTCGCAATCACCAACGTACTACTATAGTCGCGAAGCGGAGTAATTTACTAAATTTCCAAATATTAATCTCAGTCAGAGTCAGATCCCATGTCGATAGTCGGCATCTCTTCGTCCTCGTCCTCGTCCTCCACTACATTAATCACTTCCGACACGGTACCTAAGCGTGGTTCCTCGGGCGCAGAAAAAACCCCACTGATAAGTGATGGAGTGATTCCTTGTTCTTGTTGGCGGCGTAACGTATTACTGGAATCCGAGGAGCCCTGACTTAAATTTCGCGTGGGAGGGGAAACATTGGATATGGTTGTGGATGTGATATCAGGTCTGAGATCCGCTTGTGGATACGTTAATGACGAGGGCGCGAGCGCCGGAGTCTTGGGCTTGTTAACGTTGGACTCGGTTTCAGGTTCTGCAGGGAGGGTCAAGCGAGCTGATGTTGATGCCGGCATCGATGATTGATGCTTGCCGCCCATAGGTTTTGTTCCACATGCGGATGGAATGACGCCTAGATGGAGACTTTCTCGAATTTCCTGCTCCTCGACACTTTCCTCTGTGCGGAATAAGGACGGCAATTCAGAGTTCGGGGGAGCCCGCGCGATCAACGGAACACGAGGATGAAGAAGTCTGTCGAGTTCTCTCAGACTGGAAGTAGGTGTGCCCTTTATGATTGGTCGTGAGAACAATCTACCTGCCACGTAGAACGTACTCACAGGGTCATCAATTGGTTCCTGAAATTCGTGTATGATTAGTCCCAGGCTCCTGCCCATGGCACTTCGTGTATCCGCGCTGAGATCTATGGATGCACCCTGAAATGCGCGCAAAATCCGGGCGTGGAACGATAGATCATCTGAAAGTCGAGCAGGATCCAAAGAAGGTAGCCAAATATTGAGACTAAGTAACACTCGACTGACGAGCGAACACGTCGCTGAGGGAAGGTATGGGTTGTGAAGAACCAATCGGAGGGCTAGGCCATGGGCCTTATCAACGAGTGTTTACAGAGACAAGAGCGGTCAATGACATACCGTCCAGCGTAGTTGATATTACCATGTTGTGCGTCGAGGTTGGACATATGACATTAGTTGTGATATTGAATATTTCATCTCCTTCATAGTCATGTGCTCGCTTTCTACCCTTTCTACCCTTCTTACTTACGATTGATACTGGGCCAGTCTTGATATCTGACTGGGCCGGCAAGAGGATGGAGAGGGTAGATAGAAGGACCTTAACGATTCGATTCAATATCAAGGGGGAGTGCATCACGTGCACATTCGCCAACAATGACACCAGGGCTCGCAGAAATACGACCTGTCTGTCCCTGAAGGGGTACAGATAAGTATCGGGTATTGCTTCATTACAGCGCCAAAGTGCAGCACACTTACGGCGGTGGAGCACGCTCAAGATGAAACAAAATAATATTTGTGAATCGCCCTGCGTGCGGCGTAAGGTGACGTCCTGCACTAAATCAACCCGTCAGGCCGGCCAAAGTGGGGAGGGGGGGAGAGATCGCTCCAACATACCAGGTGGCAAGTCTAGACAGGAGGTTGCAGCCTAGTGCGCAGATCTCTGGGACGACTGCCGCTCCCATCGCTCGAACAGAAGTCTCCGTGTGTCCGTCTTCCTGTACGACATTGGTCAGATACGTAATTGCCGAGGAAGATCTGCAAACCTTGTCGTTATCGTGCGTGCAACTCAACAACTCTTGACTAAAGCTCATCAGAGCGCCCAACGGCAATTGGATGGCTCTGGCAGTTGTAGACCTGATAGACACTGAGCTAATGCTGAATCGGATTAGAAAAGACGCAAACATACGTCAGAAGGTCGCAGAGCATGAGAACAGCGCATCGGAGGCGATCGAGATTCAACGGGATGGACACTGTTGGATCTTCCATGGACTGCTGGTGTTGTTTGTGAGGGGCCATATTGGCTGAACCTTGTTTCAGCGCACGGTTTGAATGATACCAAATAACTGATCATACCACCATCGGGGGACGTACTGACAGCGGAAAGTGACCCCCAGCCAATGGACAGAATCTCGTCCACAGATTTCCTCCAAAGGCTAGCTGCACCAGCCTTCCCCCCGGTGGCAGGAAGGACTGAGTACAATCGGGATGTAGCCCGAGCGAAAGAATCATCCAACGGTTGTCTCGCAGAGCAGTTGGATTGGCGAAGGCACAGCGCAGAGAGCCTTCCGTGGGGAGCCTTGTAAAGAGCAGAGTAGAGTGGTACCAATACTGACAGCGCATCAAGGGCGAGAAGCTGAGGATGCTATGAGCAACGAAGCAAAAGGGACGCGTAACGTCTGACCTTCAATTCACGGTTGGGGTGATCCTCGATAATGACAATGAGTGCAAGGCTAACTTTTGGAACATTCGGGGATGCGATTTGCCTCTGGAACTCCGGGTTATCGACCGCAACCGAGAATATATGGGTGAGGAGTCGCGTAGCGGCTTTTAAAGTTGGCAGAGGCTCTTGTCTCTTCGCATAGTGAGATTCATAAGAAGAGGGTATGGGTGGACACACGGACTGAAAATAGAGGCAAAGCTGCGCTGACCCAACCCTTAGCGTTTTCTAGCATCAATTCTCGTGACAATATCGATGTTTGGCACGCGATAGAAAGGCCGGCCCAGCGTGCACCTGGGTCTTTCGAGTGAATTAAAGAGTTTATACGGGTCAACCATTTTTGAAGGTGCGGGGAGGGTTGGAGGTGTTGATGAGACAGATACTGGATCACGTAAGGTAGATTCAGAACAGCAGCGTTGTCTGAGGCAAGCTGGAACAGCAAAAATGTTTTGAGGGGATGAACTGAGTCGGACGTCGACATGGGTGTAGTAGGCGGTAAGTAACTTAAGTCTAGGTCAACCGGGCCGACGTTATATGACACCGCTACGCTCTCTTCTCCACACCCCTCGGACGCTCGCGAACAACCATCTTATTGCTACCCTTGGGACCCTTAGGACCAGGTTTACGTGTTCGCTTGCCCTTTGTTAGCCACCCCCAAATAGATCGAGGATGCTTATTGGATTTTGACTTGCCACGGCCACCTCCGTGGGGATGGTCGACACTGAGAACTCATAAACATGGTTGCGTGGTCTGCCAAAGCAAGGGACTTACGAATTCATGGCCACGCCACGCACGTGAGGTCTCCGACCAAGCCATCGTGAACGTCCCGCCTTGCCCAAGTTCCTTCCCTTCCAAAGTGGGTTGCTGACCTTCCCAATCGTCGCGACACAATCCTGAAGTACTCTTCGTACTTCTCCGCTTTGTAGGCGTACTTGACTGTACCTTCCGTTATCCTCGTGTACGATGACCTGACCAAAGGAACCAGCTGAACGGACGAGAATGGCGCGGCCATCTGGATTTAGCGCGATAGAGTGGATAATGGTACCAGTCGGTATCAAACGGAGAGGGAGGACGTTCCCCGGTTTGACTGTTCGGGCGCGCAGAAGGCCAATAGCGAGGGAGGCGTTCGCAGTCGCCGAGTCAACGTCGTCCGCCTTTCCCCGAATCTTCCTCGAGTCGACAAATCCTTCAACAAGCCCATCGGGGATACCCTTTCTGAAGCTTTCCACCACATTTCCTGCCCGTAAGCCTTCGCAAGCCAGGATGTAGCTCCATTTCTTCAAACCCTCGACGTTGGGGTCCCGGTTTTTTAGGAGGGCAATATGAGCAGAGCGATTAGGATCGTACTCAATGCGTACAACGTCATGTGGCCCGGGCTCTGTGCGCATAAAATCCACGAGACGAATGCGTCTTCTATGGCCGCCGCCTCGTGAGCGAACCGTTATGCGACCCGTGGAATTTCTGCCTCCCTTCTTCCGTAGCGCGACAGTGAGGAGGCGTAGAGGCCGACCCTTGTAAAGATGTGGATTAAGAGGACGACGAAGGTGGCGTATGCTGGGTGTTATCGGTTTGTATGTCTTGTAGAGGGTAGAAGTGCGCGACAAGGCGGCATTGACGTCTGTCGGGCGTTGCTCCAAGGTGACGTCTGTAGAGTAGCTCCTCAGAAAGGTGCTAGCTAGACTAGGAAAAAGAACGCGTTCTAATGGTGGGATGATCAGACGCGACCTGCAGAGCCCAACACCGAGACGGACGAAGGCCATGAGCTGGCACGAAGAGCGGCTTTAAATGAGCCTAGGCAAGAGGCTGCCATTTGGGGATGACATAATCATTTCTGAACAATTGGTTGCTTTGATTGCTCGGAACGGAACCAATAACTTGTGCTGGCAGCATTGTATTTGGGCTGCCAGTCTGTTCTCTCTGCTTTCACTGGTCTCGACCATCTTTTTCTGGGTGCTCCACGTGTGCAAATAGATAAATGGAAGAAGCCTCTTTATAAGCGGCACTTGACGAACACGTTGCCCCATTCCATTCCCACTGCGCTCCGCGACCTTTGTCCTTTGACACGACTCACGTCTTGCACGACATTCCTCCTCATTCTTGCTCGAATCAGTATTGCGATGACCGTCTTGTTTAAAAATATCAGAGTTTATGGTTTTCGTATGTACATTCCTTGTAACCCTTGCCCCACACCTTATCTCACTCGTTTGGTCAGTCGCCGTCATTCTAACGTCTGCAGGGGTGTTGGGGATTTCCGCCTACTTTGCGTCTATCTTTTTACCCAATCTGCATCGTACGTGGTCATTCCGCTGTCATGGATCGCCGATGAAGGTAATGAAGCGTCGATCACTCAGATGATTACACGATCTATTCCTTGGTACCCCCGTCATACACCATACTCGTATTCACATTCCTGTACGTTCATTCGTTCAGATAACAGCTTTCCACTCTAAGCTCACCCGCATATCCCTGCCGTTAGCTTGGTAGGGTCAACTCCCCGTACAGACGCAATCTATCTGTTCATTTCAGTCATCCTTTGGCTCAGTAAGTCTTCTCAATCTCCCTTAAGCCATCGCACGACGCTAACACTGGTACCAGCATTGGCATCATGGTCTTCGTATGTTTTCTCGAATTCTTCTCCATCATCCTTTATTTATCGAAAGTACAGGGACGTGATCGGCGCTACGCAATGTGATGCCCTCGGAAATACCAGGACAAGTACGAAGAATGGCACGAGTGTGTAACCTTCCTAGAAGTTTTAGTCTTTCATTGATTCACCCCCGTTCAGTATCCGCTCGCTCGTACTGTGACTTGTCAAAGGTTATCGAGGCATTCTCATGGGCTACCTTTTGCTTGGGTACGGTTTTCTCTCTCATCTGCACCTTCCCCTACCCTGAAAGCATTGCAGTCACTTTGTACTTCATCTTTGTCATAGCTCTTGCCAGCCGCTCAATGGCCATGGGGCGATCATATATCTGGGGCGAGAATGTCCACGAATTACCTTGGTTCGGGCAAGCACCTGGTTACCCTGGGACTGGCTATACGTCGTATCCATCCCAATATGGCCCACGCACCTACAATTCCCCATATACACAATACCCAACCACGACTTATGCCGGGAATGTTGTTCAGCAGCAACCTGGACACTCACTGGTGATTCAGCCCGGAAGGAATGGCGCACCTACCACTGTTCGACATGTCCCTTCAGCGATTTGACGGGTATCTCCCGAATACAGAAGCGTTAAAGCGGGTGTAGTGGCCGACATGTATATATATTGTAGTACCAGTGCCGTGTTCTTGTTTACTTACTCTGATTTCGGTTTCGTTATGTTTAGCTTACTGCATAGAATGTCCGGGGTCCTAGACCCAATATATCGATGACACCAACTTCACCCATAACAAAAGTTTGGTTTCGTTCGTAACTAATAAGGTCTGTCCCGCATACCGGGATTTTAGTCTTCTTCATATCACGAAACTCGACTCTTCCCTTTGCCATGGATGAAGACTTCGGCTCATCAGTGTGGGCAACTTCTACGTCTGACGTTGTGTCCCTATCGTCCCCGGATTATCCGACGTTCCCTCCGGCATCGTTCACGGTCAACCGGTTTGATGGTTTTGACGGGTTTGAGACGCAAAAGGATGTTTCTGGAAACGACGAAGACGACGACGAATTTGGAGATTTTGGCGATTTTGGCCAAGCTGAGGAGGACGTCGGGGCCAGCGGACACTTCAACGAACCGGCAGTATCAGTCGCAGGCTCCTCCTCGTGGGATTGGGAGCCGCTCAATTTCGATCCACGTCCGTCGCGGCAGCGGTTAGAAACGCAGATCGAGGAAGTCTTGGGGCCGCTCTGGAACGACGACGATACCAGTCAGACACTGACTGACGAGGATGTGCGTGAAGTAGGTGGTCTCGCCCAGATTTTGGTAACTCCAGATAGGTGATACCCTTTCTCGAATGCACACAGAATCCAACGACTCACGCCACCCCGACAGTCGTGCGCTCCATCAGTCGCTTTTCCAGAAAACGCCCCCATCTGCGCATCCCCCAAATTGGACGCGCTCGCGCATCAGGAGGCAGCATCTGATCACATTGGGCATTCCCGTGAACCTCGACGAGGTGCTTCCGCATGCGAGCAGCAAGCCTTTACCTGCTCTGCACATCACTACGCGACCCATATCAGCCCCCCCAGTTTCCCGCAACGGGTCGCAGCAAACCAATGGCCACTCGTCTGTGCAAAACTCAAGGGCAGGGACTCCCATTCCGGGTACTCGTTCTCCACCGCCGGGAAATTCTCGGAAAGGGGCGGTCGCACAGTTAGGATTGGGTCCTAAACCACAGCTGGACGAACAGAAGATTGGGGAACTTCTTGCGCTAACACCAGGTATGTATTTGATTCACGATTCTCGCGAGTGTCCATGCTGATGTGCGATAGCTCAACTATCTCTGCTACCCTTGCCGTCCGTGGAGGCTCGTCTATCCGAATTGCGCACGCAGACGCAGAACACTTCAGCGCTATTGACCTACCTTCTGCAGACGAAGGACGCGCTGCAGCAAGACTCAGAGACGTATAATAAGTTGATAGGAGAACTGGTTGGGGAAGCGCAAAAGATGAAGACAGTTGGAGGTAAGGTACCCTCACGGCGGGGGAGTGGCATACTTTGATGTATCACACGCGGGCTCCCCTTCGACTTGATATAATATATGTAGTATAGTAATATCTACTGCGACATCGCCCGCCTGTGAACAGACTCTGATCACGTGATATACATCATGGGTCAACCGGCACGACGTCCCGATGGCTCGAAACAAACTCGACAAGTCATCGACTCGGAGGACAGACTGTGCCAGTGAATGTCGCTGAAAAATCGTCATCGCCTTCGTCGCATTTTGATACGCGGTCCACAATGAACATCTCTTTACCCATCCCTTCAACAGTCCAAAGTGTATCCTTTTCTGTCCTGACCACCGAGGACATCCGTCGAATCTCGGTCAAACAAATCACGAATCCCGTCCTCCTGGATGACTTGAATAGGCCGAACCTTGGGGGCTTGTATGACCCTGCTCTGGGTCCTGTGTATAAGCAAGACATGTGTGTATTCCCCGCCGTGCCTCCCTGCGACAATATATCTTACATTTAGACAGATGCATAACCTGCCGAGAGACGTATTTCACATGCCCTGGTCATTTTGGCCATCTCGAACTTCCGGCACCCGTGTTCCATCCGCTCTTCGTGAATCATATGTTCAATTTGTTGAGAGCCACGTGCTTATTTTGTCACCACTTCAAATTGTCGAGACCCGAGGTGAGGCTCACTGTTATTTTCCTGGATTTGCAGTCTGACATACATCCTCGGCCACAGCTAGTCAAATACGTGGCTAGGTTGCGACTTCTCGATCACGGGATGCTCGATGCCGCCTCTGCTTTGGATAACCTGCACATAAAATCCAAGAGCAAATCACTGGATGCTGAAAACGAGACTGAGACCTTGGAAGCATTCGAAAAGCGAGTGCAAACTTTTTTACAGCTCAACCTATTGCGTGCCTCGGGCAGCAGGGATAATTACAAACATAGCCTTGTTTATCAAGCGCGAAAGGAACTTATCCAACAAATCCTAAGGGCCTCTTTACTTAAGAAGTGCCAAAACCTAGGCTGTGGCGCGTAAGTCGCGTCTCCTGCTATTGTTTCCTTACCTAAGGTATACATTATAGTCACGGTTACACTTTCCGAAAGGAAGGTTACACAAAAATCGTCGAGTACGATTTACCGGCGAAGAAGAAATTAGCAAACGCGGCCGTTGGTCTGCGGCGACGCGACGTCCTTGCTCCCGTGTCGCGAGAGCGCACGGCCACTCGGGCAGCGCAAGGTGAAGCTGCTGGCGATGACTCAGACGCTGAGGTTTCAGAACCAAATGAGGGCGAGCCGACGTTTTCTGACGAAGATGAAGGCCAGCCCCAGCAAGAGCAAGAACGTCTCTCCAGGGCTGCCAATGATCGTGTCAATGTCAAGACCGCCCGCGGTCATGACGAACGAGTCATGACCCCGGAAGAATGCGGGGCTCACCTCCGTTTGCTCTTTGCCAAAGAGGCAACGCTCTGCTCTTTGATATTCGGTCGACATGGTCCTTTATCTCCTGTCGTCGATGGCCTCTCCGTCGCGTCCGCAGACATGTTTTTCATGGACGTTGTCCCCGTCTCTCCCACCCGATTTCGACCGCCTGCGAAGATGGGTGAGACGTTGTTCGAAAACCCTCACAACGAGCTTCTTACGAAAGTGCTCAACACGTCTTACCGTCTACGTGACCTCAATGCGGAACTGCGGGCGGCATCCGCGAAAACGTCCACAAGTGATGACGAGGCTCGGAGAAAGTTACTGGGTACACTACTTGAGGCCCTCATCCAACTCCAGATCGATGTGAACAGTTTCATTGACAGCGGTAAGAACACCGCAAGATCAAGAAACGGTAAGTTACCTCCTCCCGGGATCAAGCAAGTTCTGGAGAAGAAAGAAGGCCTCTTTCGGATGCACATGATGGTGCGTATCCCTGTTCCTACAGTACCTGCCTAATGCCTACTTCAGGGTAAACGTGTTAATTATGCCGCTCGTTCGGTCATCTCGCCAGATGTGAACATCGAGCCGAACGAAATCGGTGTCCCTCCTGTCTTCGCCAGGAAGTTGACCTTTCCCGAACCTGTGACGCCCGCGAATTTTCACGAGATGCGGCAACTGGTCATTAATGGGCCTAGAATTTATCCTGGTGCGACGATAGTCGAATACGAAGACGGTCATCAGATTTACCTGGTATATCTCAAACTACTGGAGGTATCTTTGCTAATCGCGACGCATAGGATAAAATGACAGTAGAACAAAGAACTGCGATTGCTAATCAATTGCTCACACCGCAAGATGGCAGTCGGGCTGACCGAAGACGGTTCGCCACACGGACTACAGCTATCAACAAGAAGGTTTTTCGACACCTACGTGATGGAGACATGCTCATTCTCAATCGACAACCTACCTTACACAAACCAAGCATGATGGCGCATCGAGCTCGTGTGTTGCAAGGAGAGAAGACAATACGCATGCACTATGCCAACTGGTTGGTTAGAGTATGCTCTCAACACTCATTGACAAACTGACTCAATTACTACAGCAATTCGTATAATGGTTTGTTTTTCTGCTTCAAGTGATGATTGTTTCGAGGAAGCTGACTGCTTCACGTGAATGCGCAGCTGATTTCGACGGCGACGGTTCGTCATAGCTAGTTGAGTCCTAACGCCAAAGCTGATCCGCCTTCCGCAGAAATGAACATCCATTTCCCCCGTAAGCAACACGCCATTGAGATCTTGATTTTATTCTCACGCACTGAAAGAAAATCAAACGGCTCGGGCGGAAGCTATGCTAATAGCCAACACCGACAACCAATATCTCGTCCCAACATCCGGGAAGCCCCTTCGCGGTCTCATCCAAGATCACGTCGTAGCTGGCGTGTGGATGACCAACCCGGAGACATTTTTCACTCGGGAAGAGTACTTCCAGCTACTGTACGGTGCTCTCAAACCCGAGGAGTATTCTGTTTCCGAAGACGGACGTCTACGAACACTTCCACCAACAATATGGAAGCCAAGGCCTTTGTGGACCGGAAAGCAGATTGTAAATGCATTTTTTTTTCATCCTTTCCATTTCCCGGTTCTAATGAAGGGCAGATATCCACTATTTTGTTAAATGTCACGCCGAGCAGTACAGAAGGGCTCAACCTAAACGCAAAAGCCAAAGTTCCGGGTGCAGCATGGGGGAAAGGTTCTTCTGAGGATCAAGTCGTATTCATGAACGGAGAGCTTCTCTGCGGTACCCTTGACAAGTCTGCATTTGGGGCCAGTGATTTTGGCTTGGTCCACTCGGTCTATGAGCTGTACGGCGCTGATGTTGCAGGGAGGCTGCTCGGCATACTCAGCCGGTTGTTCACCAACTTTTTGCAGCTCAGAGCATTTACCTGCCGTATGGATGACCTGGCGCTTACGGTCGAGGGCAACGCAAAGCGAGCCGAGATCTTGCGCGATGGCGAAGACCTTGGCACAGAGGGAGCGATGGAGAATTTTCCATCGCTCAGCGACATTCCTGAAGACGAGAAACCTGCGGCGCTCTCACGTCTGCTCCGCGAAGTGCTGCGTGACGACGAAAAGATGGCGGGACTTGACATGACTGTCAAGTCACGGCTGAGGGAACTCACGAAGTCCATAGCGGACGCCGTCATGCCCCATGGCTTGCTGCGCAAATTCCCACACAATAACATGCAGACAATGACACAATCTGGCGCAAAGGGCAGCGCAGTCAATGCCCAACAAATTTCGTGTGCGTTAGGCCAGCAAGAGTTGGAGGGGCGTCGTGTTCCAGTGATGGTCAGCGGCAAGACGCTGCCATCTTTCAAAGCTTTTGAGACGAAAGCCATCGCTGGTGGATATGTTGCCAGCCGCTTTCTCACTGGTATCAAGCCTCAGGAGTTCTTCTTTCACTGCATGGCTGGTCGCGAAGGTCTGATTGATACGGCTGTGAAGACATCTCGCTCGGGCTACTTGCAACGTTCACTAATAAAACATCTGGAGGACATCTGCGTTCATTACGACAATACGGTACGCGGGGGTGATGGGTCGGTGTACCAGTTTCATTACGGTGGCGATGCGCTCGACGTCACGAAGCAAAAACACCTATACCAGTTCACTTTCATGGCACAGAACATGAAGGCACTCATCGACCGATATCGACCGCGTAACGCACTGGGCTCATTGGATGACGAACAGGCACGGAAGTATACGAAAAGCCTCCTCAAGGCGTCCAAGGAAATCAAAGCAGGAGAAGATCTTTCGAAAAGGGACTCGATGGCAACACCACTTGAGCTTTTCAACCCCGCGCGCTTTCTAGGTAGCACCTCCGAAAAGTTCGCAGAACGACTGAATGAATACATCAAGAGCAATCCAGACAATCTTCTGAAGTCGAAAGACAATAACACCCTTTTAATCCGCCGGCGGCATGCTCTGCGCAGCGCAAACGATTTTCGCCTTATGATGATGTTCAAGTATCTGCGTAGCCTGGTGGAGCCGGGAGAGGCTGTTGGTTTACTGGCTGGGCAGGGGTAAGCATGAGAGTCAGAGGAAGTCGCACTATGGGCTAACCTTATTGCAGAGTAGGCGAGCCCTCCACGCAGATGACGCTAAACACTTTCCACTTTGCTGGTGCGTAGCTTGATATGATTCAAGTTCTTTGCCTGAGACGAGAGTTGTAGGCCACGGCGCCGCCAACGTCACTCTCGGTATTCCACGACTTCGCGAGATTGTGATGACAGCATCTAGGAAGCCCAAGACACCGTCCATGACCGTAACCGTCGCCAAGGGTATTTCCGCCGATCAAGCTGACGCGTTCGCACGCAGAGCGTCCCGGCTCACAGTTTCCCAGGTTGTCGACAGGGTCACCGTTGAGGAACGGCTCACCGTCAACAACCGGGCACGCAGAAAGGAGTTCACGATTGACATCGCGTTCTACCCCGAGGAGGAGTACCGTTCAGAGTTTGATGTGACTCCCGCGGAGCTAGTCCAAGCGTTTGGGACACGCTTCCCACTCACTCTGAAGCGCGAGATTCAACAGGAGTTAAGAAGGCTCGCCGCAGATCTCAGGAATCAAATGTCCGAACTTGGCAAGGGAAAGGCCATACCCCAGGGCGAAGACAGTGCTTCTGGTTCAGCTGGAGATGGAGAAGATGTGAACGCCGATGCGGGGGAGCCAGCGCCAAGGAGAGATGATGACGAAGAAAGCGAAGTCGGTGACGGTGACGCGAGCCGAGAGAAGCGTCAGTGGCAGAAGCAACAGCAGTCGACATACGAGTCGGATGGCGATGGGGATACCGAAGGTGATATTGACCCTCCTGGAGCAGACTTGGAGGATGCATCTGCTCTGGACGCGGAAGAAGCGGAGAACGACGAGCTGGAGAAGAAACCTGTGAAGAAGGCTCGATTCAAGGAAGTCGTAAGCAGGGTAGAGCAGGCGTTTCTTGAAAACTTCCCGAGTGCTACGGGGTTCGACTTCAGCGCGTCTCGATGCGTCATTCAACTGGAGGTGAGTGGCGCATGACTTGGATTATTTGTGGGATCGACGTTGAGTCGAACATAGTTTGAACCCGATCTCCCCAAACTGCTGGTTGTGGAGATTGTGGAACGCACGTGTACAAAAACTGTGGTCCGGGAGATCCCAGGAATTAAGGACTGTTTCCGGGTGAAAGAGCCGAGCAAAGATGGATCAATAAAGGTTAGCCCCGTTTCATTGTCAACGGTTCCACATTAATCGATAACGCTGTAGATAACAACCAACGGCTCCAACTTCCGCGGTCTTTGGGAGGTTGCATGTGCGGGTGAAGAACCTCTGATCGAGGAGGATGATATCTACTCGAACGACATTTATGCCATCCTAATGACATACGGCATAGAGATGGCTCGCGCAACCATTGTGCGGGAGATGAGGGGTGTCTTTGGTGTCTACAACATCGATGTCGATATCCGCCACCTCGAGTTGATTGCGGACTACATGGTAGGTGTCAAAAATATTCTTTTTTTCAAACATTCCCCTGAGTTTTGTCGTGTCAGACGTTTGAAGGCGATTACAAACCGTTCAACCGCAAGGGGATTAACGTGCACCCATCGCCTCTATTGAAAGCATCATTCGAGACCACCGGAGCGTTTCTCTCTGACGCGACGCTATACGGTGACTTTGACGACCTCCGAACGCCTTCGGGAAATTTGGTGATGGGGCGTCCGATCTTATGTGGCACGGGTGTATTTGACGTCGTTATGCCAGTAGAAGTAAAAGTAGAATAAGCGACGCTAATTAAGCAACATGCGTGACGTGACACACTGTGACGTGTCGCGTCTCTCGGCCAATTTGCTCTCCTCAGCCCCCCTTCCGAGCACGTCCATATGCCCCGACTCATCCTTGTCGACCTCCCCCTCGAACGCTTCCTCCAACCCACCTCAGATAATATAAACCTGCCCACCCCGCGTACGGGCTCGAAGCGTTCAAGATCTCCGTCCTTTCCCAGTTCTATTTTCACCCCGGCAAAAAGGCGGATCCTCGAACAGGAGGGACTTTTTCCTCCCCCACAATCGCGCCCCTACCCGAACGCGAGCACTCACCCACCTCATCCACGCCGCACCGACCTTTTCAACGCTTTCGACAGCCCAAAGGGGGCCTTGGGCACCTCGTCCCTCGCTGCTGCGGGCCTCAGCGACGACACTCTTCCTTTGCCGCCGTGCCACCCCCACGCTCTTGTTCCGCCGTTGCCATGCGAATCTAGGCGGATATCTCCCCGCCTCTCCACATCCCCACGATCAAAGTCCCCCAACGGCTCTCCCAACGACGCGACTCCGAGGGGGCGGACCCGCACGTCGCCCCGGAAGACTCGGTCGCAGACCTTGACGCCTACACACGCCGCCTCTTCTTCGCAACGCGTGCGCCCCACACCTACGTCCATGACCACGCACACGTCCATGTCCCCTACAGCCACACCTTCTCCGACTACACCACGGACGATCACGCTGATCCCGCGTGAGATGCCCCCGCCTCCCGACCGCCGATCGGTGCATTACCCAGGCTTTGACGTGCATCAAGATACGCACTTGGCTCTGCCGTGCACGCGTTCCAAAACCCGCGCAAAGGCGGAGGCCGCGCGCGTCCGGGAGCTGGAAGGCGACGCGGCGAAGGAGAACGTCCGGCCTGTGCCAACGTTTGCGCCATCACCATCGAATGGCAATGGCAAGCCGGAAGGAAAGGGAAAGGGGGACGTCGCGCCGCGACGGTCGGCGAGGCTGCGCAGAAATAGCAATAGCGGTGGTTGTGCACCGTCGTCGCAAAAAGGACTCGTCGTGCCCGCAGACGCGAGGGTCCACGGTCGTCGTCGGAACACTCTACATCACTCGTCTTTGCAGTTTTAAGTTTTTTCTCGGCTCGGTGTTGCTGCATTGTTTTCTTTATGTGCATTTTGTTCCATGCTTGGTATGTGGAGATTGCTTCATCTAAACCCCCCACGGGCAGTATTTATGAACCCTCCCAACTCCCAACGTATATATGTGTAAATGGCTTCGTCCTGTCTGTTTAGCTGATTCCGTTCGCTCGAGTTAATTCCTTTGCACGATCTTTCTGATTGTCCAACTTTTGGACACTGCGTCTTCCGCTAACGCTAGTGCCTTTCCAGTTTCTAGACTTGTATGTATGTTTATCTTGGCGCGTCAATGATACGAGCGAACGACTCTGTTCACATTCGACAAATGGTCGATGAAGATGTCAAGTCATTGAAAGTCATCATCATTGCTGCAGCAGGTAGGCTTTCCTTTTCGTACATTAGACGTAGACGTACTAGATTAACAAGAGCAACATGGCCGTAAAAAAATAGAGACCAAGAATGCAGGAGGGTGGTGAAACAGGCAAAGAGGAAGGCATAAGATGATCGGGGATCAGCTTCATAACACTAGACATCTGATATTGTGGATAAGAGTCCAGCTCGGCCAATAGCGCCAAGACCCTCACCGCTTTCGTCGCGCACGCCCGATGGACCAGCAATCGGCTTCTGGTCAACCTGACCGATGACGTCGCTTTGCAACTGCATGGGGACAAAGACGACCTTGGTGCCCGCCGTCTTGGCCATCTGCTGCAGTGCCTCGAGCTGGCGGATCTGCATGGCGGCAGGGGAGGCGAGGATGTCGGCGGCCTGTCGCATGAGGCGGGCGGCGTCGACCTCTGCGCGGGCGGCGATGACCTTGCTCTCGCCGATGCGCTTCTGCTGGGCGGCACTGGAGAGGGAGGCGGCGACCTCGGTGGAGAAGATGATGTCCTTGATGAGGATGCCCTCGATCGCGACGCCCCACTTGTCCGCGACGTCGGCGATGATCTCGGCGATTTCGAACGCGATCGCCTCGCGCTCGGTGACGACGGATTGGACGGCGCGCGCGCCGACGACGTGACGGAGGGTCGTCTGCGCGCGCTCCATCAGCGCTTGGCGCAGATCTGAGATGCCGAATGCGGCGCGGTACGGGTTCGCGATTTGGAAGTAGACCACGGAGTCACTAGTATACGGTCACACACGTCAACCCCCCCAAGGTTGTTTGAGAGAGAAGAAAAAGGTGGCGCTCACATCTCGACGTTGACATTGTCCCGAGTGATAACGGATTGCCGACCGATGGAGATTATCTGGATCTTGACGTCCACGATACGAAGAGACTCGGTGCAGACGTTGACTTGAGCCAAACCCGGATCGACCGCCTTGTAGAATTGGCCAAAGCGTGAGACGAGACCAACGGACCCTGTGAACGTGGGACCATTAGAGGAATGAACAAAAATGGATTGTTTCTTTTGGGGACTGACCCTGACGGACTTCCTTGAAGGGATTGGGGAAAGGACAACAAGGGACGGCGCCGCAGAAGCCGATGCACGATCCCAGCGCCTGCATCATCGAGCCATAGAAACCGTGGGTTACGGTGCCGATGCCCATGTCCTGTGCGTACGAAGGCTGCATCTCGTCCTTCCTAAGTGGTTGCACCTTGATGACGTGCTTGGCGGCGGCCATGCCAGTCCGGTTGTGATCGCGTGGGAGGGCATCAGTCACTGTCGGCTGTAAGTATTGGAGGAAGGCGGGGGAAAAGGAACAAGACTACTGACCATGGGGAGCGTTGTGATCGACCACATGTGAGGCTGTGGACCCAGCAGGGGACGAGAGATGGTCTTTCCCGTCTTGACCGGAGGACATGGTGGAGGTGGCAACACTGGACGTGGACAAGGATGGGGCGAAGAGTGATGCTATATATAACCGTACTAGTCTCGTCTCCCCTTCATCCTCGGCCCTCGGGCACCCCCACGCACACAGTCACCGCCCATCAACAATTATTGGGGCTGCGCAGTGCGCACGTCTCGTGTCCTTGCCCGAAAGGGTGTTGTGGTCATGTGTAGGGACATCCTTACTCCAACGAACGAATGGCATATTTACTCGCTCTCCTGCGCACCGCAACGTTTTCGGTCCGCCCGCGCGGTCTTACTGCGCCTGCCAATACACGCAGTTCCTAGACAGCGGCCATGGTAACCGCTTGTCGGTATTTTTTTCTCAACCTTCCAGCTCAGCTTCCAGAGCACACTGCCTGATCCACACTTTGGGCCTCCCGCACTCGATCCCCATATCAAATTGTCATTTCCGAGTTCCGTTTCCACCTGGATCTCGACATCAGTGATAGGCACGGCCGCTCTTCTACCACCAAGTGGCACATGTCTACAGCTAATACAGTATCGGCCCCTACAACCGCCGAGTAAAATTCATCCTGATAGACTGTATCAGAACGTTGAGCGAGTATGCGGGGTAGACATCTCAGACAACTTGTCTACTGTCCTTTTTTTTTGGTTTATGGATCGGCGCACATCTCCGCAGCAACCCGTGTAATCGCGCCACAGCCGCCCGTGCCTTGGGTTCCACCGCGCGTGAAACCGACATCTGGGCCTTCCTCCCAATCAAGTACAATTAACAGTACATCACACATGTTCCCTTCATCATATCAGGGTCCATCCAAGGCGCGACACTAGGAGGCTGTACTACATCCAAGTACTCCTAGTCGACTAACTTAGTACTGCATCCGCGTCGTCGAAATCAATCAAATCCTATCATTTCAAGTCTATTCCTATACACTCGGAAATTTGGTTATATTGCAACTGTCGGAAGGAGCAGTCTAATGAAACTAATAGCAAACTAAATGTACAGCGTAGATACACAAACTCGCGGCATACAACATCTACTCTTTCGTCCACAAAGCAAAGATCTAGCACGCACAGCGAGAACATCAAGAACAAAACAACGTTGTACAGTCAGTCACCTCCACCACCCGCAAGCTCAAGGATAAGCCGGCAAGCGACGTCCATAAATACGAATGGAGAAACGATGTCCGAGCCGCCATGAGTCGAGTCAGACCCTGCCTCAGACAACGTTTCCGTGATTGCAACATCGTACTTGCCTGCACCCGGCTCCGTGCTTCCTTTATACGTCCGTTTATGATGGAAGTCGACGAGGTAGTTGGTCGAATCCACCATATACAATTGAAGATTCATAAGCACCTTCGAGATCCCCCTGGTCAGGTGGAAAATAGCAGGAAGAGGAAACAAACTTACGACGACGTCTTGCACCCGAACACGCGTCTCTACAAAGTACACGGATGCCGCTGCTTTGAGGTCCACATGTCCACCACCGTCATATTCCCTGGCCCGCTCGATCTTGCCATGTCCGTTCTTTCTTCGTCCACCAGCGTGACCAATTTGGTGGATACTCCCGCTCCCCAGCCCTCCAAGATTTTTCTTCTCGCGCCATTCCACGCCCAACGCTTTGAGCGTGCGGTAGATTTCGAGCATGACTTCCATGGGTGGACTTCGGCTGCGAATGCCAAAGTGCCATTTCGTGCGATGCTGCTTTTTCTCTTTGACGGCTGGCCAAGCCCGCCTGGCACTAGCGTACGAAGCTAGATGGTGCGGCTCGGGGAACTGATCCGGCAGAGATGAGTTCAGGACCGCAAAGTTGTTATGCTCCTGTTCCCGCTCCTCCCGTGGAGGTGTAGCAAGGTCGAATTCGTCCTCTTCTTCATCATCATAGCCGTTGAATTCACTTTCGAAAGGATTCACTTCCCCGTCAGGACCAGCGGGCGATAAAGCAGCAGGTGATAATAGGTTCCGCGGCTGCTCGAAGAGTTAGAATATGGTGGTGGATCACAAAGGATATACGTACGTCCATGGCGGCCAGTTGCGCATCACGTTCTTGCTCCTCGTATCCCGCCACTGAAAACGCGGATGAGGACTTTTTGCCATAGAACGCAAAGCGACAAACTCACGATCTCGTCCCAGCCTCCGCTTGTCTCGCAGGAGCATATAAGCCACCTTGACCGCATTTCCTTGTGCGCCTTCATCCCTTCGTAAACACGCCCAGACGTCATCCTTGTCTACGCCCTCCATGCGGAGCGCCAATTCCTCGACTACGTCCTCTTCGATCCGGCCGAGACCATCAATAATCTCAAAGTCTATTGCCTTTGCAGGTGTCACTAGTGCAGAGAGAGTACCGAGGACGGGACCTGGTGGGGGCGGGAGGGGCTGAAGGTACGGCGGTAGGTCTACTTCGAAAAAGGGATGTTGGATGATCTCTGGCACAGTTATACGCTTGACGGGGTCAACAGCCAGCATTCCTGTTATAAGGCTTCGCGCATCGGAAGAAAGGTTGGAGGGGATATGATAAGTGCCCTCTAAGATTACCATCAGTTTGATCACACCGGGTATGGCATTCAAGATAGGTGCTCACGGCTAATTTTTGTGAACAGCGCCTGGACATCCTCATCTTCAAACGGAAGTCTACCGCAGAGCATGACGTAGAGAATAACACCAGCGCTCCAAACATCAATTTCAGGACCTGAGTATAAACCACCTCGGATGACTTCGGGAGCGGCATAATTAGGACTGCCACAGCTTGTCTTAAGGAAGTCCCCATCCTTGATCTCATTGGACAGACCAAAATCGGCGATTTTAACGTTGAGATCGTCATCGAGGAGTACATTCTCAGGTTTCAAATCACGATGGACAATCTTGAGACGGTGAGAGTACTCGATGCCAGAAATCAGTTGCTGGAAGAAGCGGCGCGCTTGATGTTCTGGCATGCGGCCATTTGCCACGATGTAGTTGAAAAGCTCTCCACCTGCGTATTCGAGGACAATGATGATATCGGTCGGGGTTGATATGACTTCATAGCTGGTAGCAGAGGGTTTGTCAAATATGGCAACCGGCGAGGGTGAGACAAACAGACAGCTTGATAATGTGTGCGTGACGGAGAGTACGCATGTATTCAACTTCACGTTGAACACGGTTTTTGGTGCGCGTCATGTGAATAACGTGTTTTGATATGAACTTCATTGCGACCTTGTGACCTGTGAGTGTATGCACGGCCACTGACGACAAGGTCATGACTGCATGCCAGGCGATCGAACGAGATAAGATACATACTCTTTACTTTTCCAAAAGTACCCTCTGCAATTTCTTGTACGATAGTGTACTCTCCGAGCTTTGACTGTGGCATGACATGTATCGGTTCTTGTTCTCTCATGGTTGCGGTCATCTTGGCTGAAGTGGCCAATCGACCCTGACAGGTCAGACGCGGCCGATCTCTTATTTGTCTCTGTTTAGCTACTCTTTGCGGAAGTTACGTCATCCTTGCCATTTTGACCCCATCAGACATGCCTGCAAAGTATTGGCTCATGAAGGCGGAGCCCAATTCACGCATAGTAAAGGGAAAAGATGTTAAAGTGAGTTTCAAGTTGGACAGATATCAGCTTTCTTTCATCCCATCCGCGTCCAAGTTCAGCGTGGACGACTTTGAGGCAGCTGGTACCACCCCATGGGAAGGCGTTCGGAATCCAGAGGCAAGGAATCTCATGAAGGAGATGCAGGTTGGGGACAAGGTTCGGTTTTGCACGCGTCGTTTTGTCCCGAGGTGCATATCAACTTTGCTCCAGGTTTTGTTTTATCATTCCAGTTGCAATATCCCGGGTCCGTGTATCCACATTTCTAATGTAACGCGTGTTCACGAATGCTTTCTGAATAGGTATCGCTGGCTTCGCTGAGGTCGCAAAAGAGGCATACCCCGATTGTGAGAATTCCCTGCACCGTTTCAAAGCGGTCGATGTTAACTTTCTAATGTTGGCAGATACCGCGTGGGATCCGTAAGTCGTTCATTGTTAGAGACTGCCCTCGTTGAGCCGTGAACAGTAAACACCCATATTATGATCCTGTACGCCGCGGTCATCTTTCGTCTTTCCTCGTGTTTTATATGACACTGCACAGAAATCCGATGAAGCCAACCCTAAGTGGTTCATGGTCGATGTAAAGTTTATATCACGCGCTGCGCATTTTGTGCCATACCCTCTCTTGCGTGAGATCGCAGCGGGCCGTGTGACACAGTCAGCTGGTATTGAATACATTGGTGAGGAGGGAGTGGCGGCAATTAAAGGTAATTTCGTACGTCGTTATAGACCGGAGCTGGCTCGAATCGTCCCTATCACACAGACATGGATCTAGTCCACCGGGGACGTCTGAGCGTACAACGAGTAGAGCGAGAAGCGTGGGATGCGGTTGAGCAGCTTGCGGAGAAGGGAGGGTGGAGCGAAGGGATAGGAAAGGGTAGGAAGCGAGGTCGAGGGGAGGAAGAGAGAGGAGGAAAGCGTAGACGGAAAAAATGAAAAGCACGTGGGGCGTGTTGTGTGTGTATGCGTGAGGCGTGGGCATGGGCATGGGCGTTTGCGTGCTGCAGTGCGTGTTGCGTGTTGTTGAGCAGCGCGGTCCCGGAAAGGGCACGCTCTCCTCTCGTCCCGCCTCGCCTCGCCTCGCCTTCTCCCCCGCTCACGTCCCTCGGGGTACACACACCCTCTTCCCACCCCTCCTTTCTACAATCGGCCTATTTCTGAAATCGCCTGCTCCCCGCCGCCTTCCACCCGGTCATGAGCAGTGCCGATGCTGCCTCACCCTCTACCGCTTCCTCTCCCTCCACATCTGGCCCCCTTTCACCCTTGTCGTCAAGCACAGGTCAGGTTGATCCGCCTTCTGAACAACATGTGCTTCACTCCACCCCTTCTACGCATGTTCATGCCCACTCGCCAACGGACACGGTCTCAGCCGTACTCGATTCTCGCGTCGACAATCTTCCCTCCGACGTGGGCGAAAATGCGTTTATGATAATCGAAGGCGAAAGTCAGGATGACTCGGCAGACGATGGCCATCACGAGAACGTAGACGTGCAAGGAAGGGAAGGCGTTATGGTCATGGACAATGGAGATGATGGTCAGCAGTGGTTCCCGGAGCAGGACAACCACGAGCTCAAACGCGTAAAGGTATGTCTCATTTCCCAATGTCCTTCAGTCCATCATGTTAACAGGCCATGCCACACATTATACGTTTCTCTGACGCACCTTTCTAAACCTTCAGGTCTATGAGCTCATCAACTCGCGTTGGGTTGATCAGGGCACCGCTCTTTGTTTTGGTCAATACGAGGATGGTGAAGCAGCCCTCATCGCAAAAGCGGAAGCAAATATGTCCGATATCATTCTCAAGACAGTAATACGCTCCAGTGATGTGTACCAGCGCCAACAAGGTCCGTGAACTCGTTATTTGTTCACCTTTCGTTGAGCACTATATTCATCAATCCTTGTCCAGATACCCTCATTGTTTGGACAGAGCCAGATGGGGTCGACTACGCGCTCAGTTTTCAAGACCCCGAGGGTTGCATGGAGCTGTGGAATTTCATCCTTGAAGTGCAGAGCTTGCGTGCGAACAGTGGTGGTGCGTCTGTATCCAACCCGGCTTCGTGCACAGTGTTTTAACGATCCTGTCTACGCCAAGATCATCAAGCTGAATCGTCTTCTCCGCTAGCAGGACCCGAGCCATCGGTCACAACGGCAAGCATCATACGCTCGGGTCATCTGCCACAACCCGCTTTGGGAATCATCACAGAAATAGACAGGGCTATCCGCGCCCTGTCTCGGACCCCAGCCATCAAGGACAAGATCTGCGAATATATTCAGCGGGCGGTCCGTGATGTGTTCCGTATATGCGCCCACAACGCTGACCGGATGTACTAGGATTATATAAAAGCGATGATTGACGTCATGCATCAGGCGGAGGATCTGGAGAACCTTGAAAATCTCCACTCCCTTTGCTCGTTGATGCAAACAATACGTGAGTCGCGA
The DNA here is from genome assembly GCA_022376545.1 of Russula dissimulans. NCBI lineage: Eukaryota > Fungi > Basidiomycota > Agaricomycetes > Russulales > Russulaceae > Russula > Russula dissimulans. Next base: position 749,189 of record WTXJ01000006.1, read on the forward strand.
TCTCCGCCGCTTGAAGGAACGCTAAAATCCATTACGTAGTCTTGATGAGCGATCACAGCATGTACGAGCACATTTTGGATGATGACCGTTTCTTCGGCGTACTGGGAATGCTTGAATGTGCGTCTCAGGCGTCCTTTCCTCACGTCCTTTCACGAGCTTGCCATAGACGATCCGGAATTTCCCGTTCACAAAGCCAACTATCGTGACTTCCTCCGCGATACGACTCGCTTCCACCAACCCATCGCCATCCACGATCCTATCATTCAAAAAAAGATTCATCACACGTACCGCCTTCTCTTTCTCAAGGATGTTGTCCTCGCTCGTGCCCTGGATGACTCAACGTTCAACGTCCTCAATTCATGTATCATCTTCAATCAAATCGATATCATCACCCACGTGCAGAACGACGTACAGTTTCTCCAGGACGTTGTTAACTTGTTTCCCGGCCCATCCCATGGTTCATCCATTTCTCTCAACGGCGTCACGAATGGAAGGACAGGCATTGATGTTGATGGCCCTGAGGGACTTCCAAATGGCATCGACGAAGACCGTCGTCGTTGTGAAGTTATCCTTCTGATCCAGCAACTGTGTATCATGGGCAAGAACGTCCAACTACCGACCCGCATGGGGCTTTTCAAGACCCTTGTTGATCGCGGGATTGTCGGACCCGTACAATGGGCGCTCGGCCAACCAGAAGCAACGGAATCTGGACAACAGATGATCTCAGTGGCTGGCGAGGTACTCGTCACGTTACTAGACCATGACGTGAACGGTGTTCGCGAATATGTGGTGACACAGTGCGAGGGCTTCGAGAGCCGCGAGAGCCGGGACGAATCTCTGCTCACCTTATTATGTGGGTTGATGGTACGAAGTCGGGATCTTGGAGTACAAACGGTGGTGGGAGACTCATTAAAGCTGATGCTGGAGATGCCACCACAGGATGTGAACGAAGTCGTGCGTGCCTTCTACGGTGTGTTATATGAATTTATTCATAGTCTTTTTGGCAGCAAACCCCAGCAAAACCATTTTCGCGTGCAAGGGATGACTCCCGAGCGGAGAAATTCCTCGATTATTTCTACAAACTTTGCGTGCATTCACTCCTCAAACCCATCTTTGACATCCCGGATCACAAACACCACCCACTTGGTAAGGCGTTGCCCCCATCAATTTAATATCCGTGATTCAATTGTATTTGACCGGCGTTCTAGATTCGAACCTTATCTTAGCACGGGAAAAGACGAACCTTTATCTATCTTTATGCGACTTGTTATCCACTTTCGCTTTGCAACATACCTTCCGAAGCCATTTTTTCATGCTCACTTCTAATATATCCTCCCATGTTGCCACCCTCTTATCTAGCAAAGACAAGCATCTCCGTCTTGGTCGGTTGCCATCCCATCGCTTCATTTTGCACAAACTCCTGATCCCCCCTTACATGTAGCTGCCCTCCGTTTCTTCCGAATACACCTAAAAAACAACAACCGGAATTTTTTGAGCCATCTCAGCAAGTTGGAGGTCTTCAAGCCCATCGTTGAGTTGATCATCAAGGAATCTCGTCGCGATACCCTAGTAAACTCGTCATGTCAAGAATTCTTTGAGTACATGCGCCGAGTATGCTCCCTTCCATTCTTCTTGCGCTGAATGTGCTCATTGTGGTGCAGGAAAATATCAAGGATGTTATTGCTCATATTATGCTCAACTATGAAGACCGGATAAAGGAACTATGTGAAACTCGCTTCTGTGGCCAATGCTTCAGGGGCTTCATACGTCGCTATGAGATGAACATCCATCCCCTTCCGACAGAGGTCGACGAGAAGCCACCACTACAGTGTGTATTCCCTCCACTATTGACTCCACGACGTTCATGATATCTCTTTATCAAGTCAACCGTTGGAGATGCGCCGGGTCGACGTTGACGAGGAGTCCTATTTCAACGGCGACGACGAGGAAGACGAGGACGACAGTGTGCCCGGTCCACACCCAGCATCACCGACCCCCGCATTCCCGGCTCTTGCCTCCCCCCCTCTGACCCGCTTCCAGTTCGCGCAAAAGCGCAGGCGAGCACGAGCGCCCGGCATCCACCTACGCACCGGCCTCGTCGGCGTCACGCATCGCGCACCTGCGCCGGCACCGGCGACGCCCATCCACCTCCCGCGCACTCCTCCTATAAGCGCGCTCGTCGACTACGGCGACGACGACGATCAGTCCTCAGATCCCGAAGATGCCCTCCTCGAATCCCTCGTCTCGTCCAAGGCGCCCACAGCTGCCGTCAGTTCCGCTGCCGCTGCCACCTCTACCGCCATCTCATCAACGACGGCGACAAATACCCCGTCGTCGTCCGCAATCTCCAATACTGCCGTCACCGCCAACGCTAGTAATCCCACCATCGCAACAACAAGTGCCGGCATTGGCACCGGCACCGGCACTGGCGGCAGCGGCGGCGAATTTGTGCCATTACGCGCGGAGAAGCGCAGACGTGCCGAGGAGGACGAAGATGAGATGGGTCTCGAACGGCTCGTCAGTGGCAAACCAAAACGTCCGATCAAAACGGGGCCAACGGGAACCGCGGAGGAAGGCCCAAAGCGTATTCGGTTACGATTTGGCCCGGCGAGCTTGGCTGCGGCGTCATCAACCCTACCCACCGCGGCGCGTTCAGAATCAGGCGCTAAAGACGGAGATACGGGCTAGCAATACCTTGTTGGCTCAACTGTCACTCACAATCGTGTTTCAAAATGTTTTTTTGTCTGCATATCTCGCACTCTTATTTTTAAAATTAGATGTGTCCTCCCCACCGTTGTCACATGTATCCTTGTATTTGTTCTACAGGGCAATTCCCACATCCTTCGTGATTTTGCATCCAACAAACGTCAAGTAGAATTCGCAAGTATCGGTAGTATACAGGACTTGTGCAAAAGCAAATTGTACCCGACAACGGGGAGGCTAGTAAAAGGGAACAGCAACATGGTATGCAAGAAGTTCGAAGACACAGAGAAGCGGTTGCAGACACATTGTGCGTACGAGTATTGATTACGAAATGGCGTATATATCAAGCACGAGGGGAGAACGCTTAAACGATATGACGGTTGCAATGGAATGAACGGATTCAAGCAAAGTGTGTGAACGGACAGACAATTAGGCGGCAACATGGTGGGGAAGGATAAATAGATAGATACGAACGAACAGTCCGTACGTGGGTGCGTGAACAGAGAGACCAGGGAAAAGATGACGAGAAAATTGGTGAAAATGTATGTTCATATATATAGACTGCTACAAACGTATGCCGCGTTGCGACCTCTAGGCACTATTTTGTGTGAGTGTCGACATGGCATGTATGGGCTGTTGCTGTTGTTCAATGGTGTCAGAAATGAGATTGCCGTCATTGTTATTGCTGTTGATGGGATTGAGAGTAAAGTTCGTATTGTTCGTCTGCTCGGGTATCGGTGAAAATTGATTGCTACTATTGCCAGTGGGATGCGGGGAAGGAGAGATGCCGAAAGGTGAGAAGGGCGAGGGTGAAGACATAGATGCTGCGGACGACGGAAATCCGCCCTGACGAGGGAATAGGCTTTGGTTGTATGACGCCGGGCCTGGTGGAGGAGAAACGAATCGAGGTGGTGGGGGGGATGCGACGTTGAACCCGTAGTGCAAGCTAGATGTCGGTGACGTGATACCAGACACGTCACGGCTAGATTTTTGGCTGACATCCAACTGCAACGTTTCCGGAGAGTAAGTTGTACCTGAAGTAATCAAACCCGCAGGTGGTTGTGGAGTAGAACTGCTCGCGGGATTGGTAGGTGTGCGGACTCCGAGAGGATTTTTACTGTAGCTGATCCTGATACCTCCGCCTTTAACAAGGCCACCGAGAGTTGAACCGTAGAGCTCATTCAAGGCCTTGGTAGCGTGTTGAACGTCCACAAACTATATGACAAGCAATTAGTCCTCTGGAGCCCAAGATTAGTAAATAGACATGGACAAACCTCAACGAAGCACATCGGTCCGTTACTCTTCTGCCGGAAGCATAACTTGCGGAAACCAGGCTGACTGGAGAATAAATTCCTCAAACTATCTTCAAGGTGGTTTGGCCCATAGCCAGGTGGCGGGGGGGAACTTGGGAGATTGCCGACATAGAGCGTGTTGATCTGAAAATCCATGTCATCATCTGCGACACGTTCAGGTGCCAACGAACTAACTCACGGGAGGGTTCTGATCAATCACGCCATTCCGGCCACTCTTCTCCGAGCTCGCACCTGATGCAGGACTCGGCAATTGGGGTGACGTAGAACCTGTGCCGCTTGGAACATTCTCATACATAGTGCTCACTGCAAGGGAGGCCAACGATCGCGAAACCTCCTCGTCTACACTACCCTGAGAACCGGCGGCACTGGACCCGCTGGAGAAAGGAACGGCCGTTTCGCCCCCTGATGCTGGGGAATAGGCACGAGGACGAGATGGAAGCGAGGGATGTACAGGCTGTGTTGCACCCTGATGCGAAGGAGTGAACGAGCCAATGGTGGGCCCAGAGGCGAACGGAGTTGCATCACGCAGATGAGGAGACGACTGGGACGGGTGAGGAGGGGATAACGGGCGCTGAGGAAGAGTTGAGGGGAGAGGTGCAGACATCTTCCTTGAGGTGTTATTGACTGGATCCCGGCCAGGTACACCCCAAGGTGGAGCAGCTACCGCGCGTGAGGGTAGAGGACCGATGGCTTCACCGACGGTTGCGGCTAACAACGAGTTGCCAGTGGGGCGTTGTGATGATGGTACGGAGTGGAAGGCATCAAACGCATAAGAGTCACTCGAGCGTAAACGTGCATTACGCTCTTTGTCAGCCTCGATCTTCTCCTTCCACTTGCGTTGCTCTTCCTCAAAGCGGTCGCGGGCACTGCGGGCAGCAGCATTGCCGAAGGGGATCCCGACTTTGCGAGAAGCAAGTTCGTCTTCGTGGACATCTAGCCGATTCTCACGACGGCCATTTATACCGGCAAAACCCATTGCACCGAGGGTACCAAGCTCCCGCTCGCGGGCGCTAAGAGCCTCACCCGCTGAGGCAGCCGCTTGAGACGACAAGCTTGAAAGGCCATTCATTCCGGGCATACTGGCGAGAGCTTCGGGAGGAACAGTTCCGCCTCCGGTGCCAATGATAGTGGAAAGCTGGGGAGGAAGAGGGCCAATTCCGCGCTTGGTGTGCAAGTTCTTCTTCGCCATTTCAGCTTTGAGGACTGCACCCTTCTCGATATCGATGCGGCGACCTTGCAACGTGTCTCGTGCATCAAGAGCTTCGGCACGAGTCCGGAACTTTGCGAAACCGATGATCTGCTTACGCGTTGACATGCCGGTGTTGGCACCACCTGGTCCAGCAGGCCCATTCGAAACGAGGTGAGAGAAATGTGGATCATCAGCAGGTTGCCAGGAAGACGTAGTGCCATCGCGACCACCATCAACCACGACGCCACCTTGATTGATAGTGACAAGATTGTAAGGATCATTGGGTCCACCATGCGAGGAATATCCCGGACGGAGTGCATTTGCGGAACTAGCCGAAGCGGAGCCGTAAGCCGTGAGCTCCTTATTTGGGATCTTGAGAGTCGCCGCTTCAAACCCGGGAGAGAAGGTGAACATGTTCTGGAACTCGCGCTCCTAGAAAGAGGAACAACACAATTAGCTTAATCGGGGTATTAGTCCCCAGGCGGGACAAATGCTGTGCCTACCTGCATATCCTCAGGAAAGCCAACGACGAAAATTGTGGAGATTTCCTCTTGCGAGGACGGTTGAGTTGCGCTATTGGTGTGGCTTGATTGAGAGACAGCGGGGGCGGAAGCACTCGCCGGTAAGTGAGGCCCATACGGCGTTTGGGGTTGCATCGGCTGAGGATGTAAGCCATTCAAAAACGATGCCTGTGTTGTCGCATGAAGGCCATTGAGCTGTTGCTGAGGTGGCGGGGCCTGTGCCTGCTGTTGCTGGGCACCGGGTGAGAAGAGGCTAGCCTGTTTGTGAAGCTGCTGAGCAAACGGATCGGCATTATTGTAGAGCGCTTTGTTTTGGCCAACAAGTCCAGGAGGGCCTGGCGGTGCTCCAATAAAGTCATAATTGCCTCGGGGGTGCATGTGATCGAATGTACTCGTAGCGGGTTGATGAGGTGGAGAGGACATGGACTGGGCTGCGTAGATATCTATAGGGTAGTTCTGTGATAGGTTTGAGGTGTCGCGGAACGTGTGGGCGTTGTTGGCAGGGATGGAAGCCTGTCGACTACGTGCATTCGAAAACGCGTTAAATGCAGTGCTAGTACGATAAGGACCAGGAGGGACCAGATTGTCAAGCTTCGAAAGTTTCTGAGGATCAAGGTCTGAGTTGGGAGGGAAATCAGAGTGCATATTGTTATACATAGATGAAGGGCTGAATGAATCAAAATGCGTATGTGGAGAGTCTGGACGAAGATGATTTGTGCTCGGGTGATACTGGGGGGAACCCACGGAGGAGGCGGATAATGATGAAACGAAGGAGGGGCGGTGGGAGCCTCTGAGTCAGAAGAAGAGAGAGGCTCTGCGTCAGCCTGAGCGTCAAGGGAGTCTAGGAGAGACCGGTTTATGAAATCCTCGTCCTGCGCTCTGCGTAGAGGCTGGGGATGGAGAAAAGGAGGGCGGGACGAGACGAGGGAAGCCAGGGTGGGCGGTTGTTGTGAGGCCGAGGGGTGGGTGTGAACGTGTGAAATGTATGAAAACAAGGAAGGAAGGAGGCTTTATAGCATAGAAATCTGCGAGCAGGTGCGAGAGTGAATGAGGGGAGACGCGATCGAGTCAAGCAGGGAAACGCACCGGTCGATGATGGAGCGAAGGAAGCGGGCGTCGGCCGTCCGAGCTCGGCCAACCCACGCTTGCCTTCCCCCGTTTATCCTTTCCCACGCACAGACCATTCAACAATAAAACCTTAACCTTATTCCACCTGGCCTCGTCACGTGAATAGTTCCCACCAACCAATGAGGTCAAGACTGAGCGCTGAACGGAGCAGGTGCAGCCCATTGGGCCATTGTCACACCCTCCGCTGTGCAATACAACTCGGCGTGCTCACAATGGGTCCATGATGCTGCCCACCTCGTCACCTGCGTGCCCTTGTGATCCCTCCTTTTCAAAGCAGCCCTCGAGGTCCAGCGCCAGCGAGAGTCCGGGGTAGCGGAGTGAGAGCAAAGTACGCGGGACGAGACAGAGAAACCTGAACCAAGTAGCCAGTCGTAAAGGATGATGGGAACAAAGACGTTGGCAGCCCTCCTCCACGCGACCGGCGCCGCCTGTCAACTGTGGTGCCCGCCGAAGGGAAGCTTCTGGCCGGCCCGTGCCTCCCTCAGTCCTTTGGACATGGTGGTACTGTAAACGCCCCCATGCCGGTCACGAAGCCTTTGTACAGGCCACGTGCACAGCAACGTATCACCCCCGGCACCTTCGGACGCTATAATCAAAGAGCGCGACCTTGTTTCCTACAATATTAATTGGATTACGTCCACACATTACGCCTGCAACACAAATATACTGAAAGGGTGGGCTTCGGCTAGACCCGCTTGGCAGCTAAAAGGAAGAGATGTTACGTGGATGATAAACGCTTTCAGCGAGGCCGCCAAACTCCGTGATCATAGATCCTCATGCAGATCGCATTCCATAGGGCTCGGCAAGATGAGAAACTTTCCATGTCATGGCAGATGTTAGTTACACTCCCAAGAAAATTAAGAGGATCAAGGGGGAATTGGTGCAAGTCATTCAAAATATCATATCCGAAATTCCTTCGTGAAGAGGCTTATCGTCGGTTCCCTTTCGACACCACAACGACACCTATCGTACAACACCCATAGCATAATAACGCGCACGCAGTGAAATACTGACACTCTCGTTGAACCCGTCATTCCCGGCACAATTGGCCCACGCATTTGGTATTTAGGGTTGTACCGATGTGGGTGTTGGGAATGCAGGTGCAGGTCCTGGGGCTTGTGGGAATGTTGGGGGTGCCAAAAGTGGGGTGGGGGTGGGCATGGGTGACGGTGCCGGTGTGGGGAGCGCCGGTGCTGTGAGTGCGGATGTTGAGGGTGTGGGCGCAGCGGGACTGGATGCTGAGGGTGTAGGTGGCTCGAGAATGTCATGGAAGATCTGGCGCAATTTGTTGGCTACTTTTGTGTTACCGTCTTCGGCTTCCACTGAACGAATAAGAGCCGAAAGACTATTCCTGAACTTGGTCCTATCGAATGGGATATGGACTCCTGCATCAAAGAGGATCGCGAGCGTTTTCGCGAAATATGTGGCATGCTCGTTCGGAAGGTCGTGCTCAAGGACACGGGAAACAAAGACTTTGATGTTTTTTCCGGATACAACAGCAATATCAGGAGAGTTAAGTATCATGTTTGCCTCCTCCCCTGTGACTTCGTGTAGCCAACTTAGCTCTGCCGCTCTGAGCCGTGGTTTTTTCAGGAGGCGTTTCGCCAGCAATGCACAAATAGAACGAGAAGTAATGCGGATGACAATATCGTCATGAGACCACATCTCTCGCATCAAACTGATATTTGCGAATTTGGCCCGTACGTCATCCAGTAGCGTGAGCGTCCACGCCTCATCAAAACCGGTGACGATAAACGCCTCGGCGATGTGATGAATAACGTGTAAGTACGACAAGCGGCAGCGCTTGAGCACATCCTCCTCGAGCTTCGATACCTGAGCAAGGCGAAGCACGTGTGATTTAATCGCCTCTTCATCTAGGTCTCCGTTTTCTTTGAAAAAGAGGACGGCGGGAACGTACATCCCCGTGGGCGGCGTTTTGAACTCGGGCGTCTGGGGCTGAGACTGAATGTTCACAGAGATCGTCTCTACCGCGCGGGGTCCCCCCGCGCAGCTTTGCAGGAGCTTGAGGAAGGGTTCACGAAAGACGATTTTTCCGGAATCGAAGAGAGGCGTCACGAGTTCGATAACTTTATCTCTTGGTATACTGGCGACGAACTTTGAAAGTTTGCTTTTGTCGGCCAGCGCAAGGATCTTGAACAGCCAAGTGAGCGCCATACGGTCCAAATCAACCGGCGCCTTAATAGCTTTTTGGATAATGCTCTTTGCAAAGCCATCCTTGAGACGCTGTTTATGTTTCTTGACATCTTCTCCAAGGTATTGGACCAACCAGGAGAGTGTGCTTGACGGGCCATCGTCCGAAGTAGGTGTCGCCATAAAGTCGTCAACCTGCCCAATGAAGAAACAACCGCAAACCGCCACAAGGGAGAGGAGTGCGTGCCATGGATACCACAATATGTATGACATGGGAGTGCGATACGGGCACCTGTGGTCAAGACAAGGGAGGATGGTCAGCGTGATGTAGGCCACCGCGAAAAGCCCGACGGAAACATAGACAGCGATGGCGACTTTCTTGTTAACCGAATGGAAGAGTGCCACAAGACCGCCGAAAAAGAAGAATACGGAGAGGTGAAGAAGTGCTGAGGGCATCTGGACGGCAACGCTCATTTTGTACAACTGAGTGCCATAGAACATAAACGAGCGGACGCGCGCGCGGTGGAACGCCTTGCCGGGCATTTTCGGCATTTCGGTGTATCTGCGTGCCCACTGTTGGAGTAAGGTCGCAACAAGAGCGGATGTGATGCTAAGTACAAGGCTCGTCAGCCACATTGCCATGACCCAGATGATTAATGTCTCGGAAGAAGGGGATTGATTCTCGGTGTTGGTGTCGGTACCGTTCGAGGAACCGGCAAGTTGACGTGAAATCTGCTTAAGGAGGTCTACAGTCTGATCGCCGCTATCGGGGGACAACTTTTTGTAGAATTCGATGATAAATGCACCAACGGTTGCGGCGAAAAGACCGGTCTGTGGCTTGTCATTGCGACGAATATTGGGATCCATATGCTAGGACTTACGAATACGAGAATACCGTTCGCATCTTCTCTCCACGCAGCGGCATCACGGATATCGTCCTCTTTGACTTCATTCATATAGGTAGTCCACATATCCTTCCCTGGATCTTCCTGAGCTGTGACCGAGGTCAGTGTAGTAATGCAATATTTATCATCCCCCAACGTACTATCATCGCGCGTCTGGTCGCCCTGGCCCGCCTGGGCGGGTCTGAATAACTCTTCAAGTTCTATGGCGAGTGTAGGTGGCGTCATTTATTATACTACAGCACTGCCAAAGCGAAGGAGAAAGGCGAAAGAGTTGTGTAACGCTGCGTAAATAAAGTTCGCGCCCAAGGAAGGGTTCGACACCTCAGGCCTCAGGCCTCAAGTGCTCAAGTTGACGGTACATAACCACTATCGTATACTGCAGTGCTACTGAGTACTGAGTAGTAAAATGTGTCTAGTTTGGAGGCCGCGGAAGACCCCGCACCGGTACCGCACTTCCTATGTATGTCACGAAACCCTATCCCTTGGTTTCTAAAACTTTGTTATTCTTAGCTGAGATAGTATATGCGTAGTGGTGCTATGCATCTTCCCTTTGGGATACGCCGTAGGTTTTGCCGTTTTTCAAATGTAAAAGACGTGTTGCTGCGCGAGTTATTGCAGGGACAGTCACCCACGAAATCACCGTTGTAGACCGGTCCTTCACCCGCGAGGGCGATCCTCCACAAAGGTAATACACGTAAAGACCATGTCAATGGGTAACACAACCTGGCATGCAATTCGACCGGAGTTCTACGACGACCTATCTCCACGCTGCATTGCACAAGAATGGCTCCAAAGCGATATTTATTAGCGAGGGCCTCAACATGAGGGGCCATGATCAGTCTACTCATATCTTTCTCATGCGTGCGGGTGGAGGAGGCAAAGGACTCATGGCATAGAGCTGGATCAACGGTAGCTCTGAACGACCATGTCCTTCTAGCGGATGAGCGTTTCACTTGCGCAGCAGCGGATAATTGTTGGATGAAAAGAAAAGATACTTAATGCAAGCAGCCAAGGTGAATGCGATCTGAAAAACAACAAAGAACGAAGATAGATACGAATACAATCCCTCGTCTATGGCACCGCGATCACTAGGAATAGGCTGTTATGTTGGTGCTTCTTGGCATAGAAAGCCACAGGCGAAGGGTTAATTCTTCCCATCGGCAAACCGGAGGATAAAGTTTACTATAACGGAGCCTGTGCAGGAATCAGAACTAGGGTTGGGGGAAACAATTGAGAGTAAAGCAAACCCAGAAGCGCGGCGCAAAGGATTGTCTAGAACCTCGAGTTTAAAATTCGCATGAGAGGCGGGACGGCGCAAGGCACTCACGGGACCTAGCCGGTCATCATATGGCCCCCTGCCGCCTTTACGGATGGAATTCGCACGCCAGTGGTAGGTGTACAACGCATAGCCCATGATTCCGACCGCTGTCCGAGTCTCTGCTGTTAATTCTGGTTCCGCCAGCAGGTGTGAAGGGTTCACGGACCGACGAGGGAGAACATTGCGGCGCTAATTTTGCCCACCTGAGTATACATTCTTTAGCACTATCACACAAAAAAAGCCGGGCGAGGGCGATTGTGATAAGCACTCGCCTTATCACCGAAGTTAAGCAGACCGACAGAGAGTCCGCCGAGGATGACGGTGAAATGAAGCCATGAGAGGAACGTGCGTTCGTTGGCAAAAGCAACCTTCGGCTCTACGCGGACGGGGAGGGCGATGCGTTTATTCGCGGTGCGCTGAAGGAGCGGTTGGGTCGACATGAGAGCAGGGCTGAAAACTGGTGGGAAAGAGGGGTGACACGACCTTACGGTATTTGAATGGGAATGGGGCCCCTCGGGTGTGCGCACGTGCTTGCCCGGTTTCGCCTTTGCTCTTCATGGTGTCAATCACACCCCTCACTCCAGACGAGGAAGGTGCGTCTCTCCTGCTGGCATCTCTCCGGTTACTTCTAATTGACGCCAGATGCCATCATTCATTCCCGCATCACGAATGATGAACGTGCCTTACGCCGCGTTGTCAAAAAGTTCACCAACTACACCACCGTAGCCTATTCACAAGTCGACTCACCGAGCTCGGACCAATCGAGCTCGGCAGTTGAAGATGCCCGGGAGGCTTTCTTGCTAGAGCTTTCCTCTTTCAGCCTTCAACTGAAGAAAGCAGTGATGGTGTGTGAGGCCGAGGCGCGACAGGTTGAAGAGTACTACCGGGAGAAGCAGCGAATAGGTGAGTGTGCCACGCTGTCCGTCCAGTTGAATTGTTTATTCTAGTGGTCCTGTTGTACAGAGGATGAACACGGTTCGCTCAAGGGTCAGATTGAACAACTCAAAACCTCCCTGGAACATGCCCAGGTGGAAAGAAAGCGAAAAATAGAATATGACTGTTTCGCTGAAAAGATTAGCACCCTTCCTAGTCGCGTTGAACTGGAACGGTGCGATATTGATGTTTTACTGCGATCTCCCTTTCATGTTGAAGCCCCATCTAGGTCGATACAACTATTGGAAAATGACATGGCAGCCATTCGAGCGGATCAAGAGGCCCAGAGTCGCCATTTACAGTCGCAGAGGGCTTCTCTCGTGTCCATCATCTCCGATCTCGGCTCATTACGACTCATGACAAAAGATACTGAAGCCGAACCATCTCATCCTGGCACCCCAGACCTGGAGGCTCCACCCAGCGAGCCCGACGTGTCGCGAGCGTCCCCGGCTCCCCCAGCCATCAATGGAGAAAGTGACAGGGAGGAGGGGGAGGAAGCCGAAGAGGGAGAAAAACGGCAAGATGATGGTCAGTCCTCGGACGATGTTCCTCTCTCCACAACTCTGAATCCCAGGGCGCGCCTTTTTGTCCCGTCTCAAAACTCTGCATATGTCGTTAAATCCTCGTGCCTCACTCGTTCGTCAATCCACTAGGCTCAGCACCGCCCTCCATAGTCATCCACGATCCTCCTTCAAATTCGGACAATGATATCGAGATGGGTGAGCTAGCGGAGGAGCGTTCACCATTGCGGGGGAAGAAGAAGCTGCGTAGGGAAGAACTCGAAGAAGGTGAGGCGAGTGACGAAAGTAGTGAGCTTTCCGACCCGCCAGACGATTAGTCACTTTTAATGTGTTCCATCTATTGACATCATGCGTTCCTCACTGAACACCCTGACTGTGTTGCACATCAAATGTCATAAAGTCTCTCGCACATACGATAGGGCCGTCAAAATGCGCCTGTGCCAATGCTCGTATTGCTTCCATCGTCTCCTTTGCTGCCGGCCGTGGGTCTCCATGCTGTGTGGTGGGATCATAATCTCCCGCGTATCTTGGCGAGAAATGATTTAGGACGAGCTTGCGGGCGTCCACACGTGTTGCGAAACGTGCCGCCATTTGGGGTGTTGAATGCCCGCGCGTTATTGAACGTGTCTCGACGACGCTATCTGTATCGTCAGGTTTTGTCTCCGGGTCAATTCCTGGCAAGTGTGCGTTCGTCGCTTCGTGTACCAACACGTCCGCATGCATGGCCAACTCCGCAATCGGGCTTGGATCATATGTATCCCCGAGAATCGTAATTTTTCGCCCGGCTCGTTTTGGTGGCCCTTGAAGCTTCGTTCCATCCGAGAGCACGACAGACTCCCCTTGCTGCAGTTGGCGCATGACGGACATGGGCGTGCCTGTGCGTTTCAAGTGAGGGGTGTACTGCTTGGGATCGATCTTCCCTGGTATGGGTGCTTCCGTGATCACGTAGCCGACACAAGGAACGGAATGCAGGATGGGCGCGGCCGAGACGGAAAGATTTGCGTCCTTGTGGATCTCGGGCCAGATACCTTCGACCTGCTGGATGTCACGTCCGGGAAGCTCGGCGGCATGACGGGGTAATGAGGCGAGCGGGTCAGGCGGATCCTCTGGGAATCGCAGTTCGTGCACGACGTAAGAGCCACCGAGTAGTGTGTGTGTGAAAAGCAGCCCGGCGCGCACATAAGCCCTGGTGCCCGACGGCCCATATATTTCCAAGGGCTAAGGGGTTGTTTGAGGTTCTATCTCTATCGTGATGCGAGGGTTATAGTGCTCACTTCCGAGTCGAGGACTCCTGACGTCCTCGGGTCCAAAGTCCCATCGATCATCCCTCCAGCCCCGTTGAGTCGACTCGCGAGTAGTGGGAGTAGCCCGAATATGTGATCCCCTGAAATCCCAGCAGGACAGAGGTCCCTCGCGTTAAGGATGATAGAAGCCATTGAGTTCTGGAGACACACCATGGGTATGGGTAATGAAAACCTTGCAAATTCTGCCCATCTTAACTGTGCTCTTCTGTATTTGATGCTGCGTGCCCTCCCCACAATCAAATAACCAGACGTCTCCGTTGAGACGCAAGGCAAGTGCGGAGTGGTTCCTTGTGCGGGAAGGCTGTGCGGAGGCCGTCCCCAGGAAGGTGATATTAATGTTCGACATATCTTGATACTTCCTGGATCTGTAACAAATGTTACGGAGCGTCTCAGATGAACGCCGCGTTCGAACGAGGGTTGAGACGAGATTCATACACGAGGTTACATTCCTGAGAGAGCCTGAGTCATATCATCGCTCGAGTCATTGAGCCAATAAATTGCCCGTACCTTCAAGAGTTGGTAGTTACCAACTTAGGCTTAGATGACACGCTTACGGCGTGGCGTGGTGCCAATATCAATGTCTAGTTCTGACCCGCAGGGATGCCAACGACTCGTAGCGCTAGGGGTGCCAAAAAAGCATCATCATCATCATCATCAAGAGTCGACGCCAGGTTGGGTGAATCGGCCGAAGAGCTCACGTCACCGTTGTCCGACGTGGGTGAGCCAGACGACGACTTGCAGGTTGGTTTTGAAGGCACATTCCTCCGAGATTTTTGCCGGGCTCAGGATCGAGGAAACATCCCAGGGCCACCTTTCCGCTCTGCAACGTGGGATTCAAAACCTCACGAAGACCAAAGGCGATCTACTTCGAAAAAATCGACGACTGCGGCAAGAAATAGATCGGATTCACAACGAGGTAAACGTGTCTATCCAACCAAGTCCTGTCAAGTCAGGATCAGGGGGAAAGAGCAACGCCGCGCTACACGTGAAGGTAAAGGAGTTGGAACTCGAAGTTCGTCGCTTGAAAAAGGTGACAATATTCACTTCGACAGCAAGATTTGGTTCGCGCTTAACATGTTCGATCCAGGCTCATGCTCTAGACCGTAGGAAGATAAGACAGGCAAGTAACATTTCAGCTCGGCTCTACCACAGGGATATAACATGGACCGTACAGCTTCAATCGAAAGAGGCTCATCGGGACGCTGAGGAATTACAAGATGAAGAACTACGTGGTATACCCGATGTCGAACACAAAATGAAAAAGGTGATCCAACCAAGTCCCATTATACGAAAGTTGACTATATATCAATCTTGTCCAGCTGCTGCGGCAGTTTCACCGGGTGGTCTTGAACCCGTCGTTAGGCGAGGAAGAAGAGTGCCCGGTATGCATCGAGACGCTACAAGTGAATAAGTGTTCCAGGTCAGTATCATACTGTTCGTTCTTCTCGATACTTGCAGTAACTCGGAATGCATAAGCCTATCATGCCAACACATTTTCTGCGACACTTGCTTGTCAAAAATGAGTGACGGCGAGAATATTACCTGCCCAAAATGTCGAAGATCAAGCAAAGTCGACAGCTTCGAGCCAGTCGAAGTCACAGCGACGCAACAATGGGATCAACTACTTGAGATCGCCCAACAATTTGCGGAAATTGAAGAAAAGCTGGGGCCTGACACGAGTGAAGAGGAGGAAGAAGAAAACCTACGAGAGAACTTTATAGATGATGGTGATGCCGAGGCCAGGTTCGTTGCTATGTCCCCTTGGGGCTGGATTGTGTCGAGAGGGCTTATTGCTGTGATACGCCGCAGCACTTCTCAGGTGCACGATTCGTCTGACGCAATGCAGGAAGACGCACCAGTCAGAGATGATGTCGAAGAGGAACACATTCCATATTCACAATCTGGAGTCAATGAAAAAAGAAGGCGAATGACGCGGTTGGTGGCTCAGAGAGAGCGCAAACGACTTCGACAGTAGCGTATGTGACGTGGACACGGACACGTAACTCGTCACATTTTCTCGTCCTCAATTCGGGATTCGTCTTTCTTCTTCGGAAAAAGTCGGACTAATCTTTGCTGGTCTGTTCAATATTTCTGTTCCAAGTCTATGCTTCTCCCTGGAAGGCGGTGCCTAGCCTCAGGTGATGATTGGGAACGATCTGGTTCCAGTGCGATTGAAGGGTGGCTTCGATCACCAGACGTGCCTTAAAGCGAATGGGGAAAGAAACCAGCGAGGGCTCGTCGAAGCTGGCCGCGACGTACCAGTCGAAAAGTCGAAAAGCTGAAAAGGAACCTAGACCTTAAGAAAGTTCATTTGCGAATTCATTTTCAGGAGGAAAGAAGCAGAAGGAAACCCTATTTTTTTTTTCTTTCAAAACTCCGTGAAAGGGCATATAGGCGCAAAGCCTGAGGTTGACGCGCTGGGCCTGGTCAGTTCAGCCGAGGTCCAAGGAGAGGAGAACGTCGAAGAGAAAAGACCAAGGAGTCGAGTGTCAAGAAGAGATGCGAGGTGACTCTTGTCCTGATTTTGGACTGTCGAGCGAGCAAGAGAATATTAATATCAGGAAGGTTGGATTGGAGGATAGATGCGGGTATTTCGGCCCGCAGGGACGATTAATTGTAGGGGTGTAGGGGTGTAGGTGTAGGGGTGTAGTGGAACGTGTCATCTCGGTGTAATTTTTTTTTTCTTTTAGAATCCATTATTGTGCGCCTCGGGGTACGGGGCCCCATGTAGCACTTACAAACGAATATACATGACAATGCGGAGCAATTATCTGATCCTAACAATTCGGCGTTCTCCCCCGGGATACTATTTCACGCGAAGTGGATAGGTGTGACATAACCGCGACGTTGGCGCGCCGGGTGATCGTCTTGGCTTGGGATGGAACGCCGCCCAGTGGGGTGGGCTTGGCGTTCACTTGTATCGCCCGTGTGTCGTCTCGGCGTATCTCGGTGTCATCTCTACACTTCATTCAACTGTTCTGCCGCCATGCTGTACTCTCCATTAACTCTCCGAATGACACGATCGTACTTTGCCTTGTAGGGATTCATATATCGTGTCACCGCCTTTGGAGTCTACAGTCTCCGCCAGTGGGCCTTGCAATTTTCGGGCGTCAAGACCTCAACATAAATATGCCTTGTTGCTCATCCTAGTTCCATAATATCCTCAACGCACAAGCCTCGTACAGTAATCATCGACATAGGGCCATGTCCTTATTCTCTGTCTATGCTGAGGCATCTAAGTTTTCACCACTGCGTCTGTGGATGAACGTGCAAGATCATGGATCTCTCTCATTTGGCATCGCGCTTGGTCTTATTATACTCTACGCGGCTCACTATTTTGCAAGTCCATATCGCAAGCTACCTCCTGGGCCTCGTGGTTACCCGATCATAGGGAGTCTCCTCGAACTGAGGAAAGGACAATGGCTCACATTCGCAGCGTGGAGAAGAGACTACGGTCAGTGCATTGTCTCCATCCTCCCTTGGCCCATCTCTGAATTGGACCTGACAGGAGATCTCATCTACCTCACGGCAGCTAGCCAGCCGATACTTGTCCTCAACTCTCATAAAGTTGCAGCAGATCTGCTCGATCGACGCTCGGGGATCTATTCAGACCGGCCGCGAAACATTGTCGCATGCGACATCATGACGGGTGGGCTTCTCTTTCCATTCTCCCGGTATGGTGATGTGTGAGTCCTTTTTTTTCTGAATCAACGCGCTATTTGAAACAAAAATAAAACCTCAGTTGGCGTCGGATGCGCAAGGCTTCACATGAGGCATTCAGCAAAGGCTTAATTAAAAGATTTCACGCGACGCAAACCACGGAAGCTCTCCTCCTGGCTTGTGGCTTGCTGGACGAACCTGCAAAATGGGACCGGCATTGTTGTCGCGCTGCGGCATCAATGATTCTCTCCGTCCTTTATGGGTACCCTACCATCATTTCTGAACAAGATCAGACTGTCGAGGCCATCAATAATTGCGCAGACCGTCTCACTCACGCTGCCTATCCAGGTGCTCACTTGGTTGAGTTCTTTCCGTGGATGCGATATATCCCGAGCAGGTTAGCCTTGTCGATACACTGTGATCAATTAACTGAATTATCATGTAAAATAAGCTTGGCAAAGTGGAAGCGAGTCGCTGCGAATTCTTTCAAGAAAGATTCGGAAATGTTTGAAGGTCTCTTCCATACAGTCGAGGCAAACGTTGTATGAATCCTTCTCACTTACATGCTACCGCATCATACATACATTGACCTCACTCTCATAGGCAAAGGGAGATGATCATCAAAGTCTGTGCTCAACATTAATCCGTGAAGTGGATAGAAACAAGCTGTCGTCAAAGGAGCGTTCATGGCTTGCAGGAACTTTGTTGTAAGCAGTCGTACACCGATCCTTAATTCCCTGCTTCAACTAGCTCCTCAGTATCGGTGCTTCGGATTCCACTTCCGTTACGATGGCTTGGTGGATACTCGCCATGCTTGCATACCCAGAGACACAAGCCCGCGCACAAGCAGAACTAGATGCAGTTGTTGGCCGTGCTCGCTTGCCTACATTCGCCGACTATTCATCCTTACCCTACATTCGTGCCATGGTCCAAGAAATCCTACGCTGGAGGCCAGTTGCCCCCCTTGGCATACCCCACCAATTAACCGAGGATGACTGGTACGACGGAATGTTTATCCCGAAGGGCACAATTTGTATCCCAAACGTGTGGCACATGAACCACGACCCTGGGGTCTATGGCGAGAATGTGGCACATTTTGATCCGGCGCGGCATCTCGATGCCAATGGAGATATCAACATACTTGGCCCGTCTAATATCAAGGAGGGACATGTCTCATATGGATTTGGCCGCAGAGAGTGTCCTGGTCGGCATATGGCTAACAACTCGCTTTTCATCGACATTGCAATCATTCTATGGGCAAGCAAGATCGAGCGTAAGAAGGACGCGTTGGGAAAAATGCTCCCTTTAGATGTGGACGGGCATGTGGACAAGGGAATTGTTATGTGAGCAGATTCATCATATACTTGTATGCTGGTGCGGGTATTAACATGGACACTTCCCCAGACATCCGATACCCTTCGAATGTGAGATCATTCCCCGATTCTCAGAGGCTCCGGCGCTACTGCTACAGGAACGCGAGATGCGGGGGTTATGAGGATGATATGGGGGCGCATATGATACATAGGCGTTAAAGGCCCCGTTGTCTCGGTATCTTCGGGGTCAACGTATTAGATACTGGAGTGAGTAGCTTAGATTCTTGTCGACCCTTCCCATGGTGGCGTCTACGGTGACACAATCATAACAATCCGGAATTCCACTACAGCACGAACTTTTTTGCGTTTCTCCGTCGATACCGAAGATTTTGGGACGACGTGGTTGCGATGGACGTTCCCTTCGGAGATGCATACCAGGAACGATTTAGTTGCGAGTGACCTGAAACATGAACTTAACCGCGGAGTTTCCCCCCAGTCAGGTCATAGCGATCGACGGTGTACATTCCCTCCTGATCTCTCCTTCAAGTTTGCTTTATGCGGACCGTGTTTTTGCCTTAGTCCTATTACCATTCAGCGCTTGAAAACTGTCGGTCAACTGAGAGAAGATATTTCGGAGAAGAAGTGTGACGACTTGGGACAATTGCCGCAGGCACTTCGGGACGCCGCTCCGCCACAGACCGGGCCCCCCAGTTCGAGTTCGCTCGATTCTACAAACTTGACCATCCCCTCGAACGCAAAACTTGAATACTTCACGAGGACACGACCCGTCATGAGCTAAACATGTAGTTTCTGCACGCCATGGGGACTCAATGTATTCAGTGTTCTCAGGCCAAGTCCTTCTGTGAACCAACGAAACCAATTCTCTTACATGACAGACGTACGCAGCACAACTATTGAGCGACTAATTCTCCGTTTCATCATCTACGCAACAGGGATGTTATCGAGCACCGAGGATGGATTCCAATCCGGATACAGATGATTGTCCGTCTGCGTGAACGGCCCCGTAGTTGCCCAGAGCTTGTGCAGGAAGGCACCAAAGTCCTTAGGATTGGCGGCCAATCTTTGGTCGTATACAGAAAGGGGGATGTACGTCACATCCACTTTCTTCCCGGTCTTCGCTTCATAGGATTTGAATATCTCGTTGAAGGACTGTCCCAAGGTGTTACCATCAGGCACAGCTGAGCATACATGGCCCCAAAGCACGTACCTTGGTGTCGCCAGCAATACTGAAGGATCGGTTCTTCAGTTGCTCAGCAGGCAGGTGTGTCAGAACATAAGAAACATATCTGGCGATGTCGGGTCTGGAGGTGAACGAAATCTGTTTGTTGCCATCCTCGCCAACGGATACTTTCCCGCTTTTGACGTCGAGGCTCAGGTACCTACTCCAGGGTTATTAATCGAACGGCAGCAAAAGTACAGTAAGAAACGCACAGGTTCCAAACATTGTCGGCGTATGGTCCGGTGTAGAAGAGGACATACGGCACGCCCACCGCTTTCAGCTGGTCGTGAACTTTTGCCTTCGCGCCGAAAACTCCCTCCGTTGCTCCCTCTGTTGGGCCCCCGAATTCAGACGGGACGAACAACTTGACGCCGACCTCCTTCCCAGCTTCGGCGATTCCCGCCTGTAAGCCAAAACCCGTGGCTGCAATGGTGGAGATGATGACGTCGACGCCGGTGAGAGCGCTCTTGAGAGATTCTTTGTTGGTATAGTCAACTGGGATCACCTTGGCATCGCCGTCGATGATCGTACTTGATCCCTGTCGTAGATGGTGAGATCGCAGTAATACATTCAAGGCTTCAAGCACGGCTGCAAAACGTACCTCGCGAGTAAGGACAACGACCTCGTTGACAGTGCCAGCAGACTTTTCTTTCAAAAACTGTTGGACGATGAAGCGACCTGTAAGGCCAGCCCCAACAATAGCAAAGTTTTTGAAACCAGACATGTTTTCGGTATCGTTATACAGTATGTGGGAGGAGATGGAATGTTGAGCTCCTATTCATTGTCTCCTGATTATAAGAACCCAAACCCACGCCCGATTAGATTACACCTCCCACCTCCGAGGGACAGAGCTGAAGAACACTGGCATAAGCAGGCTGACATCGCCGCATCAGTTGACTTGCCTTAAACTTGTGAGAAATGAAATGCATTGGTCATCCGACAAGAACATGATGACAAATGAGCCTGTAAACAGAAGACATACTGCACTGTACGGTATGTTCCACGCACCCGACGCATGCGAAGAATTAGTGATGTGATTCCCCCGTCAACGCGTCACCCATACTGTAACGAGCTGCCGCGCTACGGCAGAGGGATCATATGGCCTGGCGACCGCCGGATGACTGAGGATCGTTTCCCACAGTGGAGCTAGGGCCGGCTGACAGAGGTGTGTTATGATTAGAATCATCGTATTATGATGTGGCCGCGCCATCTTCTGTGGCACAGACGCTCAGGCCTCAGGGCTTACTGTTATCAGCCTCGTCGAGTTCCGGGTCGATGTCCAATGGTTTTTTGACCAGCCTTCTGAGTCGCAGTGCGAGTCCCGATTTCCTTCCTTTCGACCTCAGATCTTCCTTTTCTTCTTGCTCAGTCTCCCGCAAGAACGATGCCTCAGAACTATTTGCAGGTGTGACGTGCTCAGCTTCCGGTCACCAAAGGGCCATTACTGTTGAACTGCCGCATCGTATCCAGGGTACCGCCATCTTCAGGTTGCAATGGATACATGAGACCACGTGCTGTATCATGGGGATGAGCAACCTGTAATGCGACCGTCGTTGGGTTCAGGCTCCTGCTGAATCAGCGAAATGACGCTCGTGTTATATTATAGAAGTGCGACTCTGGGAGTGTCTCCCTTTGATATGTCCTTTCCCGTTTTCCCGGTGAGCTCTCGTGTCCAGGCGGGCCCTGGCCAAAGCTGGATCGTCGCGAGGATCATACTCGCGTCAAAGGCCATTCCCCTGTCGCCATGTCGAACACGGTCATCCAAGTGTCTGCCATTGAGTACTGAGGGGACAGGAAAGAATCACCTGCTGATGTTTCCGCACTGTGGGTGCACCAGCTTCATAGATTTCAGTTGGCCTTCCACGCAGAGGGCTCGATGGTTCACCTTTGATGTATAAAGGACGACCAACGCAGTTGTTATCAACCACGCATTTCTCGGCGGCGTTCGCTTGAAGGTTGACAGGGCTGGCACTCGTACCATTAATTGGTGCCATCATCCCATCACTCGTCATTTTAAGCATAGGTCAGTAATATTGGTGACTTTGAGGTAGCATGAATCATAGCTTTTGTTGCGCACATCGCACTATGATTACCCACATTCTGACTGGTTCCTAATACCAAGGAGACAAGGACGAACTACGCGAGAAGCAGGCAGATGATGCTAGCGCGGGTATGAGTAGTCGATAGACGCCATGTTGATCCAGGCCGTGTGACGTATGAAGGAAAATGCGCACACCTTGGTCAACGACGAACTTGAAGCCCTCCATGCCCACCCAAATTCTATCACGTCAAAGAATCGGACGTCTCGGACAGCCATTTCTGATTTCCATTGTCATATTGTGGACTTGGGTGTGCAGACGACCCACGGACTTTGTTTTCGCAGCGTTTACGTTCTCAAAGGCCAGCATCAACAACGACTTTCGAATTTCAAGTTCCAACCTCTTCCGAGTCGTCCGAGTTGTTGATGGCCGACCAGCGGCGGATACAACGTGATCAGTTTCCCCAGGTACGAAAGGTTCCTCCTTAACAATATGAAGCTAAATATAACGCGAAGCGAGAACAGAGGTAAAGTAATAGAAACTTGACACAATCCTTGATTGTGGCGTGCCTCAGGCTCAGGCTACCTTTCTCTCGGACGGACCCGAATCGGGACCGGCCACCCGGTGCGCGCGATTTGCCTCAGTCCCGTGTCCCGTGGGGCTACAAAACTTTTCGCAAGCAATTCCTACGATATAGGGTGCCCTTCTCAAACTGAATAGGGACAAGAAAACACAGAAACCCGTCGTGGAAGTTAAAAAAAAAACGCTCCTTCCTTCGAACCATGACCTCGCTGCCTGGAATTCACTTCTATTTGATAGTGATGGCTCTCGACAATGCTTAAACAGACGCACTGAAATCTTGATCTAGTCCGTAGATACTGACACGAATGGTGTGTAGTCGTCTTGCGAAGTGAGCTTTTCGCCGAACTGGTCCGGGGCGATGACTGAACAGCCATGCCCTCGTCAATCTGGCTGCACTCTTTCTTCCAGGCGCCGTCTTTTTCTCTCCCTTCCGAAATGCCGCAAACTGGATGATTTTCTTGTTCCGGTCGCGCACGGCTTTGCCACCAGTGAGCATCTTGAACCGCTTGACCTGTTTTCCGATGTGGTAAAGCTCTTCCCTTGCTGCTGGTCGGTGATCGTTACAATTTCCTGGAACCAGGGTATATTGTGCTAACCGTATGAAGAAAAGGTGATACTAACGGTGACCACAGGAACCACTAAGATGAAGAACTGCATGGTATACCCAATTTCAAGCACAGAATGAAACAGGCGATCCGACCAAGTCTCGCTATACGAAGATTAACCATATATCATCATGCTCAGTTGCTGCAGCATTTTCACCGGATGGTCTTGACCTCGTGCGTTAGACGAAGAAGAGTGTCGTATGCACCTCGACGCTGCATGTAAACAAGTATTCCAGGTCAGTATCATAACTATTCGGGTTTCGCGATCCTTGCAGTGACTCGGCATATATAAGTCTATCATGCCATCACATTTTCTGTAATAGTTGCTGGTCAAAAATGAGTGACGGCGAGAATATCACCTGCCCACAATGTCGAAGACCAAGCAAAGTCGACAGTTTCGAGCCAGTCGAAGTTACAGCGACGCAACAATGGGATCAACTACTTGAGATCGCCCAACAATTTGAGGAAATTGAAGATAAGCTGGGGCCTGACACGAGTGAAGAGGAGGAAGAAGAAAACCTACGGGAGAACTTTATAGATGATGGTGATGCCGAGGCCAGGTTCGTTGTTATGTCCCTGTGGCTGGACTTTATCAAGACCGCTTATTGCTGTTCTCAGGTATATTCACAATCTGGAGCAGGCGAAAATGACGCACTTGCCAGTGGAGAGCACGTGACGGCGACACGGACACGTGACTCGTCAACGAAACGCGAGTTGATCAAAACAAATGTCAACAAAGTCAGTCGTTTGTCTCGACTCCCACCCTGACCGCCTCGTCCTCGATTCGTCTTTCTTCTTCGGACAAAGTCGGACTAATCTTTGCTGATCTGTTCAATATTTCTGTTCCAAGTCTATGGTTTTAAGTGCTTCTCCCAGGAAGGCGGTGCCTCTAGCCTCAGGTGATGATTGGGAACAATCGGGTTCCAGTTCAAAGGTGGCTTGGATCACCAGACGTGCATTCTTTTGTGGTGTTGTCGTAGAGAGCGAAGGGGGGAAAGAAATCAGCGAGGGTTCGTTGAAGCTGGTGTATACAATGCTTTGTGAGGTCTAACGTTCATTCACTTAGATGTTCAAGAACTCGTGGCATCATTGGGGGAACCACTTGATTTAGAACCCGACGCTGGTACGATGCAATCCAGGTCCTTGGAAAAGGAAGGCGATGACGATGCTGTGAGTGTGGTGTCTATATGCCAAATGTGTGCAAATGGGATCCATTTAGCAGTACAATCCCAGTTTTGGGTGTTGACGCTGACTACTACTACTTGGTCAGAATACCGAGACACACAGAAAGACGACGACGAGCTCATCAGCAATCGAGGACATTCTCAATGAATTTGTGGCCACGGAACGTTCTTATGTCAAGCGGCTTCGCACTCTCAAACACGACTACGCGGATCCTCTGCGTACATTCGCTCGCAGCAAGGATACAGCCATCATTTCATTGTATGATGCGAACACTCTATTCGGCAACATTGATAACCTCCTACCCGTGAATGAAGCACTGCTGACTGATCTGGAGAAGATGGTGTCCCCCGAAGGCCCACGGACCGTGGGATTCATTGGAGATGTCGTCCTGCGCCACTTCAAGGATCTCCATGGCTTTGAACAATACAAGCAATACTATGTGAAGCGAGAAGAGGCTCAATCCATCTTCGAACGTGAAATGTCCAGGAGATCGTCAGGATTTGCCGCGTTCATAGATGTGAGGATGTCCTAGCGCTTTATTATTGGTATGCTCACCATCCTGTAGCGAATCAAATATTCCTCAGCGGACGCTAAGAACCGTATTGGTCTACGCGAACTTCTAATGGATCCCGTCCAGCGGATACCACGTTATACCTTGATGCTCCACACGATGATCAAACGTATGTCTCTCGGAGACCCGCAGCGCGCCAAATTGGTTGAGGCTGTGGAGATCGCTAGCAAAATCGCACAAGCGGAGATTGATGAAGAGACCAGGCGGGCAAGCGTCATGTTCTGCTTGCGGACAACTATTGACGGTTTCCCACCCGGTTTGATCTCACACTCACGGCGTCTAGTTGACTACGTCGATGTAGAAGACACGTTCATCGAGGGTCTTCCTTCAGCGCCGTCGGGTAGTGGTAATTCCGCGCTCGAACCTTTGCACTGTACATTATTTCTGTTTGACGACAAACTTATGATTGTCAAGCGACCCGGCAACGGCGAGAAGAGCGGTCAAGTCTCGGCTGGGCTCGATCAACTAGAAAAAATTGCGAAGGGCGGTGGTCTGCCATCTGGCCTCAAGAAGAGTGGGATGAGTTGCAAGGGGGTCGTTGACCTTGCAGACGTGGTAGCGACCGATGTGGGTGGTGCTGGTGTGTATCTCCATCTACAGAAATCCCTGCTTTCTGACTTCCGAAGATTTTCACCTTTACCTTGAGAAACCTCCCCAGGATCAAACTGATAGATGGTCTGGGCGTCCTTTCAGACCTTTGTCTTTGGTGTTTCCTCCTCATCCGCCCAATCTCGACCCTCAGCGTACAGAAGCCCACAAAGTGCGTTTTCTGGAGAACCTCTGGCTTTCCCAAGCGACCATTCGTGCGCGGTCGGGTAAATCGGTAGTTTTGCGCTCTGAGGAGAGAGAGGTCGAGTCTCGGGGTGGCCGCACCACGTATGCTCGTACGTATTTCAATGTCTACCAAAGGACAGCGTTCCTACAAGACCCACGGAAGGTAATAGTCACTTGGTAACAATAAGCTCTACTGATTCAGTTGTTGTAGACAAAAGTGGTGGTACACATAGACGAACTCGGCGCCTCAGATCCTATACCATTTGGTGTTAATGGCCCACCGTTCGTGTCAATCCGGGTTCAGCCTATAGCCGGAGCACTATGCCGTTACAAGGTTACGTCTAGTGATCCCAACGATGAAAATGAGGAGGACATTGTACAGACTGGTAGAGTCTCTGACCGCGTGGTTCATACAAGTGAGTATTCGAAACTTAGGGCTTCGCTTGTAGGCATGACCGTGCTATAGTCCACCAGTATGGCTTATTCAAGTTTCGCACTGGTAAAAATTCTGTTCCCTCAACGCCAACAGCGAGTAGTCGTTCCCGTGCAGCAATCTTCGGACTGGATGCCATCTCGCGCAACCTTTTCAACGCCTTTCCTGGAACCGGCCGCGGTGACATCTTCGGCGGATCTATCAATGGCTCACGGCGATCCAAATCGTCCACCTCACACTCCTCTGTTTCGGCACAAAGTAGCTCGGACGGGAGCTTCACGCGCTTCTCACAGCGTTCCACTTCAACACTTACCGCAGCTACAAGCATATCTAGCATGGACGACGTGACCCTTGATGGTACTCTGCCGTCAAGACCAAAGTCAAGAACACGTCGACTGCTCACTCGGAGTAGATCCCCAAAGGGATCAGGAAGCGAGCCAGATGCCTCCCCCAAACGTCGGACTTCGCGATCGGGATCTGTATCGAGCTCGTTTTCAAGAGAGCAAAGCCCGGCCGTCGATGAGGCATATGATGCCTGTGAGATGGTTCCAGAAAAACGTGATATGGATGCGTCGGAATGGGATCTCACGATGCGCCTGGAACTGGCCAGACACAATAGTCAAAATCAACATTCGAAAGGGTCAATGGAACCTTCATGGGACGGTCCAGTGGAAAACACAATATATGAGGGTTGGTACCTGTCGTTCTATATTTATCGTCCTTGTATGAATTGAACCTGTCTATAGATCATCTACCTGAGCCGTTCCGGCCGTCATCTCGAGCATTGGAGAGGCGCATTAGCCAACGATCAACGACACCCACAAATCTGCTTTTGCTCACGTCGCTCTCCAAAGTCAGTGAATACCCAGAAAGCCCTGGATCACGGAAAGCCTCAGGAAGCCGTCCGCGAGGTCCACGCAGCCCCTCACCTCTACCGCCCAGTCCAAGAGCGAGCCCAGAACCAGATTTTGAAGGTCTCGATTCAGCTCTCGAGACTACTTTGCACAATCTGAGCGGCCCACCAGCCACTCCGTCCAAGCCTGTGTCGCCTTTACCACGGAGTCGAAGGCAGCCATTCGAACCGACAGGAAACACGGAGACGGCACCCGAAGTGATCTCCCATGACGTGCAGAAGACGCCAACGACCATCGAACCCTTGTTAATTAAGAAGAAAAATTCGTTGCTTAATTCAACTGGAGAGTCGCCCTCTAGCCGCAGGGCGCCACCTAGGACGCCACCTAATATTAGAGCGCGAATTGTATCACCCCGACGAATATCGCCTGTAGTGCGCCATAAGAAGACGGCAGCTCCCGCAGCCCCTCATGAAGACGTTGATCTTCCGAGATTACTCAAGCTCGTTGAGTCGATCAAGGACGAGGTAGCCCCCCTCCCCCCTCTTGGTCGTTGTCGTTTACTAACAAGTATCATAGCTCGAGACGTCGAGAAGAGCGGTGAAACGCGTCAAGCTGGACAGTGAGCAATTGCCATCAGCGTGTACCCAAGTCTCCGACGCCGACGATGATATGCCGAAACTTTCCAGAATTGGAACGTTGCATTCTGCTCCACAAAGGAGCAGCGTAGCAATGGTAAAGCGGTTCTTCCACCATGATGTGCATCCACCGATGCTAAACCGTGTTTGGATAGACTAAGGCGGCGCAGGAACGCATGGAAGAAATGCGTCAGCTCATTAGCAAGCGCGGTGGAGAAGCAACTCCACGTTCGCAGAATGGAGGCCAGAAGGAGGCTGCTATTGCCAGTAATGACGCGGGCCGAACTGGAGAGTTATTAGGATCCATCGAAGATGCGCTTTCCGAGGCAGACAGGAGCCTAGTTCGTGCTGCATCGAACCAGGAGGCGCTGTCCATCGATATCGGCCTGCTAGCAGCGGACCTAAAGGAGGTTAATTTCATTTCAACTATATTGCCCATATCGATGCGCGCTGATTCTCTCAACGCAGAAAGCCAGCCTCCTTGAAAAGTCTCGTGTGGAGCTCCGGAGCACAAAGCGACAATGCGAACTCGTAAAAAGTCTTCTGGCCGATGCCACCACAGAGAATGAAATGATGTACGAGGTGAGCAAGCCCTTTCCTTTGATCGATCATACAGTCCGATAGCCGTCCCCGGATTATCCCCCTTTCTGACGGTCTAATCGTAGGCATTTAATGAGGAGCTTGATGGTATGTTCAATGATGCGCACCTTCCCGATACGGACGCCTGGGTCGCGATGACCCGCGACCTGCGCCAAAGCAAGGAGAGCCGTAATGCGCTCTCGAAGGAGAACTCGTACGTCCCCACGATCGATCCCGGGGCAGGACATTGACCCGAGTTCACCCCTCTCTCAGGCAACTCAAACGACGGTTGGCGGAAATAGAATCTGAGAAGGAAGAGTACGTCGCGCTGTTTCCTTTCGGGATTTGCCTATTGCGCCGTCGTACCACTTCTGACTCGATGCACCCTGACAGGTGGGGCACCCTATTGCGCCGACATGGCTTGATCCCCTGAACGCTATTTTTGTTTGACAGCGATGATTTGAATAAACGCATTGTATCATTTGTCGTTATCAGGTACATGGCTAGGTATATAC
The DNA here is from genome assembly GCA_022376545.1 of Russula dissimulans. Taxonomy (NCBI): domain Eukaryota; kingdom Fungi; phylum Basidiomycota; class Agaricomycetes; order Russulales; family Russulaceae; genus Russula; species Russula dissimulans. The sequence goes on from WTXJ01000006.1 coordinate 778,160, forward strand.
ACAGTTGCACGTTATCTAAATAGTAGATATGTTACTTGAATGTACTGCTTGAATGGGCTTTAGCATCCGAGGGTATGAATCGCATGTTTTGTGTCTTTAAAGAAAAAGAAGGAAAAAAATATATGGGTGGATAGTGAAGGTGAAAGTTCCGCTCCGTCCGATATTACTTAAATGTACAGGGTATATCGATGTAGTACCTATCTTACAGCGCGCAAAGGCGTGACATGTTGAGAACGAAAGGAGGCCAATGCTTGATTGTGAAATGATGAAATGGACATGGAAGCGAGCCCTGAGCGCAAGGACGCTCGGTCGTGAAAGGGGTGTGAAGAAGGAGAAAAGGCCATGCATGTTGGGACTGAACTAAATGGTTCCAAGCCGGTGCCAGAAAGGGGAAATAAGACGCCTCGGTGCGTTTAGGGGTGTGTGTCCGAACCAAGGGGACACTCAGAAAATAGCATTAAACCGTTTATGGGTCCTGCGCAAAGCTCACGGAAGCAGGCGAGCGCGAGAATGATGCCAGGATGGACCGGAACATGTTGCGGGATGTGGTCGGGGAGCCACGCGGCACAGAACCAACACCAAAAAGTGTTCGGCGCGGAGTCGGGGGCTGTGACATTGCATGCGACGAGGCGGAGTGGTCCGCTCCCGGTTCCATCGGATCATCAAAGACCCATGCATATCGCTGGGCCGGTGGTACCGTAGCCCCTTGTCCATGTTCCGTACCATGGTGGGCAAGGACTGTGGCAGCCGCGGGATCCCGGATATCCGCGGTGACGAACGGAGAACTACGCGAACGATGGCGGATAGATTCCCGCCAAAAGACACGACGCTGAGATGGAGATGGCGGTGTGGACGTGGACGTAGCCGATGGTGTACGAGCAGTAGGCAGCAGAGATAGGCGAGTAACTGAAAGCGTGCGAACTGGGGGTGAGGAATGAGGAAGAATGAACCCACGAAAATTGTCGACCAAAGATCGCGAGCGTTTTGGAGGTGCCTCGCGCGCAGCAAGAAGGTCCTCTGATTTTGTCGCTGGAGGTATGAATTCGGAACCAATTGACGAGCCGATGATGGGCACCGTTGATGGCAACTCAAGTGCGATTGCCAGCGGGCTAGCTGCAAGTGACCCATCACGCGACCCAGTGGATGACGAGCATTGGGAAACGACCATCGGGGAATCGAAGAAACAGTCTGGGCTCGGAACCAGTGGCACTACCCCAACTGGTTCAACGACTGCTGCGCAATCCAATGCGAGCGAAGGTGGCGGTTTGCCTTGATGGGCATTGCGCCCGGCCTTTTCCGCCTGAACTCGATCTGTTGGTTCGGCGTAGCTTCTGCGCCGGCGTACATGGACACTTTCGCGCTTCGTAAGGCGAGACCTTGCGGCAGCACCGAACTTTGGGGAAACGTGGAAAAGCATCTCAGAATGCGTCTCTGCATAGGACCGGGCGGAATGGCAAGCGGGGCTCAGTACATCTTCCAGCAGACCATCAACAATCGATCGTGCCTGAGGCGAAGCACGGGTCACCGTTACGGCATCCGGATCTGATACGGGACCAAAGATGCTCTTCAAGGACGCGGAAGATTCTCGTCGGTTCGGTGGAGGCTCCGAAAGCCCACGGGAGGCGATTAACTCGGCGCGAGGTCCAGATGCCTGTCGTTGGAGAGGGCTGGAAGGCGAACCTGGTTTATGTAAGCCCTCAATTTCAGGAATGGACTGTATTGTCGGTAGCGATGGAGCTTGCTCGTCGACGGGTGAATGGGGCTCAACGGTAGCAGACGCAGGCTCGAGACTCGACGGCGCAGTGCCTGGCGGCCATGGTGGCGTATGGCCGAGACAGCCACGTAATGCATCCATCCACACTTGTTTCTCTCGTTGGCACGACGCTGCGATTTCGAATTCGTGGCCTTGATTGCAGAGCCGAATAGCATATGGGAGCAGAGCTGAGGGCATTCGTAAAGTCACTTCACAGCCCCTAACCATGGGTTCGTAATTATCACTCACGATCATGGTCCATCGCATCAGACAGCTCGAAGCCTTCGAGCGAAAACCAATACCGTAACTCGTATCGAGGGCCACGGTTTACCTTCGCTAATGCAAGGAAGCCACCTTCGTAAAGGAATGCGGCAAGGTACTTTGCCTTGTGCGCAGGCGCTCGAACCACATCTAGAGAGCCAGCTAACACGCAAGGACTGAGCATACGGACGAATGCGAGGACCGCTGCCGGAGCAGAAAGACGTGCACCGATGCGAGAAGTGTGTTGCAGCTGAAGGTGTGAGAAGTTTGCATTGTCAACAAGAGCGGCAGCCTCTGTCATCGCCTGCTTCGCATCCATGACGATCGCGCCAGCTCCGTCGAGTGCTTGGGGCCTGCGCTCAAGAGTGAGTGTGCCGAATATGAGTGGGTACTTGCAGATGCGCTGAACAGGCTTGATGAGATAATCCTCGAACTGCAATCGCAGACGTGGATCACGTTTCACAAGGTTTTCTTTTTTCGTATCCTTGTTAGGGGTGGCTGCAGCACGCTTCAAGTCATGACTGGTGCGGGGGGTCCCCCATAGCAAAGGTGGCTTGTTATCCAGCGATGTTGTGGTAATGCCATGCGATAATTCCTCGTGTTGGACATCGGGATCGGCGCCTGGGAACCGCTCGCTCGAACTAGGCTCTTCTTCGACAGCGTTATCGCGTTCTTGCGGCGAACCATCACCGAGTAAGAGATTAGTAGCAACCAACTCTGTGCAGCGTCGCTCAAATGCATCCCATTCAACAGGACGCTTACGCTGAAGGCCTTTCACAATCTCGATCGCGCCAGGATGTTCCGCACAGAATGACTCGTACACATTGAACGCCGCAGCCTTCCACAGAAATGTCAGCATGAGCCAACAATTCAGGAATGCCCAAAAACGAAAGCACGCAAAAGACAATAGATTTCCGGTAAACACAAGAAGCTCTCACTGACCTGTGCTGTGAACAATGTGGCCACACTTTGCAAGGCTCTTTCGAATATGTGCTCGGCGTCCTCCCAATCGGTATAAGGTGGTTCCGAGCGGAGTTCTCCGGAACCCTCAACGGCATTCAGACCAGCGACCCAACCCGAGGCGCACAGAGCATCAGACAGCATGCTGGAGAGTGTTTCATGCAGCTCCAAAACTTGCGCGGCATTGCGGCGTATGGCATTCAATTCAGTATCGCTAAGTAAAGCGCGTTTTTCCCTATCCTTGTCACGTTCTCTGTCCTTGTCCTTGACTGCTTCGTCCGACCTGCCAAATGGGAAGGGAGCAGAATATGAAGGGGGGAGCAACGGGACACTAAGGGCTTTTGGAGAGACGAGCATCGGCAATTGTTCTAAATATATCTGAAGAAGAGCGAATGTTAACGCGTGGAAGCGAACGGGTTGACCAGATATATGCGCACGTTGACGAGAGTACGGAGGTCAGCGAGGTAGTTGCGCTCCGATACGAGAAGTTCGAGAAGAGCATGCCGCCGCTCCAATGCATTGCGCTTGCGGATAAGGTCATCCTCCACTGGGGCATCGTCGCGATGGTCTGGCGTGGCAGGAGGGTCATCTCCATCGTCAGAAGCTGCGTCATCGTCTTCATCTTCGATGTGAAAAAGCCTTCGCGCTGCGGTGCCCAGGGACGAACGACGTCGATGGGTTCGAAACGCGGATGGTGGAGTCGTGATTTCAACGACGGCGGCGGCTGGCATGGCGCGCGTGGGCAGCGATAAGCGCCTTTGTGCAGCCGCGGTCCGTGGTCCTGTAAAGACGGCAGAAGTTGGTCTTGGATGTGTGCGACGACGAATAGGGGGATGTGAAGGGGGAGAGAGGGGCAGAAAGGCTGGCGGGGTTGGTGGGACAGCCCTCCAGGCAGGTAAGACGGAAGGAGACTGTGGAGCGGAGAGCGGAGTGGAATACACGGAGACGGTGGTTGCAGAAGAGACAGAGTCAGGAGTAGAGGGGTGTATGTGAGGCCATTCATCCGAGGGGAAGGAACCGGGCGTTGTTGAGGGTATGGGAGGGGGTAGGTACGATAGACCATATGTGGGGCGGCGTGAAGATCCTGGGGGGGATGGAGGATGGAGTGGAGAGACGAGAGAGAGGGCCATGAGGGAAAGAAAGAAGGAGTGGGATGGTGATTAAGATATGAAGGGGGGGAGGAAGAAAGCGTGGAAGGGGCGTTGCGGTTGCGGTTGCGGTTCGGTCGTGCCACTCGGTTGGCAATTGGCAGGTTGGCAGCGGGGCAGCGCACCTTTAACATGAACAACACCTGGCGTTAACCAGTTTCCGCCTTTGAACCGCCTGGCAATCCCGTCATCAAGGCATCATACCCTTCCAATCGTCGTTGTGGGTAAACAAAAACGCGCTTCTGTCCGCCCCACAGCGCATCGGCGTTACCGGTCCTCCGTAACGGGTCGAGTGCATGGCACTGCCCTCTTCGAACGTGCGTTCTCCGACACCCGGCCTGCTTCCCGTGCGCGTGCGCACAATTCTTATCGATATATTTCTTCGCCTTACTGGCACCGGCCAACGGGCGTCTTTAAGGTTCCATGTCATGTCACAAACGCCATCCATTCATTGTGCGTGCCCACGCCTGCCTCGCGGCCACAGCCGACGCCTTTCCCATCTGGAGCAAAGGACAACTCCTGACACCTGAGGTGAGGCCACCTTTATCTTAGATCGGTGAATGGGATCGGCAACCCTCGATGTGTTCCAAGCGCGGAGACGGGAGAAGCTTAGAGTCCAGGTGCAGGTGGAGCAAATGTCGGTCTACTGAGCGGTGCTCACAATGGCGACATTCGGTCCGATGCCGATCAAGACGTGGTTGGACGAGACGAGATGCGAGCCTCAGAGCAAACCTATTATTTTGCTGTCAATAAGGGGATAGGGTGAAGGAACCTTGATCGAGGCCGAACGTTGTTCAAGCAGTACATCCGACCGGAGGAACGGTCGGGATATCAGATGACAAGGGTCCGTCGTCGAGAGTTGCCGTTATGCGCCTGCGCCTCCCCTGAATTAGCCCAAACCCAATAAACAACAAATAATCGCTAGACATCAACCCTGTTCTCAGATAGGCCTGGTATCCACTTCACGATCAGCTTCCCAAATCTCACGTAATTGTATTTGGGCCCTCGAGACGAGCGAATAACGTATACTTCGAACGTCATCTTACTATCATGGTGGTGTGTGTGTGGATATAGACAAGCAAGTTGTTGGGGTACACGTTTTAGAGCGTCCGCTTCAGCCACTAAACTTAAAGCACGGGCCTACTGTACAACATGCCGCATTCGTAACAGATATAAAATATTCGGCGCGCGGAAAGTAGGCCTCAGACGATTAACCCATTACGGAGATGGCATACATTGGATGCGCGCAATAATGACTCGAAGGGTGGGCGCGGCAATCTCAGTGTCAAATCTTCACTTTTATCACAGAGATACGCACTAGATATACGATATACTGTACGTAGATACGCAGGTGCAACATTACCTAAAACTTGTTCGGAAGCTCGACGTAGACGCATGCAGTCTCGTTCAATCCGCATCTCTGCAAACTCGACCACGACCAGAAAAGGAAGGATAGACCGGCGGGGTGATGCGCGATCTATGCCTAGTATGTCTGGAATTACGGTATTCAAGGCGCCCTGTGCTGCGTAAACGGGTTTAATAGGTTCCTGCCACGTGCATTTGCGCGTGTACTTGCGCGCTGACACTCGTGTCTCTGGTGTCAATACACCATTGGTGGGGCACTTCTTGGCGCCGTCATGCATGGTGCGACCCTCGACTTCCTGTGGAGACTGGCGTGGGCGTAGATCTTCTCGGGGACTCCGGAAACCCTGGTTCTGGGCTGTGAAAACTTGTTTGACGTCGCTTACTGTAAATCGACGTGCACGCCAGGACCATGACTGCGTCCATTCAACGAACAAGGTGCCTGGACATTCACCGCATTCGCCTAGATCGATTGCTTGCAAGATGCAGGATCTCAACTTGCTTGCTGACTAGCCGTCCTGAGAACTGTTACATGTTGTATGCTTGTCCGTATGACGAATATGATCTTCAACCTTCTGATTTTGGGCGTTGTGTTCACTTATCTTATCAATTACGCCCCACGCCTCGCGGCCAACAAATGCAGGCACAGTTAAGCACGCATTGTCGGCATCGTCGGCCGCCCGATTGATGAGCCGGTCTGCGCCCTAGTACTAGTACTAGTACTGTAAGTAACAAGATCGGTCCATGGCAAGCCTATGAGCAAAATGGAGCCACTTTACATGCTTGCAAATCGATTAAAATTTCGGGGGTACCGCTTTCTCGACCCGTCCCACACACCGTGACTGCTGTTTGACTCAGGGCCAGATGTCAGGGATGACGCGTCCGCGATAGTCTGAATAATCACAACACACCTGGATGCGCGCGGCGCGGCTATCAACGACATTATTGAATCGAAGAGACATCGGAAGTGAGACGGGATCCAACATTACAGCACACGTTTGTTGACTGTTACAGAGCGGCCGGGTCACCGGGCCACTTCGTCCTCGGTCAAATGCCGGATCACAAACTACTTCTGGTAACACGACTACATTGTAGGCGCTTAAAACGGAACAGAGGGGAATAACCACCTATCAGGTACTGCGTACACCTGTCGTGTACCCGACAAGTGTACCTGCGATGGAGCCCCTGGAGAGTTCAACACGCTCGTGTGACCAAAGAATGATAATCCTGATCCAAAAACGATACAGAACATTACCAATAGTGTGCTGACATTCACGGTTATAGGGCAGGGCCCGTCGTTCACATGAAGCTATATAAGAAACGACCATCTGGCACCGAGGCGATAGAAAGCCTTGATCCTGGATACTAGATACAGCACCTATATTCTTCGAACTAATCCTAACTTACTGCGTCCTTCATTCTGGCAAGACGTGTGAACAATTACGGCGTACCCTCTTGCACAAGTCTGGGGGCGATTCGAACTATCTTTATCTGTAATGGGAAGAACGCCAATCAAGACCGGGATACTCGACTTCCCGAGCACAAGACAGACAGGGGTGGACTCGGAAGAAACGTCATTGACATGATGGCGTGATGGTTCCAGAGATTGGGCTCTGCGGGTCCACTTCGGCGTCACAGACCTGGAAAAGGCCAGGCATGAGAAGATCATCACCAGGTGTCACCAGGGACGGTAATCGTCATTCATGAGCCGTAGTCACTGCATTCTTCTCCCCCCCATCCCCCAAGGGAAAGAAGTCGTATGCAAACGCCAGAGCAACTTGAAGGGCGCACGATGTGTGAGAACAGCAAGGAACTTCAGTGACAGGGAGAGTGACACTGGCATATCATGGGAAATCATAGAAGAAACAGACTCAGAACCTAAATCCAACGGGATACTGCACGATGTGCGACGGGAAAAGCAAAGGGGACAGCAACGCCATCCCCGACCGGGTAATGTCCGCCTGTGTGACTGACAGGGCGTAACGCCGTCGCCGCGCCGCCTCACCCGGGCCCGGGCCTGCAGCCTCTATCACGTACGGTACCTATCATCAATACAACAGCACCTACATATCGATAGAAAAAAGCGAGCACCCAACCACAAGAAACCCCGAGTCTATACCCAAAACGATGGTCGCTTCTCCTTCATCCTCAGTCCTTTCGAGCTCGAGCTCGAGCCTGACCCCGACCAGTTCCACACCAAGTACGTGCACCATCACGCCAGCAACATACGCCGCGGCGAACGCGACGACCGCCTCGACGTCGCCCCTTCAAGCGCATCGCCCGTACCCGCTCTCCGCGTCCCCTGCACACGCGGGCGGTGCGCCCGCAAGAACGACGCCGGGCGCAATTTCTGACGCGGGTACCGTCAGCCCGGGCAACAGCAGTCGCATGCCCGTGACACCTGCCGTGCTGCGTGCCATCTTTGCCTCTTCGCGGTCGCCAGCCGAGGAGCGTTCCCTTTCTCGCATTGCATTCTTCAGGTCAGTTATCGTGCATGGTGCTTCTCATCCGATATGGTCAGATAATGTCAACGTTGGCGCACAGATTCTCAGGGTTTATCATTAGCTGTCTTGCAATTAGTCTGATGGCGAACCAAGGACGAGGCATCCGCACTGGCGCCGCGCTCCTTGGAGTTGGCGTCTAGCCTCCTCTATCATCATATGATGCACTGGCATGGGAGACAACACATCAGATCATGTCCATATATAGTTACATAGCCTTCCTTTAATTCTCATTACAAGATATCAATCCATCCCTGGGCGCTCGAAACTACGCTCACCGCTGTACTTTGCATGTCCAGAGGACCACCACGTGCCCAGGCGACCATATCTCCCTCCTGCAACGCCTGGTCGATACCCAGCAAACGCTCAAGATTGACAGTTGCGAGTTCTATTGCTTTCTCGGGTGACACTCGCTCGTTCGACTCGGCCGTTGCCTGGTAGTGTTCCCATATGAATTAGTGTACATTTATTAAGTTCAAACAGTCCATTTGGACTTACCCAAGCAAGGTCGAAGCGCGTCTGGGCGGCGAGCGCTGCATCAGCTGTGCCAATGCCAACAAGGACGTTATTCTCCAGGAGTGTTACGAGTGCGGTGTCGTTCGAGACCGGTGGTCCCGGAAGCCTGTAACACGTGTTAGCAGAGAATCAATGCTTCCAAAGCGTTGGCATACATTCGCCTGTCGTCCCATGATTCGGGGAGTGGCCGTGAGGGGGTGAGGATGACCCCCACCCTAGCCCGACCTGGGTCACACCGTCAATACACCACTCTCCTGCCAACTCTGTCACCTACCAATTTCCTTCGCAAGCAAATGCGCCTCCGCCGCGCCCGAAAATACAAGTCGCATTTTTGTGCCACGCTTTTGCTCGACCTCTTCTTTGAGCTTCAACAACGCAGCCATCACATCCATGGACCCAACGTCAATCACTAGGGGTAGTGCACCATCCGCCGCTTTTGCGAACCACACAGCGGTTTCACCGGACCCTGCGTCGCCATCCCCGAGCAATAGACGTCGCAAGACTGCAATGCGCGTGCTCACACTCGGGAGTTGAACATGTCCCTTCTGTGACCCAAGGACGTTGGGTCGTCGTATGGCACAGTGTAGCGCCGAGGTACGCTGGATCACTGCTCCGTCTGCTAATGCGTGCGGCGCACCCGTGCGGAAAGTCGCAGAAAGTCCGGTAAAAGTTGGTGCAACGAAGAAGGCCTGTGGGGGTGAGGTGGCAGCGGTCACGCCGGCGCGATATGCAATACTATTCCGATGCTATCGTGTTAGCAGATAACAACCTGACGAAGAATGAGAAGCACGTACAGTGCATTCCGCGTTTGAAATTCCAGAGCATCGGCGGCATGGACGATACCTCCTGGGTCCTTAAGGATGCCCGGCACATCTCCGGCGAATGGATCAAAGGGAAGACCGTCTCCAGTGCTAGGTTCGTATGCAATATCCTGAAGCCCGAGGTTCGAACCGAAGGAGATGAATGCTGGCGCAAGTACGCCGCCTTCCAAGTCAACGAACCGCGCTTGATCCGGGACGAGAGGATTGCATTCGTCACTGACCCCCGCACAAATGATCTTCCCACTGTTAACGATAACGACACCTCTGACGCGGTCGACTTCATTTGAACGGAACATGTGCTCTATGCCCTCTTCTCCCCTTACGAGAACAGCTGATACGTTCGCGAAAACCACGGTATTCGAAACCCGCTCGACCTCAAGAGGTGGCAAGCCGTCCCACTTGACAGCATTTTGACGTTCGTGCTTCCAGTCGGGCACATTGGGAGGCTCACGCCATTCTGGTGCTTCTTTCCCTTTCCCAACGAGCACGCCGATCTCTGTCCCCAATGGTTGCACTATGCCATCGACCCACACTGCAGCCGGTGTTGCGCCAAGACGCAATGGATGTGAGTCCCAGAGCACAACGTCTGCGTCCATACCACGGCGCAGAAAACCAAGGCGATGTGATAGGCCGGCAACAGTGGCGGGTGCGGTAGTGACAGAAGCGAGCGCGCGTTCCAAAGGGAAACCGTAGTGATATGCTTGCTGTGCTTCGTAGAGGAGATAACGTCCATTGAGAGCAGGATGGTCTGTCTGTGCATATATGAGCTCAGGTTAGGGCAACAATACAACCATAAGTGTTTGTACCTTCAAGATAACAGTGAAGTTATGATCCGCAAGTACACGAGGCGCATGAACGGAGCCGCGATATGACTCGCGCTTGTAGCTAGTCTAACTTAAGTACCTCTCGACTGTAGCTACAGCAAGAGGACGAACCGATAATAGTCTGAGAAAAGAGCAACTGCCGGAGGACCTCCCCACCTATTGTCGTCATCGATGAGCCAGCGAGAAACAGAAAAAAGCCATGTCTTACATTCGGTCGAGCACACCAGGTACGAGCCACGCCTCAGCCGCACCATGGAGTGAGTCAACATGGAAGTGGAACTCGTTACTCAACTATCGTTCATGGAATAAGCGAGAATGTATACAAGGAAGACCTATCGCTCACTCTAACGATAGCGTCTATATCGACCGTCTCGTAAACTTCCTGTGATATCTGATCATGAAGCGGAAATAGTTCAGCTCCCCAAAGAAGAAAATTGAACCATTGTCGTACCTTTACACGCCCACGGAGTACGTCTACCAGAGCCTCATATTGAACCCCCTCAGGAAATCCGTCCACAAGAGAGTTCCACAGTCCAGCCTCTGCCTTGACACAATAAGCGTCCTGTGCGGCTTTGATCTGGCTGGCCCTCTGGTAGGCTTGACGATATTCCCACATGATATCCATGCGATTTCCAAAAAGGTTAACATTTTCTCCGACAGTTTGTCTACATAGATGTCAACACGATTTGCGCATGAAAATATAGGGTATTGTCACACACTTGAGGTATTGCCACCGAGGATGATCAGAGTGGGAAAAGTATGATCCGTTAATATCAAGAGGTGGTTCAATAATCATGGAAGTCGGGGAACGCTCCGCTGTCTTGCGTAGCTTCATCATAAATGCTTGACCGGCTGCAATATATCTATTGTAAGTGTACAGATCCGCGGTCCAAGCGCCGCCGCTTTACCGATGGCATTGATGCTTCCAGGGAGAACTTGCATGGACGTGACACCACCAGCCATGACAAGTTGAATGGAGTCGTCGTGGGTGTCGAACGCGTCGATGGTTCTCAACCAAGGCAAAACGGGACCCTTGTCTGAGTTCAAATTGAAGGTGCCTGTTCCATGTGTTCAATGATCGGATCAGTTGCTCAGTTGCACGATGAATGTATACCTTGCAGGGTGGGCAAACTATATAAACCAATGTGGGAATGAAAATCAACTAGAAGGGAAAGGTGAATAGCTAGTTCACGAGAAACTTGACAATGCTTACTCAGACCAGGAGTTACCCAGGCCCCTCTGGCATCTATCGTGCGGGCGTTGTGAACTGGCGTCCTCGAAACCTGTCCAACGGCTTGGATGATGCCTTTGTCCAACAAAAGATCTCCGTATATGATTTCAGTGCCATTTTTCTCTCCAGTCCAGATTGTCGCGTTTCTTATGATCGTGGCCGGTGTCCCATCCTCGAACCTGTCCGATACATCCCTTTCGAGGAAGTTTGAGGGAGGGCCAGGTCTCGTTCTGAGGGCGGCACATCTCATGAGAATTTCTTGGGCATTAAGTGGTATCGTTTGGGAGGATGACCGCGGGTTATTCAAATGTCTGTGCCAGTAGAATGTGCAAATAAGAGGGACGAAGGCCAAGACGAGGAAAGCGAGTGGTGCCTGTCGCTTGCGTCGTCGACTACTGGAAGGGCTCGCCCCACTGAGAGTCTCGGGGGGTAATAACTTGGTCGACATGTTGATGGTGAGAAATAAAGGGAATGAGTGCACATTTAACCGCCATGGTGAGGCGCCTCGTGGAACCAACGCAGCAAGCAGCAGATGTGAAGGGAGTCACGCACGTGATTCGCCTGCAAGGGCACGTGCGAGGACGTCAAGTCTACTCGACTCATTGATTCCCTCCAGAGCATCGCCGAAAAGAAAGCATAACTCACATTACCAGATTCGGGAGGGATCAATCGACATGCTCCTCGGTCATCCCCTTCGAATTCTAGAAATATTCAAACTCTTTGATGACCGGCGTGCAGCCAGAGGGAGCAATGTATGGAGCAAACTAGCCCGTGAATTTTGAAGGCGGTGCCGCCTCGTTTTCGTGTCACTGCTATACCTGGGCGTGTACCTTGTGCTCTCAAGAAAAAGGCCTCCGGCAGAGATGCTGGATGTCTGGTCAACCTTAGACTCATGAGTCCATACCAGAAAACTCGGAACGTTGTTGGCCCGATATTATAGCGGCCGCACTTGACTCGAAGCAATCACCAAATCGACCTCTCAGATTTTGAATGTTCGTTTTTCGAAAGATTTGCGGCATTGATGTAAAAGCCATTCCCGTTGTTGCCATTGTTACGGCCTCAGTCGCGCCACTGGTCGTGAGGCTTCCGGATCGTTCTTGGGTGGATCTTCCCTAGTACGACTGTGGTCAATCTGTCTGAAGGACGTCCCAATTTTGATAATGTGGAAATTGCTTTTCTCTGCTCATGATCTTGCTATACTCTCCCTTTATGGAGTTCCACATACCTGTTGCCTTGTCTGTCCGCGGTGGGTGACCATGCTTGAAGAATTTGACCTGAGACTTCGAGACTATTCTCCTCCATCTCGATCCAGCAACAAGTCATCATCCGCCTCCACTCAGACGTGCAGTACTCCTCGTTCATAGCCCTGTATACCGTGACCCGGGCACAATTAGCTGGAAGTCCTCATGGTGGATTATCAGTCAGTTGCACGATGCCATGGTGCCAATCGGTCGTTACGTGAGGCACTGTCACAGTGCAACCCTGACGGCTGGAGTGGTAAGTACTACATCACAGATTTGATTTGTTTGCCGATACGAGTCACATCTCTCCGCTAGTACGTATTCGACAAATAAACCGGCTTCAGCTGTCGGATATCTCATCGCGACGTATCGGCCACAGCCCTGGTAGTGTGTGGGGGGAGTCACTGAGACTCAACATGTCCATTCAGCACCGGTACCGATGATTCGAATATCCATCCATAGTTCTATGAATACGACCCGATGTTCGCTGTGTTATCCACATGATGTGATTTTCGTCTCTCGGTGTTGGAGTAGACTTGGTGGAAGCTCAAGCCAAACCCTCGCCGGAAATTATTAGTATCTCAGAGAGCGGGGTTTGGAAAGAAAGCCGTGGAACGGGAGGCAGACGGGAAGTTTTTGAACGTAGACTGTACGAATCGCTATTTGCGGCATACCTTTCATCATGCAGAGGTCATACTGTATATCTATCTGCGTTTTACCCAAGAAATACTCGAGTGCGTAATTGAATGTGAAGGAAAATAGCGCCCAGAGAAAGTCACCGAACAGCGTCGGCTATGAGGGACGGTACAATGAAGCTAGGCTCCGTCCTCATCCGCATCAGAATCCTCGACAGCTTCTGCACTGACGACTGCCCGCGATCGCGAACCTGGAAGATGTAACTTCTTGAGACGCAATATGTCCAGGATTTCTGTGTTGGCAGGCAAATATCAGTCATTCTGGCGAAGCCACGAACTGCATAGTTAAAGCCGGACCTGCGTGTGTCATGTCCTCATACCCACGAACACTACGCTTCATCGTTAGCCATCTCCTTTGTAACGTGTGTGCACTCCACAGATTCCAGTTAGGATCCGGGAGTGTTTTCCAGTCTATCTCGCTGTCGTCCCGGACATGCAAGGATTCAACCCTGAATGTCGATTAGTCACGTCTCCTCAGCCACAACACAACACCTGAATATTCACTTGTGAACAAGGATATAGGCATCCCGCGAACTCCAGCGTGGCTTCGTGCCGTTGTTCTTGAAAGTCTTACTTAGACAGTCTGTCCTGGAAGGCGGATAGGTCAGTGCAGGGTGCCGAGATTCGTACCCAAAGAAAGAAAGTACCATTTGATTCGACATTGTTGGCGTCCACGTTTTCCGCCCATCTTCTGACTCACAATGCTCCAAAACACGTCGTTATCCACGTCCTTCCCCTGTTTCACTGTCATATCCGTTACGATCTGCGTAAGCCGTGTTTCCTCCTCCTTCGTCCACGGACCAGCAGTCCTCTCCTCGGAGTTCTGGATGTGATTCCGGTAGCGATCCCGACAGTCCGATGCCATTCTACCGACTCTATCGCTGACCTTCTCCCATTGCTGTCCAAGTTCCAGTACGGCGCTACGTAAGATTTAGCGGCAATCACAAGTCGGGCATAGAAACCCGTACGCTTTCAGCAGTGCGTCCTCCGAAGGCATCCACTTGCCTTGTGCCCGAAGAGGATGATAAGCCCTTCGGACGTGATGATAGATGGCAATGATGGGTCGCATAGGTACGGCGGCGGCTATGCCAGAATCAGAGGGAGTGCCCTAGCCAATGGCGGAGTACGCACTGAGGGCAGACCAAAACGCATTGCTCTTCGCAGCCCCCTTTTTTGCAAACACAAGCTCAATGAAACCCGCGTCATCAATCTGGTTTTCCTGAATAGCGTGGTCATCGATGGTTTCCTGGCCTAAAGGGTGATGGGACCTACTTCTTTATAGGTTTGTATTGCATCCGAGAGTTGCAGCTCTTCTATGGCGGAGAACTTCCCTTTCTTATACACTAATCCTGTGTGGGATGGACGGCGTTCGGTACTGTATCACGCGACCCGAGACGTGCCGCGACAACTAACCTTGAGTTTTCGCTAAATCTGCTAGCTTGTTCGCGCTCAACCACTTTGTTGCGAGAAGATCTGTATGATCTGAGGATTCCAACGGTTCCCGAGGCGCGTTTATGTCCATGTGGTGCCTATGACGTTGTGGAGCCCGGGGTGCTGGGCTCCCAGGGATAGCAGTAGTACTTGATGGTGCAGAATCAATTGGAGTCGCTGGGTGCGATCTCTGAAGGAGTGTGGATGGCAGGGATGCGAGAGGTACGTTTGCAGCGGCAGCGGCTTCCCCGAGGGTCTTCAGTACGGACGCAATCTTTGTCACGTCCAGGTCTTGCAAAGCGCGAAGGATGTCGTCATTTGACGTATAGTCCACATCCGGAACGGTGGAATTTGAGAATGAATCTGGGGGTTGAAATTCTGGGACATTTAAGGAAAGGTCGTTTGAGATGGCCGAGTAAGGGGGTGGGTCGAAGCACGGGGGGAAGTTGTACGGAGATTCCGAAGGAGCACTTGGGGCCGATACCGCAGATACCACGGCATCGAGGAATGCTTCGGGAGGTTGACATCGCGCAGGATACGATGAGACCAGCGATTCATTCGTGTTCCCCAGATCAGGAGAGGCCTGGGTACTTGGCTTCGACGATGCCTTCTTGCTCTTCCTGGATTGAACGGTCGAATCGGAAGAAGTCTCCTGGTGAGTGGTATGTAGTGCCCCTGCAGCATGTTTCTTCTTCTTTTGTTTCACTGCCCTCCCCTCCTCGATAGCCCCGTCTCTTCTACGTTTCCGTCTTGACTTGTCATGTTGATCGATAACTTGGTGACTAATGAAGGCGTTATTGGCCTGGCCAACGGCCTGCTGAAGCGCACGCTGGATATCCGATGATAGTTCAGGAGGTGGTAAGATGTTCATGAAAGGAATGGGATGGTCGTTCTTTTTAGGGCTGGAGCGAGCCTCGGAGCGGAGAATCATTCCGTGTTGGTGGCAATCCGAGCCACGTGTGGCGCCACATCAGTACAAATATTGTGCGCTAGGTATGTTGTAGGGGGTAAAACTATAGGTATACGAACGGTTACACGGTATGATCAGGTAGATAAGTGAGGACTATGAGTAAACTAGGTGGTCTATAAGAAAAAAGTTATCAGGCTTGTGGGGGCTGTGACGCCAGAAATTGGGCAATTTCAGCCGCAAGGATGCTATGGACCCGGGAGGTCGGATGCATGAAATCAAACCAGATGGATCCACCTTGAGTGGTTCTGTCAGCAGGATTGAAACCGTATCTCGCAGGGTCGGATAAAATTCGTGAGAACGTGTCCCAGGCGGAAAACAACATGACTGTGGCGTCAGGGTGGCCAGCGGCAAAGTTGGCTAGACCACGTCGCAATTCATCGTTCCAATTTCCAAATCGAACAACTTTGTCCCCCATGCTTGCGCCTGCAAACCTTTAGACACGTTCCTCAACTGGAGTTGAAATGGTCTCCTTACCAATCGGGGACATATACAATGGTGGGACATCAATGAAAAGAAAGTTACGGGCCCCAGCTCTGTAAAGCGTATCCTGCGCAGCAAAAAGATTGGCAATGACCGGGGTTATTTCCGCTCGGTCATTCGTATACCTGACATAGGGCGTCAGTGCGGGTTAAGATGCTGAACATTCTAACTGACAATATCCTACAATCGTTTGCACCGACCCAAGTGACTGCTCTCATAATCAGAATGCGAACTTGTGTGTACGGGGAGGGATGCATGCTCACTGAAGATAGAATCGCTGGCAGACCAGGTGGCCCATTGAGGTTTCATTCCAACGGCGGGGAGAAATTCCGCGGACACTTGGCTTGTATAGACCCCTGTGACTGTATCCCATTGGCGCGCGTAATTGTAAGCAACCATGTTTGCATGCCCGTGGCCATGGTCTCTAATGAGATATCCGACCCAATTTGGTAGACCAGGTTCGTTTACAGGTTGGCCGGGGAAAGCGACTCCCAAAGGGCTTGAGCTTGTGGGGACAGGCGCCCGCGCACTGTATCCCACATGGGTGTATGAATCACCGCTGCAGCCGACGTCGTTAGTGTCGCCACTGAACAAACATATTAATTACTCACAACAGCATAAGCTTTTTGATACGGAAGTATCCTCGCCACGAAGGGGTCAGACGCGAGGATGTAGGCATGTTGCGAGCGGTGGCGAGGTGAGACGATCTACGAGCTAAATCGACGCACGCTCGGACTAGACTTTATACACAAGGCATAGGCCGCTGAAGCGGTTTACTAGTCCCTGCTACGTATACGGCAGCGAGAGCGTCGTGCTCCGCGTCGTACACAGCGGAGGAAATACCAATAACATGGCAGGGTAGGCGATCCGTAGTGATTGTGCATGCCAGCGTCAGTGGACAGGGACTTGAACCAGTCCGGCTCTGTGTGGCCGATATGATATGAAACGCGAGTTACGTGGACTATTCCCACGATTCGTTCTACATTCGTTCTGTGTTGCGTCTGAGATATTGGCGCCGGAGCAACGATATACGTTCAGTCAACTGAGGCTTGGCTGGACAGTGCGAAGTGATGGATGAGTCCATGAGGTCAGGGTCATGTCGATCCGAGCGAGCTTACCAACGCAAAAAGGGCATCCAATTGCCATATCTAACCGCCGAGCGCTGATCACTCGTCATCATCATCGAACCATCGCTCCTCTCGATCTCTCTCTTCCCTGTCCCAACCCTCGTCCCAGTCGACGGTGTCGTAGCGATCCCACTGCATGCATACATACACCATGTCACGAGCACGTAAAAAATAAAATAGCCAAGTGCATACCTCGAGATGTCCGTAAATGAAACGCTCTCTCACCCGCCGCAGGAACAGCTCTTCCAAAGCTTGCTCTGACTCGGGTGTTCCTGGCCTAGAATGATCGCGGTCATCTTCGGAGCTTTCATCTTCTTCGGGGATGAAGACATCCTGACGACCGCGACCGAGTTTTGCCTGCCGCCCGCGCTCCAAGTGGCGCTCCTCCTCGTATCCTCCGAGCAATGTACCCAGTTTACCTACGTATGCCCGTCTCTCGCCTCCAAGAAAAGCAGTGTCGGCCCACTCTTTCTCTTCACGCGCGTCTTCATGCCCGATGCGTTGGGGGCCCTCCCATAAAGTAGGCCACTGTCGCTTCGCAGCAGGTAAACTAAACTCCGGTGGATTGCTGTGTATGAAATTGAATCGCCTGTTGCGAACCAACACCAGCGCTGCGCGCTGCTGGGGAGTTGTTATGGCAGAGAACCAATGCAGGATATGAGACGGTAGTTGGTGGAGGTGCTTAGTAAGGAAAGGGACAGGGGCAGTAGATGGAGATGGTTCGTAATCTAATGCGAGCCCAAGATAGGCGAGGACAACGTTTGCATCAACGTTAGAAGGTGCCATGACCACAGGGCGGGGCACCGTGACCTTGGTTGGTTGGGGCTGGCTGGCAGAGTTACGAGGGGGGGTGATTATGTAATGCGTTCCTGTCCCTCACGTATCGGCGTTGCCGGTCAGGTCACCCACTATGGTGAGCCCTCTGCAATGGTGCCCTCGAGTTCCTCCCCGCAACAGGGGCCTAGTAACGGTCTCAGCTTAAGCCGGTCTACCCAGAGTACCCCACTGGGTATCCTTCTCATAGTCTTCATTCATGGGTACTGTTTTACATCCATCTACTCGGGAGGCTGCGCACTAGTAACACCCATGTCCGGTCCAGTTTCAAAGGAGATGACACAACATTTGGAGGTTTCCCTTCACGACTACAACATATTCTCTCTGTAACTGTTCAGGACACTGTGGTCGAATCTATCCTCTTCCCAGCGTATGATGTGCGTCCGTCTCGATTGCACTCCCATTGCACACACAGTTCAATATGTTACTAGACCAAGGGCGACCTCGTACGTCCTCTTCGCACCCGTACCATGGTTTGTAATGGCTTTGGCACAGAATAAAGCTGTTGAACATTTTGCCGACTGGCTTACCACGCTAACCGTGCAGAAAGAGGTTGCTCACGGCGGCGCGGGTCACGCAAAGATTGTCCTTTGCGGCCACAGGTACGTCGCTCTTCTTGTTCTGGTCTCCTTGGCTTACTTTACATTTTGTGAAGCATGGGTGGCTTATTGGCGGCCGACTCCATCCACGCGTTCATCAACTCACGACCCGACGTTAACGCCCCCATTTGGCCAGACGTCATTGCTTGCTTGGCCTTTGACACCCCTGTATGTTTACCCCTCTCCGGTGTTCGACGTATTTGACGATGCGTATGCAGTTTCTAGGTCTCAACCCTCATGTCGTCAAGAACTCCGCCAATAAGGCAGCTGAGCATGTCCAGAATATACATAAAACTGCCTCAGGATTGTGGGGTGCTTTCAGCCGGCCTGCGGGAAATCCTGCCGCCCCGGTTGCTCGACCCCGATTGCTTCCGGCTGCAGCACCACTCCCAGCATCATCACCAGGACGATGGGCGCGCTGGGCACCGGCCGCCTATACTGTGGGAGGTGCCCTGGTGGCAGGTGCAGCAGCGGGTGCAGCCTACTATCACCGTACAGAAATTGAGACCCATTATGGAGTGCTCCATGGCCATATGCAATACGTAGGCGCACTCTGGGACAGGGACGCCCTTTTGGAGCGCGTCCGCCACCTTGTGGAAGGCGAGACAAATCACAGCATTATTTTTCGAACGTGAGTGGTTAAGCTTTTGCTCACACAGCTTTTGAGAAATGTTTCCCTGGCAGGTTCTATACACTCCTACCGCCTTTACCATCGGCCGACGTCTCTCCGCGAACGTTCTGTCTCCTACCGGAGTCTTCGTCGAATGCCTTTCAGCGCTTCGTTCCGGTGCGTAATACGCTCGCCGAGGATGAAGTCCGTGCACATGTTAGCATGTTTGAGCCAACGAAGAACGATGGTTACTACCAGCTTGGACTCGAAGCAGCTGCCGTGATTCGTCAGGCTATCACGAACAGGCGCTCCGTAGTCCCTACTACGGTCGTGGAGCCGGTCATAGATACTCCAATGAAGGACGCTGATGCAAGTAGAAGAAATCAGCCCAATGAGACCGGTACTTTATTGCTATAGCGGACGTCATTCAAGCTATTGTATTGTAATGTGATGGCGAATGGTTGCCTCTTCACACGGAATGCACTTTTTTATACACAAAACTCAACACCACACACATTATCATCACTGTTTCAGCGATAGGCGCATTGCGTATGCGTCCTCACCATCGGCGTCTGAAGGATGCATGTGAAAAGGTCGGCAAGTCGAAAGGTGCTGTGAACCTACAGTACTTCTTTTCTATATCCTGCACAGTGAAACCCAGGCTGTCACGGTACAGGCTCAATGCAGCGCGATTTGACTTGCGCACGTGGAGGGATACGTATGAAGCCCGGTAGATAGACGCCATCGCATCCTCTGCGCAATGTCTACGGTTTAAGCCGCAGAACCGAGGAGAGAGGGAGACGCGCTCACGAGACTGGAGCATGAGTTTCTTGGCTAATCCGAGTCTCCGATATGATCGTAGCACCGAAATAGATGTCAGGTGTCCATGCGGTTCATCTCCAGGAGCGATATCCTCCTCCCTGATGCATCGCCTGTCAAAAATTTGGCAAGAGAAAACCACAGGGTCGCACACACATCTTTGCCAGGACGTAGCCGACGATGCGTCCCTTGGAGTCTTCGGCGACGTAGGAGAGTGACGGCCAGGTCATGGCGTGGTACAAGTCTGAGGTAACGTCAGATACAGGGTCGAGGATGAAACAAGATGAGACGAATACAATAACGCATGGTGTAGTTCTCTGGAAGGTTCTGCAAGTTACAGGCTTGCATAGCTGTAAGGTCGTCGGCCTTTCGGAGATCATTGTGTTAATCCTGGCCGTGGTCGATGTGGATACGGGTTGAAAGACACGTACCCGTGCCGGGCGAATGGTAACCGACATTGTGGTGGTAGAGAAGCTGCGGGAATTGATCCTACGCGTAACTGGATACGCCCTCGGCTCGATGCTGCTCAGGGCACATCACATGACAAACACGTGCTCAATTTACTCATACAGGTACAGAGTATCGTAGACATGCCCTCGTGAACGAAATAAACGTACACGTAACTTATGGAGCTGAGCTGGGAGCATCGGTGATTCCTACCCACTGAGAGGCTCTAAATATAGTTCGCTATTGGCCTTTGGTTCGATTGTTGGGCCAAAGAAGTTATCGTCATCCACGACGGTGGCATTATCTGGCCACGTTCCATCTCTACGCCAACCGGCGTACAATATCTTGACCTGCAGACCCGACAACGTAACTGAGAATGCCGGATACGTGCAAGGCGTGGGAAGGTATACTTACGACAGCACGGAGGGGCAGAAAATTTTTGAGTCTACCTCCACCAACAAGGCCCTTCCATACCTTATTCAGCCCGGCATCCCAAACAGAGGGCAACTCCAACGCTCCGGGTTCGTCAAGCAAGCTCTCCAACCTGACGCGGGAGGTAGATGGGGCTTGGCCAAGGCGAGAGGCGGCGGTGGGTGTTGTCCATAAGGCACGGCGCGCGGAGAAATGGTCGGGACCTGGTGGGGGGAGATCTGCATGTGCGAGGAGACAGGCAAAGGAAGGTGGAGGGCTGGTAGGAGAGAAAGAACGATGAGAAGGGGATGGAGGGGACATGATGGCTCGGGTTCAGATTAGGATCAGATGTCTCACGGCCCTGCACCATCGCATCGCCTTGTCCTTCTTCTCAACCACACAACCCTTTTCCATTATGCCGCAAATCTACTCCCATCCATCTCCCTCGCAATCCGTCATTTCTCTCTCAGATGGCGATGAAGAAGAAAACAATCTCTTTGCCTCCGGCGAACTCGCCGTGGCCTCACCCGCCGCATGGTATTCCCGCCTCCATCACGTCCAGACAACCGTACACACCCCACCCCACTCCCCCGCTTCTCGTCTACCTCCTGAAATTCTCATCAATATACTCAAACACCTCTCCTCTCCCAGAGACATACACAGCACTCTCCTCGTTTCACCTTCATGGTGCGAATGCTCAGTAGAACTATTATGGCACAAGCCTTCCATACCGGATTTCAACACCCTTATCAAGATAATGCAAGTCCTTTCTCGCGAGGAACCCACCTTCACTTACGCCCAATTCATCCGTCGCCTCAACTTTATTTCGGTTGGGTCAGAGATGTCAGACAGCATATTTGGACGCCTCGCGCCTTGCACGCGTCTTGAACGTTTGACTCTCGTAGGCTGCTCCAATTTATCCGACGATGTCATTTCCCGCACCGTTCCTTGCTTCCCTAACCTCGTCTCCATCGATTTTTCAGGCGTGGACAGCGTCACGGACAGAACCATCTTCGCCGTTGCCGATAGCTGCCGTAAGATACA
Source organism: Russula dissimulans (assembly GCA_022376545.1). Lineage (NCBI taxonomy): Eukaryota > Fungi > Basidiomycota > Agaricomycetes > Russulales > Russulaceae > Russula > Russula dissimulans. The sequence continues at coordinate 800,245 of WTXJ01000006.1, forward strand.
AGGGATCAATCTGCTAGGCTGCAAGCGGGTCTCTTCAGCTGGCATCCTTGCACTTGCCGATAAATGCGCCTTTCTCCGTCGTGTCAAATTGAGTGGCGCTGTGGACTTGACAGACGAGCCAGTCTCGGCTCTCGCGATCAAGGGCTCCTTGCTACTCGAAATAGATCTAAATGGATGCAAAAAACTTTCAGATCGCGCTGTTCGCGACATCTGGACGCATTCTCATCACATGCGCGAGATGCGACTCTCCAATTGCGTAGAGCTAACCGACCTGGCCTTCCCTGCACCTCAAAACATTCGTGATCTACCACCAGGTCCCAATCCCTTCCCACAATCTGCCAGGCTCCCTCCTTCCGATATTCCCCCCCTCCGCCTTTCTCGCCCTCTCGAACACCTTCGAATGCTTGACCTTACGAGTTGCTCCAAGATCACAGACGACGCAGTCGAAGGCATTGTCTCTGCAGCGCCCCGCCTTCGTAACCTCGTACTATCCAAGTGCGGCCAATTGACAGACCGCGCCATAGAGAGTATCTGCTTACTTGGAAAACACCTTCACTACCTTCACCTTGGTCACGCATCTTCTATCACCGATCGATCCGTCAAGACTCTAGCCCGGTCATGCACCCGTTTACGCTACATCGATCTTGCGAGTGAGTGTCTTCTGACGATAATTGTGACTCTACTTATTTTGCTTGCAAAGACTGTAATCAGCTAACAGACATGTCTGTATTTGAACTCGCTAGCCTCCCAAAACTGAGACGTATAGGTCTCGTTCGTGTGAACCAACTAACCGATGAAGCGATTTATTCGCTCGGAGATCGGCATCAAACCCTCGAGCGCGTCCACTTGTCATATTGTGATCAGATCACAGTCATGGCGATTCATTACCTTTTGCAAAAACTGCAAAAACTGAATCACCTTAGTCTAACGGGTATTCCCGCCTTTCGTCGCCCGGAACTGCAACAATTTTGCCGCACACCCCCTCCTGTTCGTTCCGTATCCTCTCCATCGTGCTTATACCGACACATTTCTTGCAGGAATTCAACACAACTCAGCGTTCTCAGTTCTGTGTGTTTGCAGGAGACGGTGTGAAGAAGCTACGTCGGTTCCTGACGGATCTGTTCAACAGTATCACAGAAGAAATGAATACGCAGGGCGATGAAGATGTGGGCGATTCAGCTTCTTACGTGCACGACGATGATAGTATGGATGTTGACGACGTCCGACCTCAAGTGACATTTTCCGCTCCAATCATAGAAGAACAGATATCCTCACCGACCTCTTCGTCAGCTACTATACGACCAACATCTCGTCTTAATGGACATCCTAATCACCACCCACCACCACAGCAGCTGATGGTTCACTTGAACGGTATATCTGCTCCGGACGTCGACGTCGAGATGTCTGCCTTGCGCATCGAACATCCAAGTTCTTCCCGGAATAGCCGCTCAACTACTCGTTCTCCCACTCACACCCCTCCACCCCCTTACAGCCCCACCCCTGGCCCATCCCGATTGAATCCTGCGGAGAGACTAACCACATCTCCCGCCGGTAGTGAAGGCAGCTCAGCCGGCGCTTTTTTCCGCACATATCAGAGCAGTTCCGCAGATGGTCGTCCAAATGGGACGTTGACTCCTGACCTCGTCTACGCGGAAATTGGACATGGCCATGGGCCGGCAGCGTGGCATGGTCAAGAGCAAAACCAAACTCAAGCATCCCAGTTAGTAGATTCGGCAATGCAAATTGTGGATGACCGGCCCCAATATAGTGCCAGTGCGTCGCATGGACGTGGAGGTGGTGCTTGGCGAGTTACAGCACAAGGTGCAAACGTCGGGCAGGGCCCAATCGGAGTTAATGGCGCACTCAATAGGGCGAACGGAACTACGAACGGAACCTACTACACGAGCGCCCCTCCATTACCGACGAATGGGATGAGCACCCATGGTATAAATGGAGGTGGCGTTGGTCCGGTAATAATACAAGGTCCCCCGGTGACTCGGGAGGAGCGTAGTCGTGGGCGTGCGCGCACGTCGCGCGAACCCCAAGAGTCTGCACAGGCAGCTCCTACGACCGGACAAGGGCGAGGTCCGAAACGTACGTTTCGGAGTACTCTAAATTCTGTTGAGCAACACGCGACCTCATTCCTCTTTGGACGCCCATTACAAGATGGCGAAGGATCTAGTGCTGGCGCTACTACCAGGAAGGACGATGGCACACGAGGGTATTGAATGAATAAACATGATTGTTCATGTATAGGGAAGACGGTAGACAGTTTGTATACGTCATTGCCTGACGTGCGTGTGTGTATTGTAATCGATATCCCTCGACGGCTGTCTTACGCTGGTGAATGATGGTAATGCTCGGTTACAGGCTCGTTTGGCGTTAGGATACTGGACACCCAGGTCTCAATACGATGAACCAGCTTTGATGTGCATGTCACATTTTGGATCCAATAGAGCCCAACGTCAAACGCCATGGCTCGCAGAACGGTGGTTACGTCCGTGAAGGGGGCGATACCTGAGAGAGCAAGGAAAGTTGAGATGGACAGCGCACGGGAGAAAGACGCACGCACCAGAATAACGCCATCTCCTCTAACGAAAAGCATTTCCATCTTTCTTTTTGCCACCTGGGCGGTTGTGTGAGGACAAAATCGTGTTTCGGCGAGTGAAAGGGCCCATGAGCTCACATTTACGACGCCGTGCCCGGGAGCGGCACCTTCCGCTCCATCCACGAGCATGATCGTCTCCTCGACATCGCTGAGAATGAGATTCATGTGACCATCGTAAGCCTGGTAACCAAGATAAGGACGCGATTCAGTATCTGTGCGGGTGAGCACGCGGGGCGTTATAAGGGTGTACGTACGTGAAGAATGCCAGTGAGCTCGCGGTCCCCTCGTAGTTTTACAAAGACGCGCTCGCTTAGAGAAAGGCGAATGAGGTCGAAGGGCTCTTGAATACCACTTGAGGTGTCCATGTGTTTACCCCCTGCGATTGCGATGCTGCGAGAAGCTTTCAGGCTAGAGCCACGTGATGAGCACGTGTTCACAAAGAATTGCTGCAGCCTCCGCCTCAGCCTGCGCCAGGTCCCTCTCTGAGAATGCCGGTACGTATGTCCTCGTTCACTCTCGTATTTGACCACTAACCTCCAGTAAGAAACACTACTGCGACTACTGTGATGTATACCTGACCCATGACTCTGCTTCTGGTGAGTATCCTTCCTTTCTACTTCCATGAGGTCTCATTCTCCCTGCAGTTCGCAAAGCCCATAACAGCGGGAGAAATCACCTCGCAAATGTGAGGGATTATTATGCTTGTGAGAATCTTATTTCTTTTGTCACGATATCAAGTCACCTAACCTGTGTCTGTTCCCCCGCAGCGCTTGGTCACGACAAGGCGCAGAGCATCATTGACCAAATCACGTCGGCCTATGAGTCAGGCGGAGGGCCTCCTCCAGGTGGATTTGGCTTTGGTCCGCAACACCTCACACCCAGCGGACCCGGGTTTGCACCTGGTTACGGCGGCCCTCCAGGATTTGGTATGTCGATCCTTTTCTTTGTGCATTTGCCTAGTTCACATGCGAACTCTTCATAAGGTCGTCCGCCCTTCCCTCCTGGACCTGGTGGTCTCCCGCCAGGACCACCAGGTGCAATGGGGCCCCCAGGGGGCCCTCCCTTCCCTGGAATGGGCCCGCCGCCGCCTGGATTTCAAGGCAGTGCGTCCTCTATAGTTTCTGCTCAGCAGAAAGATGCTTGATATTAAAATGCGGGATTCTGCGTCTAGTGCCTCCATTCCCACCGGGTGCCCCTCCTTTCCCTCCTAACGGCATTCCCCCCGGCGGTCCCCCTTTCCCTCCGCCCAACTTCGGCGGGCCTGGTGGCCCTCCTCCTCACCTTGGCGGCCTTCCACCCCCTGGTGCCCAGGGCCCCCCTGTAAATGGCCCTCCGCCTCCAGGTGGACCCCCTGTTCCTCCAGGGCCTTCAGTGCCGCCAGGGCCCGGTGGAATGCACCCCGACAGACTACGAATGATGAGTAGCAAATAGATACCTGTTGCGAGCAGTGCGCACTCCCTTCGAGTAATGAAAAGTTATCTATTGTTGCTTGTGTCCGTAGTGTCTGTCTCCCTTACCGTAACTGTGCGAAGCTGTTGTTTAAAGGAACCGGGACATGGGGCGTGACCATTGTCATGTCATATTGATGACTGCTTGCCCAATTGCCGTTACGTAAGAAGGCTTTAAATCCTGCTCCAGTCCACAACCAAGGGTCTGCGCAACAGGAGCATTCCCACCTACAGTCCTGGAACTTACTACACAGGCAGGACCTCACATCTCGGCCCTTCATTCATCATGGAAAGCGGGATACGACAGCTCGTGGATATGGTACTTTATCCATATCTCCGACGCCCTCTTCTGACTTCTGTGGCCATCAGGGAGCTACTGTCGCCCAGGCGCGAGCTGCACTCAAGCGATACAACGATGTGATGGAGGCCGCTGAGCGGATATTCGACGGTGCATTTAACGATATACGTGACGGAGCTGCTACTCCATCGGCTCCATCGGCGGACTCCATCAGAGAGCGCAGGGCCGCCACGAGGCTTGTGGTATCCGTTCTCCCACGTGCGTCGCCGTTCGGTTCTGACCCGGCAATAGACTCCAGAGGAGGAGGACAACGATTCCGAGGACGCGGTCGGGAGTGAAGACGAGAGCGAAGGTGAATAGATGCTGCTTGATCCCCGCGTCCTGCGTGCACACTCTTTCTTTTTTTTTTCTTTGGAATCAGATGACGCATTTGTGAATTATGACTCGGACTACGAGATTCAAGACGACTCCCCCAACGCCCAAGTCGATATCGATCCTTACGCAGGTGTGCGAAACCCGACGCGTGAAAGTGGCGCGGTCCGCTGAAAGAGCTTTCTTTGCAGGCGTCTTCTTTTCCAAGGACAGACGCGAGGAAGTCATCGAAGTTGAAGAAGAGCTTGAGACGGAGTACATATCTGCGGTGGGCGAACGCGTCAAGCTGATGAACCAGAATCAGTGGATGAAGGGCTGCCCCGAAGGCGGCGAGCAGGGCTTTTTGTTTAGTTTATATTCTCAACTCATCGAGGGCAACTGCCTCTGTCCCTCCGGATGCGGGTATTCCATTCCTAGGGCCAAGCACCATTTCTTCGCAATATTCGTGCGTATTCTTTTCGTCCTTGTTACTGAACGACCTCATCATCCCTCGAACAGTCGTCTTTCGACATATATATCAAGTACTTGAGAGGGATTGTCCACAAAAAGTGCAAGAGATGTTCCAAGGAGTTCTGCTTCGCATGTGGCGAGCCAATAAGTGGTTCGAAGGTTTCGGGATCAACGAAAGCCTCGAAAAACAATGATATCTTCCATTGTTCCAATCTGCAGGGCATTATTCTTGGCGTCGGTCTGGCGATGCTTGAACAATTATATCATGACCAGCTCCAGAATCCCCTCCCGCATGAGAACAAGATCCGAACGAGCAAGCGTAGAAAGACAGACCCATTGATCAGCGCCCCCATGATTCTTGACCCGGACGATGATGACGATAGTTATCTCTCGCCTCCCACTCAAGGGAAGAAATCAAAGTTGGGCGTCGGTTATGCAGGTGATCAGAAGGAAGACGTGAGTCATCGCCCGCGTATACTACGCGCTAAGCTCTTTCTGATCCCGATCAGACTACTGGACAAGCAGAAGCCCAAGCGATCCAGATCGCCAAGGATGAAAAACTAGGCGAACTGATGGCTCAACTCCGGGTGTTCCTCCCTTCATTAAGACGACCCGGAGGCGCTCTCACAAGCGACTACCTCGTTCACCCAACCGCGCTCGCGCATCTTCGTCGGCGATTTAACAATATTTGTTCGTCTCTTCTCCGAAATGATTCACTCACTGATATGTCCGAGCGCTCCTCTGTCTACTTTGAACTGTTTGAGTGGCTCGAGGTGGGCTGGTTTATGGTTGCTGTGGCGTTCGACTGATGAGTGCTAGACAATCTCGAATCACGAGGCACTTGCTAGCATGATGGCCATGCCGATCATGGTTGTGTCGTCGGTGCGAAAACATACACCCAGGAGGGGCGCGGATGGGACACTTCCATTGCGCGAACGCACCGTTATCTACGAAGGGAGTTCAGGGCCTCGCGAGCTCTTGGAGTCGATAGTCATCCAAGCAAATGCAGCTGTCAAGGGTCTTGAGGGCGTCAGGCCTGTTGAAGCTGTAGTTGAGGAGATGACCGAGGAGCAGAAGCGCATCAACAACGACACCAAGGGAAAGTCGAAGGAGGTCATCGTGCCGCAGTTTTCGGAGGAAAACCAGAAGCTGTTTGGCTTCTGCCAGCGCATTCTTTCTACTGCGGAGGCTATCGACCGCTCATTGCGGGAGACGAAGGGGCAGAAGTTCTTGGAACGTCTCCAGGAGTCACTTCCGAAGATCCACACGTCCGACTCGGCTTCCACTGAGGTATTCGTTGGCGCTGAGGCCTCTGAGGAGGCGGTCCGCAAGACGTATATGGAATGGGCGACCCGTGTTCGCTTCGAATATTGCGATTTGACGGTTCCGCCGCCCGCAGATAGGTCCGCCAACCCAGATGACCCGCCGAACTATAAGTTTTACTACAACAACGACGCTCGAATGCTTGCGTCTTCCGACATTCCTAAACGCTCTTTGGCGATAGCAAAAGAGGTAACTCGAATCTTGCGCCGACTTTGAATGCACTCACGCTGGTTATTCAGCTTGCGGTACTTACGACAAACCTTCCTGTTGCTTGGGATTCGTCCATCTTCTTGCGTGTTGATGAGACTCGGGTAGATATTATCAAGGCCCTCATAATTGGTCCTGAGGGAACACCGTAAGTCCTCGGAAATTCGTATCACCTTTGCGAGTTAGTAACGTTTTCGATAGATACCAGAACGGATGGTCTGTCTTAAATGATTGTCACCAGGACGGCATTCTTACGAGTGAATGTAGCTTCGTATTCGACATATTTCTGGGTCACAATTACAACCAATTGCCACCAAGCGTAAAATACATGACGGTAGCTATCTTCCCGTTGAGCACCACTTCCAGTCTCATGCAGGTTTTGTAGACCAATGGCGGGAAATTTCGATTCAACCCCAATCTGTATGCGGTATGTCTTTCCGTGCGCTGTTACGGGAGGAGACTGAGGCCTTTTATTCAAGGATGGCAAGGTATGCCTATCGCTGTTAGGAACGTGGGCAGGACCTGGATGGGTAGCTGGTAAATCTACGTTACTTCAGGCAAGTTTGACGCGACGGATCTTCGGCACGTTTAGAACTAGTGCGACGACAACGTCATTCTAGGTTCTCATCTCCATCCAGTCCATGATCCTTTGCGAGGAGCCATATTTGAACGAACCAGGATGGGCCTCCAGCTCGGGCACGCCTCAATCAAATGCCTGTATGTTGCCGGGTTACTATATACCCTTCTTGGCTGATTTACCGGACGCCGTCAGATTCTGCAAACGTTCGTCGGATGGTAGTCAAAACTGCGGTACGTCCCTGTCATCCATTGAACGAATACTGGGACGTTCTGTAATTGTCAACCAAAAAGATGCTCGGAAACTTGAAGAATCCTCCAGATCCGTTCGGTGATATTATTCGGACGCACTTCCGTTTGAAGGCTCAGTCCATCTCGGCACAGCTCGATCAATGGTTAGCTCAGGATGACGGATTACCGACGGCCAATGATGGTGCAACTACCAGTTGCGGGCGTACCTTTATGGGGGGCAGCGCGAATGGGCTGCAAGCAGATATCGAAGAGCTCAAGCGGTTGCTGAAACAATTGCAAGATGGGGGTAGCGTTTCGGGAACTGTGCCTTCACATCGTTCGTAGCACGACCTTGGACTCGGATTCCTTTCACGTAGATAGCGGTGGTTTTACAATTCTGAATTTTGTGTTTCAATGGTACATGTTCGTGTGAGATAATTTACCAGATTGTGCATCAAGCATCCAACCCGGGCAGTGACCAACATACACGATATGATATCTACACTGATTGTAGTACAGGCAATCCAAATTTTGCCAGTAGGCTTCATCATGAATGGCATGATGCCAAGACTCCCATCAACCTCCCTATACTAATGGGGCCCTTCGGCTCAATGTGAAAAGTTTTTACCTGTCGCCGTTCCTGCTGTAAAGGCGCTAACGGTCTGAACTATTATTTGATACTCCATTCAATGTTGCGAGTTTTTGATCTCTCAAAAATGACGACGGTCTGGCAAGTAAGCCCCGGAGAGGATTTGGACTGACGGTTAGAGTATACCGCGTGAGAAGATATTACCAGATCAGATCACTTGAGCTCTAGTCGGCGTCCCGGCCAGTGACCCAATTACGCACACAGCTCTCTCAAACCAACCTTTCGCTCTCGCTCAGCCACCTTCATTACACCTTCTATCGTAACCAACGATGACCTCAAATATGGGCCACTTTATGGGCAAGCGCGATTCCAAGCAGACCGCGCGCGATGCAATCGTCTCGCTGCGCGAGCAGCTCATGATGATCGAGAAGAAGGAGGAGCACCTGCAGCGTCAGATAGCGCAGGACCTCGCGACGGCCAAGGCCAACGCCGTCTCCAACAAGAACGGTACGTCGTCTCATCTCTCATGACGATGATGGATGATCGTACCGCACTCGGTTCTTTACGCGGGGCGGGGCGGGGCGGAGCTCCCTCCCCCCCTGGTTTCTCTTCCTTTTTTTTTCTTTGTCGTTGGGTAGATTTTTAGTTGATGATGGTGGTCTTTTTTCTCTTTTTTTTTGGATTGATCGGTATTAGCGGCCACTGCTGCGCTCAGGCGGAAGAAGATGTGCGAGACGGGCCTCGATAAGCTTGCCGGCACGCGGTTACAGCTCGAGATGCAGGTCAACACGCTAGAGTCGGCGAACATCAACGCCAACACCCTCGACGCGATGCACAGAGGCGCCGACGCGCTCAGAGTCATTCACAACGGGATGTGCGTCCCCCCCTCCCCCTTGCAACGCCTCCCTCTCCAACATCTCACTCACCATGACCCATTTTTGCTTCTTTTTTTTTTTTTTTGGGGGGGGGGGGGGTTTGGGGTGTTTTCCAGGTCCATGGATAAGGTTGATGCAACGATGGCCTTCATCCACGAGCAGCGCGAATTCGCAAATGAAGTTTCGGAGGCGATATCGAACCCGCTCAATAGCATGGACCTCGATGATGTGCGTGAAGCACTGCGCCGCTCTGATTGTGATGGTGGTGACTCGTGGCTCACTCACTTGGAATTTTGGTCGTTTGTAGGACGCGCTCATGGCGGCGCTGGAGGAACTCGAGCAGGAACAGCTCGACGAGCGACTCGCCGGCGCAGAACACGTGCCAGTGCACGCTCTGGCGGGTCCAAGCCGCACAGAAGTGCGGAGTCCGGTCGCAGTTGCACAGGAGGACGACGAAGAGGCCCAAATCAGGGAATTGCAAGCTTCTCTTACGATGTAGTGATGTGTTTCTGGTAGTTGCACCATCATTGGCCGTCGGTAATCCGTCATCCTGAGCTAACCATTGATCGAGCTGTGCCGAGGGGAAGGTAAGTTGCGGGCGTACCTTTATGGGGGGCAGCGCGAATGGGCTGCAAGCAGATATCGAAGAGCTCAAGCAGTTGTTGAAACAGTTGCAAGATGGGGGTAGCGTTTCGGGAACTGTGCCTTCACATCGTTCGTAGCACGACCTTGGACTCGGATTCCTTTCACGTAGATAGCGGTGGTTTTACAATTCTGAATTTTATGTTTCAATGGTACATGTTCGTGTGAGATAATTTACCAGATTGTGCATCAAGCATCCAACCCGGGCAGTGACCAACATACACGATATGATATCTACACTGATTGTAGTACAGGCAATCCAAATTTTGCCAGTAGGCTTCATCATGAATGGCATGATGTCAAGACTCCCATCAACCTCCCTATACTAATGGGGCCTTCGACTCAATGTGAAATGTTTCTGCCTGTCGCCGTTCCTGCTGTAAAAGCGCTAAGGGTCTGAACTGTTATTTGATACTCCATTCAATGTTGCGAGTTTTTGATCTCTCAAAAATGACGACGGTCTGGCAAGTAAGCCCCGGAGAGGATTTGGACTGACGGTTAGAGTATACCGCGTGAGAAGATATTACCAGATCAGATCACTTGATTGAGCTCTAGTCGGGCTCGGGCGGCTGCGGCGGCGATGTCCCGGGCAGTGACCCAATTACGCACACAGCTCTCTCAAACCAACCTTTCGCTCTTGCTCTCGCCCTCCCTCAGCCACCTTTATCACACCTTCTATCGTAACTAATGATGGCCTCATTCATGAGCTACTTTACGGGCAAGCGCGATCCCAAGCAGACCGCGCGCGATGCAATCGTCTCGCTGCGCGAGCAGCTCATGATGATCGAGAAGAAGGAGGAGCACCTGCAGCGTCAGATAGCGCAGGACCTTGCGACGGCCAAGGCCAACGCCGTCTCCAACAAGAACGGTACGTCGTCTCATCTCTCATGGCGATGATGGATGATCGTACCGCACTCGCTTTACGCTACGCGGCGCGGCGCGGGGCGGAGCGAGCTCTCCCCCACCTGGTTTCTGGTTTCTCTTCCCTTTTTTTTTTCTTTGTCGTTGGTCGATTTTTAGTTGATGACGGTGGTCTTTTTTTTTGGATTGATCGATATTAGCGGCCACTGCTGCGCTCAGGCGGAAGAAGATGCGCGAGACGGACCTCGATAAGCTTGCCGGCACGCGATTACAGCTCGAGATGCAAGTCAACACGCTAGAGTCGGCGAACATCAACGCCAACACCCTCGACGCGATGCGCAGAGGCGCCAACGCGCTCAAAGTTATTCACAACGGGATGTGCGTCCCCCCCCTCCCCCCTTGCAACGCCTCCCTCTCCAACATCTCACTCATGACTCATTTTTGCTTCTTTTTTTTTTTTGGGTTTTGGGGGGTTTTCCAGGACCATGGATAAGGTTGATGCAACGATGGCCTCCATCAACGAGCAGCGCGAACTCGCAAATGAAGTTTCGGAGGCGATATCGAACCCGCTCAATGGCGTGGACCTCGATGAGGTGCGTGAAGCACTGCGCCGCTCTGATTGTGATGGCGGTGACTCGTGGCTCACTCACTTGGAATTTTGGTCGTTTGTAGGACGCCCTCAAGGCGGAGCTGGAGGAACTCGAGCAGGAACAGCTCGACGAGCGACTCGCCGGCGCAGAACACGTGCCAGTGCACGCTCTGGCGGGTCCAAGCCGCACAGAAGTGCGGAGTCCGGTCGCAGTTGCACAGGAGGACGACGAAGAGGCCCAACTCAGGGAATTGCAAGCTTCTCTTGCGATATAGTGATGTGTTTCTCCATGCCGCACCCGTCTTACCTTCCCCTTCAAGCTTCATGAACCTGTAATAATCTGATCAACATTGTCATATTATCTCTCTATTGTCCCTCTCTGGTCTCATGTCGTGTCTGATGTCATACATAGCCCCTCGAATGTCAGTTGGTTGCAATGCAATATCTCTCTTTTCTCAGTTCCGAAGATGGTGCGACACGAGGTGATGGGTGGGAAAATATATTGGCCACTGAGAACCCCAAGAAATTGTGGTATACAGGTACACTTGTGAGCAATAAAGCAGGCGCTGCGCATAACAGCGTCTAAGCGCAGCAGATGAGCTATAAAGTTATGAAAGCTTTGACAATGAATGTGAGGACGGGGTGAATGCGATAATGCGAATAGCAACAAAAATTGCAAGGGCGAGGTGGAGACAATTACTATGGTAGGAGCAGCGACGGTCATGAATAACCACGGATGCCGAGTACGCGGCGGACGTCGCTTGTAAAGCGTAGCGAGTCGAGCACTGGGAGGAGGTCAAGCAGCGCCTCGTCGGACAGATCATGCGTCCAGCCTTCGATTGGGATGCCATTCACTGTGAGGTACCACCAGGTTAAGTCGGGTTAACGATTGGAACGTAGGGGAGTAAACAACGCACTCTCGTTCACGCTATAGCAAATCGGTGAATTGTCAACGAGGCAGATTCGCGAAAGGTCTTGCTCGACGAGGGCGAGATTCTTGGTGTATGACCCGTTTGGCAACTGGGTGCAGGACTAGATCCGAAGCGATTGGGTGAGAGAGCGGTCTTTGGGCGAGAAACCAATTCAGGCACGGGGATGTAACAACGTACCTCGCGAAAGAATCGGCGTCTGAGGATTCCTTGTCCGGCATCGAGCCAATCGATGACAGGATCTGCGTACTCTTGCATCGAGGCAGTGAAAATTACGAGCGTATACCAAGCTGATACCTAAGCCGATTATGGCGATTATCAGCGCCACTCGGTGCAGGTGGCAAAGGCCCAGACCCCGCCACACGCACCTTGCGCAGAAAAAAGTCGACAAACGGCCGCTTGTATACGTGGTAGAGTGTACTGCGACCGCCCATGACCACTTCCACCGTGTGGGAGGCTGCTCTGCGTGCGCCGAATAGGCCACGGATGCCGGCTGCTGGAAGAGGTCGGGAAGTCGAGTGGATAAGGGTCTCGTCAAGGTCCAGGACGAGGGTCTTGGGTAAGTGAAACGGGGTCTTCCGAGGTGCGATCGGCAAGCCGGCGCTGGGAGAATACGTTGGGGTAGGTGTGCGAGAGGGCGGTGGCGTTGGCATCAGAGAAGCAAAAGGTTGTGGTGGCGCGTAGGCCGAAGCGGAACGGCCGGAGAGAGTCGCACCAGGCGCAGGTGGATCGGTGGAGATACGAGATACGGGAGGTGGATTGACGGCCGGTATTAATGAATGCGCTGAGACCTGTGATGCCGTCACCGACTCCGGAGTGGACAGCGCTTGGTTGGGGATGACTTGATGTGCTGGGGTAAGTACAGCCATGGGCTCTCGTTCATCAACGGAGGCCTCCGTGCCTGCGCCAGCGCTCCTACGCCTGTTGCGGAGTCCGCGTGGTGCATGCCTGCGGCCGTGCCACACGTCGTCCACGCGCAGTGAGGCTGCAGCCGTACACAGGGCGTGCCAGACGAACTCGAGGAGACGAATGAAGAAGATCCGGCGAAAGAGGCTCTGGCCTGTCGACTGGGGTTTCGCCCTGATGGCAGAGCAGATGGAGGGACGGCGACGGAGGACGGGGGTGCGAGGGGGAGATGAGAAGGAACGGCGTCGTAGTGGGGGTGGGGCAACGAGAGAGCGGAGAGACCATGCTGTGTGTTCTGCTGCGCGGTGATTCATCATAGTCGAATCGTCTGCCGAGGGCTGTGGGGACGGGTAAGATGGGTACTCTGCGGAAGGGGTGTTGGGCGGGGTAGGTGAGGAGGCAAGCACATCGAACTGGCGGGAAAGGTAAGTGAGGGAATTCATAGTTGTGCTGAGGGCGACGATGAGATGAGATGATTAAATAGGGTAGTGATTTGTAAGCAATGCCCCTACAGTCGAGCCCTCATCCGTTCCACAAATCGCACCCTCGCAGCAGTCAACTCTTCCAGTCTAGTTACACCCAACAGTTGCATCCCCACTTCTATCTCTTCTCGCATAACTATCGCCATCAATCAGCCTAGGTCTAGCCATCAAATGATCTTCCTTACTTTCAATCACGCGCGTGCAGCCCTCCTCTCCCCATACGCTATTCGCATATAGGAACGCACGTCCGAGCCCAACAGCCCGTGCTCCCAGGCAAAGGGCCTTGAGCACGTCAGTCCCTCGCGTTACCCCTCCGTCGATAAACACCGCGTGCTTATCTAACAAGTCTGGTCGTACCTGCCGCATTTCGTACAACACCGTCATTGGCGCTGGCGAACTACGTCCACCCCTGTGGGCTTTCTCCTCTTCATGCACATAAGACACCACTTACTAGTCCAGCTCTCGCCCGCCATGATTGGACAAGACGATACCGTCTACCTTGTACACTTCCAGAGCTCGCTCGGCGTCCTAAAAACACGCGTTCTCTCTTTGCTATCCGTTATCGATCACGTGTGCCTACCTCAAGGCATTGAATACCCTTGATAACAAGTGGAAGTTTGGTCAGGCTTCGGATCCAAGGAATATCGTTCCCTTTGAAACAATCTCTCCATATCTTCGGTCCGAGTCCTGACGACGTCATAACACTTACAGCATACGTCCGGGTCTTGGTATCCACCTATGGACTTATTGGTTCGAACGTGTCAGTATGTTATCGCCGTCCTCAGGGGGTGATCCACGCACGTGCGCTATCCCTTTACTTTCATCGCTCACTTTCCCGTTCGCCGCCGGTCCTTCCCAATCACCTCTCGTGCGCTGATCGAGTTCACGTTTGCCTGGCATCGCAGCATCTACGGTAAGCATGATTGCGCTGAATCCCTCATTTTGTAATCTCCGAATGACTTTTTCGGACGCGGTGCGGTCTTTGTTCATGTACAATTGGAAGATCAGGTGCTGCTTTGGCCGCTTGACCGACATAATCTCAGCGACGGAGCAACTCGCGTTATTAGATATCTGTATCGTTCAATAAGCACCCCTTTCCTATGCACTAACGTTATGACGTACCCCTTGAAGGATCCCCGTCCTGCCAGCTGCGCGTACTAGGTTCATCTCCCCATCGGGATGCCCGAGGCGTGCTAGGGCAGCTGGTGCGATAAAGATCGGTAACGAAGAAGGCATACCCAATATCGTGCTAATGGTCGAGACCTTGGAAACCTTGTTGAGCCTATGACAATATTCAATATTCGGACTCGTCTCGCTGCGTGCTGCTGCTAGGTGATCGGGCCCACTCACACACGTGGACAAAACCAGAAACGAGTGAACGATTCGCGGTTCTCCAAGAACGCTGTAAATCAATTAAAACAGGGGTGAATGGATATCGCGCTTAACTCAACTCATCTCATCGTCACCAGCCGAACGATAGTAAGCCCAAGCCGTCCTGCTAAGTACACCCTTTGCCAGTTGCTACAGATATTAAATCACCTGCGAGAGCCTTTTGATGTAACCCTCACCTCGATTTCAGACAAGTTCAACACGCTTCGCGGATGCGGAACCACTTCCCTCGCCTCTGCAATGCGTTTCTCCTCAGCCGTCGGCTCGTACATTATGCGAGGAACCGTAGTTGGGTCGATGGGCCCAATGCAAGCTGAGCGCGGTAGCGTTGCGAGGGCGTCGCGCGGGTGTATCGACACAAACTTTTTGCTACGTACCCGTGATCTCCATCAGTACGTTCGACAGTACACATGGAGATGGATGGATATGCCCACGTCGCGTCCTTCCCTGCGTACTTGAAGAGCGGGCCGGTCCCTCCGGGATGCGAAGAGAGTAACGAGGTCACGTTGTATACGATCCCACTGATCAGCACCCACAGTGAAGACCGGCTCGTGTGACGCTGCAGTTCAGCATAAGACACAAAGCTTTCTCTTGGTGGCTCGTCGGATGCACCAGCGGGCGCAACCACCTGCGTATCGTTCACGTCTAGGTTATCAAGGTGGAGTGCATTGAAGGCGCCATGCGCGACCTATCCGCGGGCGGTGCGTCAGTAAACTCAAGTCAAAGTGACATTTTTTAAGCCTGAGACGGATAGAAACGGCATTGACGACAGCAACAAAACAGACAACACTTTTAGCGCTATCATGATTACCTGCGGGCCAGACGCAGTCGAGCCCGGACTTGCACATCAGGCAAGCTCCCAAAAACGAGATGAAATTTTCCGAGGTAAAATTGAATGGAAATACCGTGCCAATCAACCCTACAGAGGTCACCATCAAGTGCCATTTTCTCGTGTCTTGAGTGGTCACGCGTGCAAGGTTCCGAGATGCGATGGGAGGTACGCGCCCGATTCGTGACCGCGTTGGACTCGCCACACATCTGCAACGCAGCAGAAAAGTTGAAAACTGGGACATCATGGCTGTCACGGTGAAAGGTAAAGGTGTGTGGAGGCGATGGGGATAAAACTCACCGCGAGGCAGCAGTGAGGCAGGCCATCATGATTTCACGACCTCGCGTCGGGCTCCACCGCGGCCCGAAACAGTTTGCTGACCCTTGATCAGCTCATTTTGCTCCCCGATCGGTTTTCCTACCGCTACAGGACTTTTCAGAGATCAAATGTATGATAATGTCCATAACGCTTCTCTCAATGGGGAGGGTGTCCACTTTAACACCGCTAACTTGCCGTCATTTCTCGCGTGGCCTTCAACTGTCAAACGTCTCAAGCCATGGAAGGGGTGCTGTGGTCTGATGGAATGAGCCATTCTTCATGTTTTCGTTTTCGAGAAAGAGATCGGAGCGGGATGTGGAGATGATTCTCAATGGGAGCCTTTTGTGAACCGGTGCGTGTGTCCTTCCCACAACAAAAATTATGGATCTATTCATCTCGCGAGGACACTCGACACAAGAAAGTATGGAGTTTGAGCGCTTGGATATGACTTATCTTGCAGGCATCTCTGCTGGGGCGCAGAGGAATAAGTTTGCGCCACAGACATACAAGATCAAATGTCACGAGAAGTTGCGCCGCTTATCTTCCCGCACCCTCGTTCTCATCTTCATTGGCACTTCTTGCATATCACGAACGTGGTCTGCTGTGGTAGGTTACTCGAACAACGTTCTTGCGATTGTTGCAACGATAGAAGCTTCCCTCACCCTTGACCAGGCTAGGCTGGCTGGGAAATCGGAAATCGTTATCATTCGAATCTTATCAATGAGTCATGGACGTGAAGGGTGGCGTAGATCTTTTGTCCAGGTGACATGAGACACGCCACCTAAACAACTTACACAAACTCTAGTTGGCCTTGTGAGAGAGACTTCATGAGAGACTTCATCTTTACTTTCCATTCCATTGCTCCAATTCTCCGATTCTCCAATTTCGTATTCTTTCGAGATCTTTCGCTCACGGATCCCGGCAGTGGTCGGCACTGCCATAACGGCAGAAACGTGCATCAAGCACGTGTCTTCCCTTCCTTCTTAGGTCAAATTATCAGACAACTCAGAAAACATAGGATGATTCCGGCCGCGCAGGTTGCGCCAAAGGGTGTGAGATAGGATTTGGTAGCACATGCGTGCACGTGTGTCTCTCAGAACAATAGGCGATAAGCGAAGCCAAGAGAGCTGTTTTCAGAGCTTCCAGACTTGCCCAGCTTTGAAGCCCAACTCCGCCAAGACACCGCCAACCTTCCCCTGGGAGTAATTCTTACCGTATGGGCCTGCAATAGCAGCTATCATCCTAAAATTGGGCATTTGATCAGGACGCGTGTTCGGGGATCGGAGTCGAGGACCGAAGGACGTACGGCTCAGGACCGCATACCAATACGAGGACATTCTTTCGTCTGATATCCCCATCCCCAACTTTTGGCTGTCCCCTCGTCCAGAGATTTGAAATCCAAGAAGACCACGACCAAGACCCATCAGAGATCCCGAGAGCGTGGGCGATGGATGACTTCTCTATTCTCCCAACTTTTAAGTGTTTGGCGACACTCTCGGGCGGCGGTGCCCTGGATGGGCCATCTACGAACAGTCGCAGGCGAAGGTATTCAGGATGCGCGACAGCGATGTCGATCAGAGGTTGTAAAAGGGGTAAAGGTGGGAGCTCTTCGGGACTGCGGGACGCGTGAAGAAACGTGAAGCGCGTGCTGGGGTTGACGTCGCCTTGAAGATGTCGAAACAACAGCTGATGAAATGGCGAAAACCCTGTCCCTCCCGATATCTTTAGAAGGAGTAAAGAAGTGTAAAGACGCGTGGAGAAAGGAGGGGACGACGAACCATAACTACCTCGTCCCACTTTCCTTCTTGGAATGGGAAGGTCTTCAATGGACCGCGAATTTCGATGGTATCCCCGGCCTGCTTGGAATGCAGCCACCTCCCTACTTCACCTCTCGGATATCTCTTGACCCAAAGCTTAATAGCGCCGTTCTCGTCGATGCCAAAGAGTGGGGTATACGGACGCTCGACTTGAATGTCATCGTCTTTGATAAATATTGACCAGATTGGATCGAACACGGGTGCATTTTCATCAGAAGGACGAGAATCGGGGGGTATGGACAGCGTCAGAACGGCCAAGTCAGGTCCAGCTGGAGATCTCTCGGTGACGGTGACGGGGATGAAATAGCTCGGTGATAATGGTTGGTGGCTGAAAGTCGCACGACCGCGATACTTGGATGGCCAGAAGAAATACGACGAGACGAGCACGCCAGTAGATGTAAAAAACACGAGCGTAGATAGGCGGAGGCGGCGAGGCTGTGCGGGGGAGTTGGTCGAGAAAAGGCGTGGGCGTAGAAGATGAGAGCGAATCATTTGTTTGTGTATCTGAACAGCGACTCATCTAAGTTACTAGTACTCATCCTTCCCTCTCCTCCCGACTTGCGTGTCACCCCACCCACTTCTCACCCACTCTCACGTCCGCTTCACCTGACTGGGGAACTGGCCACAGGGCGTGAAAGCCACACCAGTATGCCAAGGTGAACCCGTGGATCGTTGCATATGGAACGCTTTGTCGACCACCTTCCAGCTTCATTACACTTCGCTACTAGGTAAAATTTTAGGCCTGTGCTATTCCCGCGCCCCTGGATGCACATCTGGCGGGTGGACATGGGATTTTCTAACTCCTGGACTACCCTGAGGTATCTCGGTCCCCGACACCCTCTGGTGGCTGGCGGATCACTTTACACTCTTGCCTGACAAAAGTGGTGGATCACGTCAAGAATAACCAGTCGTTTCGCGCCTTCTAACCCTACATCAGCTCTCTTGCCGTCCTCGATGCGATGTCAGTCAACATTACAACGTTCATTTTCTGATCGTTTCATGCCGCACCATGTGGTTCGGATGCAATCCATCACCGCAACTGCTGCTATGAACGAGACATCCAGGCACCACGCCCACGCCTCCTCCCTCGTGATCCGAACGCGATGAATACAAGTGCTTTCGCTCAGTTTAGTAAAGCAACCACCGACGCCGAAAAGGAACGATATCGCAAAGAAGGACGATGCTACGAAGCAAGGCCACACTGGTCCGAACGTGTCCCTCGGAGAAAAACGCCACCAAGTCCCGTGCCACAGTAGGCTAAAATCGAGGAAGTCCTTGACCGGATCGCAAAGTCGCTTTGTCTCAATACATGCAAGGGAAGGGAGAAGAACTGGGTTTTGGGAATACCTGAGCACTGTGGCTCTGACTCATCACTCGGGCTATGAACGCTAGGTCACTGTATCTAGCTGGGAATAAATTTATTTGACCTCATGTTCGCTGCCCGATACAAGACAGATGAGAGGTTCTATTAGACAGTGAAGCAATAGGATGCTTCATCCACTCCAAAACAGTAGAAAAACTCCGACTTGCCACAACCTCAGGCATCTACGATTAAATCCTATTTGATGAAAAGAAAAACAAATCAAACGACCGTTCATTCGAACGATTTTTCACGGGGGTTCACCACCCAGGCGACTCTGAGTGTGTATGTCAAAATGGAAGAAAAGTCGGAGCAGGGCAGATGCAAAGTTACGGACAATTCGGACCGGCTGCCGTGGCATGAGTGAACGATGGTACGCATCTCGTCTTGATATCACTCGGTCGCGAAAAAAGAAAAAAAGAACATACTACTGGTGGTTAACTACAACTACATCACTATGATTTACACCATCTCCTCACCGTCAGGACACACTCCTCTTGGCTTTCAGGTTTCAGGCTTTTCTCCGCTCTTAGCTCCGCCCTTCGACAGTGGCAATGACCTGCAGTCCAACGCCTCCCGCAAAGATTTGTGCTTGCCATGCTCTCCAACTCTTGGAAATAAAAATCTTCTCGATGCTGATCTTAGCACGTCATCTTCAGCGTTTTCGATCGGGGACTGGATCATCAATCCCTCGTCCTCGCCGGCCCCATCGGATGCTCTGTGTGGGTCGTCGACCGTCTCACGCCAATTCGAATCCGGACCTGGTGCTTCGCCCCAGCTTCCAGGCACACCCGCCGGTCTCAACTTGCTCAGTGTGGCCTTAGCGGCTCCTGGATCATCCACCGCTGGTATCGATCCAGCCATACTCACGGCTCCGAGGACACAGTCACCATCAACAAACGCGGATTGCTCCAGTAGCACCGTGAAAAGTGTCCTTCTCCAGACTGTCGAGCGCATATATTTCGGTCGCGTTCCCTGTCTGTCCCCAAGCCAAACCTTGATCCCTGCTTCCTCCCACGTATCTGAACTTCCAAGTGTGCAGCCACCTCCGGATCTAATGTCCGCTGGGACTGGTTTTGGCCGAAACTTCGGGAACTTGTTCGCCACTCCTATAGGAGTTTCAAGAGAGCTCGCATCTAGCAGATGTTCTGCCGTCGGCGCTGCGTTGATGTCTCCTCGAAGCACTGTTCCCTCGAATGGTTGTGCGAAGGGTCTTATCGTCTCTCCTGATACGCCAGTATTCAACATGCATGAAGGCATTAGCGAATACGATCTGCAACGTAGGGCCAATAGGTACCGACGCCGATACCCTGGTCGGAGCCTTGATCGTCACTGGCTTTCCAAGTACGCGGGGAAGCTGAACAAAGAAGGAAAGGCGATAGAGGACTATCGGTGCTACATCTCTGGCTGCGCGCAGGTCAACAAGAGAAGAGATCACATCATGGTCCACATATGCTCCCATGTCAACGAGCGTCCGTTTGCTTGCCGCCACTGGTTGTTTCCGCTTACTTTCATTTGCCTTGACAGAGGCAGGCTGACGACTTACTTCACAGCCACATGACTTTTTTGCGCCGAAACGAATGCAAGCGCCATGAAGCTGGTCATTCTGGCTTAAAGCCCTTTGTTTGCCGACATTGTCCACCACCGGCGTCTAGGTTTGCCCGTCAGGATCTCCTGACTCGACACGTGAGACGCACACACGATATGACTGCTCGGGAGCAGCGTGAAAAGCGCCAGCGGACTCCGGAGATGGGTACTTGGTCAAGGGACCAAGGGCCCGTGCGGAAGAGAGCGTGTATGTCCGCTCTTCGTTCACGGACCTCCCCAGAAACACCTTGTTTAGAGTAGGAATTATTCGCAATTGACTTGCGCCGACATATCTGTTGATCAGACGCTTTGTTTTTGAGTTGCTAGTTTGATCTGCTGGGACATCTCCAGCCGGCACACGCAGGCCACTTGAACGTTTGAGATGAGCCACAGACCCGCGTTTGCCTACCAAGCGTTAAGAGCGTCGCGTGTCACGCTTGCTGTGTGTGACAGAATGTCACGGTTGTCGTGTCCAGCCAACTCAAGACTCGACTCCGACTGCCATTTCAACAATGTCGACAAAAGGACGCTCAGCTTCCCCCCAGTCGCGCGATGTCGACGTGGACATGGATAAACAGTTGGACGAAAAAACAGACCCCAAGGTCGTCCTCGTCACCAATCTCACGCGCAACGTCATCGAGGCCCACATACAGTCCATCTTTGGCTTCTATGGTGAAGTCGTAAAAATCGATCTCCCAACCTACGTGAAATGTGTGTACCAAACCTGTCGTATTTTCTGTGTCTCCTCTAACAAGTCTGCATTCACCCCTAGCCGGTCAAAATAAAGGAAAAGCCTCCCTGGAATACGCCGACGCAGCTTCAGCTCGTACAGCCGTGTCCCACATGAACGGGGGGCAACTCGACGGAGCGGCGCTCAAAGTCGAGCTATCCGACCTGCCCCTTCGAACACGCTCGCGCTCTCCTCCACCTCCTCCCTACCGCCTGCGAAACGGGCGTGACCGAGACCGCGACCGCGATCGCGAGCGCCCCCGCTCGCCTTCCTTCTCTCGTTCCCGTTCCCGCTCGCGCTCGCGACCGCCGCCGCCGCCGCCACCACCACCCCGGTTCCAGCGCCGGGACAGGGATTTCACGCGCGGCTACAACGATTCTTCGTCGTACCGCAGGCCGCCTCCCCCACGCCGGCCACCACTACCACCACCACCACCACCACCAGCGCGGGACATATACCGTCCGCGCACGCGCACGGGCTCACGCTCACGCTCTCGGTCGCCCATCCGGCGCGGTGGCGGTGGGCCCCTGGGCCCGAGACGGAAGTCTCCGAGCTACGAGCGTGGCAGGTACGGTCGCAGGGGCCGCTCGAGGTCGTACTCTTCCTCTGTGCGCTCGAGTCGCTCTCGGTCTAGGACGCCCTCTCGGTCCCGGTCCAGAACCAGGTCCCGCTCTCGGTCTCGGTCTTTCACTCGGTCTCGTTCTCGCTCCCGTTCCCGTACGCGATCGCGATCGCCGTCATACTCCTCATATTCCAGGGGACGCAGTCGGTCCAGGTCCTACAGTAGAGGCCGTCGAAGTTATAGTCGGGATGATATCAGGGACAGCAGATCTCGTTCAACCCATCGCAAAGATCTATGATGGTTGGAGAACACAATTTTGCGGCTCCGGACTCCGTTTCACGTCTATCTAAAACGTTTCCCAGATACGATGCTGTCGTTTTACTGGCTGATTACATATTGAGTCTACAATATTTCGACAAAAGTGCGTTTAAATAAATGTCGTAAAAGTCATTTGGGAGATCCCATCGCATCGTCTCTCGTTCTGCCCTTCTACAATGCCCCTTCGAACAGTAACTGACGTGGTTTACTGATTGCTGGCGCCGGAGAATAAAGAGCTGGCCTATGAAAAATGAGGCTAGGAGACAAGAGAATTAAACGTCCGCTTACATAGAGGTGCCACAGTTGGCGGCCGGGTTGCCCATGATAATACTCTCGGATACGCCAGCAATGTCATCAGTTTTACCATAAGCCGAGGCATCGAACAGATGATCTGTCGTCTTCTCGAAGGACGCCAGCATGAGTACGCTGTCTTTCATTTTTGCCACACCAAAACGCGTGATACCCAGAACTTCGCCCTGTGATAAGAATGAGCTCGCGCCGCCTGTGTTGTCAAAGAAACGGGCCTTGTATGTCATGACATCTCCAAGGAGCATGACGTGGCGAGGGTCGATGCTCATGCCATGCGCGGACATGGTGTGTTGAATTTCGTTGATGATCGTCCTTCTAGCTGCTTCAATGCCCAGGACCTGGGCCACTTCCATGATGTGATTCGAGGACGTGTGTTCACCCACAATGCCTGGGGGGTTGCGTAGGTCGTAAGCGGGGGTCAACTTATCTTGTTCGAGCAGACCTACCTTCCGTTGTCATTACCTTTTGCAGGCCATAGCCTTCAACGAGAAGCTCCTTCGCTCCCTTCTCGCCTCGGTCATCAGCTTTGTCCTTGACATTGATCACGGCCCGAGATATTGACGGCACACCCTACAAACATTATCATAAAGGCTACATCCAGCAAATCACATCGCACTAGCCTTTACAACAACTTCGGGCAACGCGCGCTTCAGTTCTCTGAGGCGATAGTACTTGTCCGGACCATCAACGTATATCCGTAGACGGTCTTTCCTGGGGATGATAATGATAGACTGCGGACAGCAAGTCAGTTCTGCTATTCCTGCAACATATTATCATGTTACTTCTGGCTTGATTTTCAACTTCTTGGCCCGTACAATCGCCCATTTGATGTCATCCAGCGTGAGCTCGAGCTGTGTAAGAATAAAAGGTAAGTACTCCCTCGCCGAAACGTTGAAAATAGGACACACTTGAAGCTTCTGTATGCTCTGGGCATCCACAATGATTCCAACGTAAGTGTAATCAGGAGCCCAGGCCTCCTCGAGGACAGCGGCAACCTAGCGACAATATTACAACTCCTGTAATCCATTCAGTATTAAAAAAATCTGTACATCACCCAGGTGGGTCTTCTCTAAT
Source organism: Russula dissimulans (assembly GCA_022376545.1). Lineage (NCBI taxonomy): Eukaryota > Fungi > Basidiomycota > Agaricomycetes > Russulales > Russulaceae > Russula > Russula dissimulans. The sequence goes on from WTXJ01000006.1 coordinate 823,924, forward strand.
CGACCCTTGACGATGCGAGCGGATGCCTCCGAGTCGCTCGTGACAAGCTTACAGCTGATGATAGGGGTGCTGATCAGTTTCGCGGCGTTGATAATCTCTTTTATCCGAGGCACGCCGAGTGTGACGTTCATGGAAGCCACGCCCGCAAAGTGGAATGTCTTCAAAGTCATCTGGGTCCCCGGTTCGCCAATGGATTGAGCACCGACAGCTCCAACAGTTGATCCTTGAGTTATCGTAAGCATCGAAGCGGAACATTGCCAGCGAAAGTATTAACCTGGTTCAATCTTTGCCTTGACATATTTTGTCCAACAAATGTTAAGGAAGACCGAAAGTTGATCCTCGGTCACCTTTGCCTTGTTATCGACAATAGCCTTGTCAGACTCTAAATGATAGGGTTAGCCTCGATGCGTGATAATTGACAAGCATGATCAAGCACCTGTTGCACCCATAGAAAAATCAGTACCTTCGTCCCATTCGTCACTTCGTTCTAGGGCTTCGAACATTCCTCGACTTTTCCGGACGATCGCTAGGCGATGTACAACATGGTCAACAAGAAAAGTGCGAATCGTGGAGATATATGCTTGAGTGCACTCCGTGACAAATCGTGGAAGGGATAGTTCGCGATCCACAATTTCCAGGATTTCATATGGCAGCAGCCCACGTGCAGACCTCAGAGAAATAGCCTGAGAAATGCCATGAGAGATGCACGAATGGCCCAGAAGAGTAAACTGAAACCGTACAGTTGCATGCCTCCATGCTCTCATGAAATCAACCGGCTGAGCGTCCCCCTCGAGGCAGGCGGGATCGAGGCCATCGTCTCCAAACCGGAATTGCACAACTCCACCTGCTCCATTCCGTACGGATAAGTCATATTGGGTAGTCAAGTCCTCAAGTGCCTTCATAAGACGACGTTGCATATACCCAGTCTCAGCAGTTTTGACCGCCGTGTCAACTAGACCCTCACGTCCAGATATAGCATGAAATAGAAACTCGGTTGCCGTCAAGCCAGTGAAGAAGCTGTTACGGACAAATCCCTTTGACGGAGGTTCACGAGATTTTTTTGGAAAATGTGGAAGCGAGCGATCTTGGAACCCATCTGGAACGCGGTGTCCAGCGATGATCTGCTGACCCACACAAGCAACCATCTGAGAGACATTGATGACGGAACCTATGAACTGGATGAGCCGTGTTCAAATGGAATTATCCATGTATACCTTTGGATCCGCATGTGGCCATTATCAAGGGCGCATTGTGCCTGCTGAGTTCCTTCATGCAAATCTCGCCCACTTCGTCACGGACCTTTGAGAGCTCGGAAGAGATTAGAGCTTCCAGTGTCTGTTCCTGGTCACAGCCTGGCTTATTCTCTAGTTTACCCTTTTTCGCAAGAGCGATTAGGTCCTGGCACTTCGCATACGCTGCCTCAACGAGGGTGTCCTTCTTGTTAGATAAAATTGGACCTGGGATGACGTCGTTTATGCCCAACGAGAAGCCAAAATTTGCTGCGGTTTGGACTTAGACATTATTCCGAGAAAGCAAGACATGAAACACGTGCCTAACCAGCGTGCGCAGAGTTTGGCCAATCGATTCATGGCCGAGGCCGCCTCGTGTGGTCCGTAATCTCGCATGATGATACCAAACACCGATTTCTTTTTACCAGCACCAACGGTTGCCTTGTCCATCACGCCACACATGATCTCGCTGTTTACAATGACGAGCCAGCCATCGTTGGGGGACAGATCTGGGACTGGGTCCAGGTGGGGCGAGTAGTGCTTCCTATCGGGTTTCTCTTCCTTGTTGCATTTTGACTCGACATTGATGATGACCTTTGACTGCTTGTTCGGACGGATCAGGACGTTGAAGATCTGCTTACCGGTCCATAGGCGGACGGGTTTCCAGATCGTGGGAGGAGGAATATCGATCTGGAGATTGGCGTCGGCAAAATATGAGCAGATCTGAGTGAACTGTCGCCTGTCGAAGAACTGATCCCGCCTTGACAAAAGGTAGGAGGCAGTAATGAAATCCTGAATAGCCGCTATGACGGGTTCTCCATTTCGCGGGGTGACCATGTTGTGCTTCACGCTCATGAGTTCGAGTGCCTCGGTACGCGCCTCCTCAGTCTGCGGGACATCTAACGCAGGATGGGTCAAAGCCCGGGATCGCTGGCAAGAGGAGACGTACGGAGATTCATTTCATCGCCATCAAAATCTGCGTTGTATGGGTTGCACACACACTCGTTCAACCGGAAGGAGCGCCATGGACGCACTTTGACCTATAGGCCAAGTCAATTCAAGAGCAAAACCATGTCCTCTCAACTTACTCGGTGACACATAATCGACAACTGGACTTACATTAGGGGCAGCATGAACATAAAAGTATGACATCGCATACCTTGTGAAGACTGGGTTGACGATTGAAAAGTACGATATCGCCATCGACAATGTGTCTCTCAACAATGTCACCGTACTTGAGACTGTCCGCGATTGCCACTCGGTTTCCGAACTTGAGGTATTTTTTGAAACCGTTGCTACCACCAGTGACATAGTTGGCACCGGGGTGTATGTCGCACCCATTCCGCACAGCTTGCCGGAGTCGATGTATGTTGAAGCTTGTCACACGTTCGGGATACGTCAGAATCTTTGCAACACGTTCTGGGACGGCAACCTCGTCTATTCGGAGGTTCGGGTCCGGGGAGATCACAGTACGAGCTGAGAAATCGACGCGCTTCCCTGAGAGATTGCCACGGAAACGGCCTTGCTTTCCTTTTAACCGTTGACAGAATCCCCGTATTGGTTTCTGACCTACTTGGGAAGGCACACCAGGCAGCTCGGAGTTGATATACATGGCAACTGATAGTTGTAGAAATTCCCATTGTTCCTGGAGTTCGTGAGAAAAGATAACGGGGATGAGAAGATTTGGTGGTGTACCATGAACTGCGCAGTTGGGGCACCCTTGGCCGAGCCCTGTTTTATGAGAGCATTAGTGAAGACGATTTCGGTAAGCTTCACTGTGAGGTCGTCTTCGTTTGATGCGCCGTCCTGAGCAACGGACGGTCGGATGCACACTGGCGGAACAGATATGTACTGCCAGATAAATTCTTCCGGGCGGCCATAGTCGGGACGCAAGCCAAGAAGCTCGCAATCCTGGCAACCGGATCAACAGAGGGGGAAAAACCGATAAGGCGTGGACTTGCCTCGTTCGAGATACGTCTGAAGAGGTCCAGAACCTTCAATGGGTTTAGATCCTCATGGACTGCCTTGTTGATATACAAGCCAAGCTCTTTTTGGGCTTCGACAGCTGAGGCAAAGGTCTGTTTCCAAGCCTCCATCTCTTCAGCCGTCTTTTTGGCACGAAATTTGTCGTGGATGATCTTCAGTGCTCCAGCTTTCTTCACCGCACCATTCGTCGCGGCGCAGTAAGGACAATATACGGTCTTACGTGCAGCAGTATTGACGGCCTTGAAGAGCGACTGGCGCTGAACGTTTTCGAGATTCGAACGGCGGAACTTTCTAAGATACATTCGCCTTTCTGGCTCTTCCAGCAGTACACGAGCGCAGGTCTGAGGGACGTTAAGGAAGGAGTCATCCGTGGAGGGTGAGAACGCTACCTTGCATATGCACTGAAGGATGGCGATCGTGTGCTTGAAATACCCGATATGAAAGACGGGGACGACGAGCTTTATGTAGGCGTAGTGACCGACGCAGTCGACCGCATTGAGGCCGCAGGTCTCACAGAATGCGTTCTTCTCCGACGTGCCCTAGAGGAATGCAGTTCACATAGGCGGAACCGTGATGGCTAGAGATAAACGCACTAAACGTCGATCAAGTACGCCATCCTTCACAGGGGCCCTGTCAGTCGTAGTGTACAGATCCCTGTGCGTGACCTGAAACTCGGAGATTTTGACGACATCTTGCGCGGTCAGTGTGCTGAACTGTAGCTTCTTGCTAGACGCACCATCCACGGATGTGAGTAGAAGTGAGGCAGTAAGGACAGGACGTACATGACTTTGGGAGCGTTGTGCAACACTGTCTCCTTCATCTTGGCAGGTGCGTCTAAATCTGAGATCGCGTGTCGCGTGTCGCGCGTCTCTCTCGCAGTCACTATTGACGATGACTTCTCACTCATACGAGATCTCTCTCTACGGAAAGTTCCTAAAAGCTGATCTCAAGCCGATTCTCAACAGGATTGCCCTCCACAGCGAGTCGGCCCACCAGATGCATTCGCGCGAGGTCATCTTTGACCCTCCGGATGCCGCGCTACAGCGAGAGGTCAACCAGGAGCCCGCCCTGCTGAGGGCCAAAAAGGAATTGCTGGAGCCAGACGCCAAATGGTAGCGCCTCTCTCCTTCGACTTATGTGACCCATTTGGACCTAGACAAACACAGGTTGCTCTATTCGTACTGGAAACCTGAATCTGCTCGTACTCACCCGGAGGCGACTGTTCGCCCTTGGGCAACGGTCCAAGTAGTGGGGGATGCACTGAGTTTCGCCTCTGCCCTAGGCTACATGTAGGTGTTACCTTTTCTGACCTTCGAGAGAAAGCAAATGCCGGATGTATTTCAGAAAAAGATCTCAAATATACAAACGAGGCTATGTCTTTCGTCGTGGGCGGCTGGTCATTCAGATCTTCCAGGAAGAACAGGTACCCAGTCTGCCCATTCCATTGTCATGGCTCTGAAGAAACAAATCTCTCCAAGGTTGACCCGAACACTCAAGAGCCAATACCAGCTCATGCAGATACACCTTGGCAGGTAATGGTCAAAACTGCCAACCCAGTCCGCGGTACGCAAGAGGTACCCCTCGGCCGACACATCGAAGCCGTCCTTGAGGTTCAGAGACTCATGAAGGGACTGTTGGATCTTCGCAGGCAGGATGCATAACGCCTGGTCAGTTGGTATACATCCATCCTGGTTTAACTATCCTTGTCTGACTCCCCCCAGTCAACCTCATCATATTCCTCGTCCTCGTCATGCCGTCCTTGGACTTTCTGCACCATAGCCAATAACGCTGCGGGATCAACCACTGAGTTCGGTTCTTCCTCGTCGTAGTCGTCGTCATTCGATTCTGCCGTGAGATCCCCAGTGTCGTCCTCGTCTGACGTCGTTGGCTGCTCGTTCTCTGCGTCGCTTCCCTCGTACTCCTCCAACCTCGTCAGTGCCATGTCGGCCTCGTCGCCGGCATCGCTCCCGTAGCCTCCCAGTAATCCAGCGATGGCCGCGCGGCCTTTCGTGACATCAAGCCTTCGTCTTTTTGCCGGTCTCTGGCCTCCTTGCAATTCGAGGGCTCCAGCCCCATCGAGCAACACGCCACGGAACGCGCCTTCTTCCCAGACTTCAATCGTTGGGAATTCCACAAACTGCTTATGCCTCAGCGACGCGGAAAGCCTTCGCTCGCTATCCAGCTCGATGAAGCCGAACTTTTCACTCCGTCCAGATAATGGATCCAAAGGCGCGCGTATAAAGAATTGCGGAGGGGTGAAGGCATCCGGGATGTCTGGATCGGGTAGGGTGAGAGTTTTAACCCATGTCGGCAGATCTGCGCGAGTTTTTCCTTTTGTACGTTGGAAAATATGAGACTGAAAGAGGTCACGTAGGGGGAGATCAAAGTCATTGCGGTGGGTGAGGAGGGTGTACGGTTCTTGTGCTTGACCTAGTCCCGCATCTAGAGCTACGGTCGGGTGAATACGATACTCGACCGTCAGAAAAGCTGTCCGTTTCCTGCAGTAGGGAAGAAATAGGTCATTATACTATCATATTGAACCGAGTTGGCATCACCGAGACCGACGCACTTGGGATCCCAAGTCGAGTGATTGAGCGTCCGCCTCTCCATGCCGGCGGGGAGAAAGTCGACCTCAACATCCCTCAACTCCAGCTGCGATCTCAGCACATCCCGCTTCTTCCCGCTCGTCTTCCCCCGTCTCACCTCTCCTCCACCACGTCGTCCCCATCCCCGTCCCCGTCCCCGTCCCCGTCCGCCTCCGCCTCCGCGTCCTCGATGATGGCCACCAGCACGCAGTGTGGGAGTGATGTCGTAGCCGCCGCGCACGATGTCCCCGCCCCACTCGCTCACCCTCCTCCCGATGTCCTCGAGGAAGACATAGTCGTCCATCATCGTCCCGTGCGTGTACCGGTTCATCGGCACGAACTTTCCCCTATCGCGCACGCCGGAGCAGCCCGCGCGCGTTTTGTGCGCGGTGGAGCACGGCAGGGAGCACGTCCGAGTCGCGCACCGCGGACACGTGTAAATCGCGGTGCCGGTCGAACAGACTGTACATCGCGGAGAAGCGGCGGGCGCGAGGTGTCCAGGAGGCTCTAAAGACGTGGCATCTGTCGCGCCAGCCATGGGATAGGATCGTGAAAATGAAACCGCGGTATGTGGTGTGTGCGATCTCAGGGCCGAATGCAAAATTTAGACTAAGCGCTGCGGAGTCAGACTCCACACAAGGCACCTGCGCACAGCCATTGGTTTCGAGAATTTTCATTTCAGCTCAGCTGGGCGCACAAATATACATCTTCTATCTAACCTACTGTAGTCTTAAGCGATACAGCATATCCAAGCAGCGTGGGAGGTGGCTAAGAACCGCCCTGATCAAATCAGATTCCAGGTTCGAATATTAAACGTCGTCCATCCCAAAGTCGATCTCGACCTTCTCTCCCGGTTTGAAAGCGGGAAGGCCTGGATTCGCGTGGATCCATCAGTTCAACGGTTCAATCCAAATCAAACCTTTCGTCTAGAAAGTACGCACCCATGTACGGACAGCCGGCACATCGAAACGCGTCTCCCAAGAAGCAGCTCCCACAGCTGCTCGTCGCTTTTGGCGCGGCCTTTGCCGCCCTGGCCAATCTCTCCTTCTCCGAGAGCGCGACCTCGGTCGCGCCCCCACTTTCGCTCCCATCAAGCAACACGACCTTGGCCAGCCCGCTCCGCAGCTCGGCTTCTTCCTCCTCGGCCAGCCCACAGTTACAGCCCTTGCACGCCTTCTTTCGCCGCGTCCCTCCCGCCTTGACTGGCTCGCACCCCGCAGGCCGTGCTCTGTCCGCATCCGTCAGCAGGCTTTCCGCGTCGATGGTGTCCCCGCGCGCCGGCGTCAAGTCCCAGATGGCTTTCTTGGCCGCGACGCTGCGACGAGGGAGGGCGACCGAAGCGAGCGCTGCCGCTTTGGTCTTCAGGGACACCGATGCACCGGCTGCGAGGGCTGGCTTTTGCGCGATTATTGTGCCTTCAGGTTGATTGACAGTAAGGACTTGAAAACCGGCCAGGGTCAGATCGGAAGATAGGCTGGGAGAATTCGAGGTCAGATCAATTAGGTGCAGCGTGCCCAGCGGGGAGAGCCCCTCGTGTGTTAGGGAAAGCAATTCTGATAGGCGTGGCTGCAAAGTTTGATGATCATCTTGTGAAAGGGTGATGTGAATTGAGGCATAAGAATCCGGAGCGAGAATAGTGGCTTTTGCAGACGTGAGTAAGAATTCGTTGAGGAAACAGGGCATATTACCTTGATCTAGTAGGCGGTCTAACATCTGTCGCTCTACCTCCCGTGTAGCTTCCAACTCTGAAACAACGTGCTGGTATTTTCCATCGCGGGCGGTGGAGAGGGAACCAATGACTAAAGCAGGCCCCTTCGCTTGGACAGATATCGTTGAGCCAGGTGGTGGATGTGTTGCAACAGGAGCCATAGAGGATCTCTCGCCTCGCCTCACTTTTTCGTCTACCACCGGGTCGGATCGGGATCGGAGGCCGAAGGGCTGACTCATGGCATTTCTACCCCTTACAGTAGGATATTCAAACCAACTACAACAGAAACAGCGCTCAAACAAACACTACTCGAAAGGAAACAACGATAGAAGAAAAAGGAAGCTACAACCACGGACGCTTTCACCGATCTAGGCAGGCGGCGGTCCATCACGAGCAATCTCAGTGCCATCGGTTGCCTGTTCCAAAGGCGGGGGTGGGGGCGCAGCACCCATGTGGTCAGGAGGTAGCGCCATGATCAATGCAGCGCGGACACGGAATAGCATCTGCCGATACCACTCCTGATCAACACCAGCCTTTTCTTGGTCTCTCGTTAACTGCTCCAGATCCGTAAGTTCTTTGACCCAGGCCCCATGCCAGTCGACGTTGCCGTGTTCATCCAATTCGAATTCTTCCATAGGAAGATGAGGAGGCGGTGGCACCGGGAAGCGCATTCCCGGTGGAGGCGGAGGGCCCATCATAGCGAAAGCGGCGGGATCAAATCTGTATAGCACATACATTAGCGGTCAGAATGACGTGGGAGATGGCGTACGGTGGATACGGCGGAGGATATGGGCCTGGCCGACTAGGCCCTGGATCATTAGGGTCCATTGGAGGGGCTGGAACGTATGGCGCAGGATTTTCATACTGTGGCTGGACGCCCTGCTGTTGATAGTCTTCGGGTTCCTCTGCCGGCCTGCTTTGTCCTCTACGTGCCTTGGGCTTCTTTTTTCGCACGCGGTGGACACCTGTGCGTGGGTCGACATTATCATTGACAGTCCAATAGGACCCCTTGCCGCGATCGGTCAGTGGTCGTGGAACCTTCTCGAAACACGGGTTTAATGAGAGATTGTGGCGAACAGAGTTCTGGAATGAGTGGTGAGTGATTCGTCTATGCTATACTCGGGAGTGCGTAAACAAAGATAAGATTTGCTGTGGGAATTTTTCGATGCAAAACAAATAGTGACAACATCAAACATCGCGCTCGCGCTCGGGCGCATATCTCCAAAAGGAACAGTTTCAGGATCCAGGCTCACCTTCCACCCTGAGGGTGCGGTACGGAAGTAAGGAAACTAGGATGAGAATAGCATGATTAGCGCGCCCCAATGCGCGACGATAAAGCTCGCATACCCGACTTTCAATAGCATAGTAGATGTCCTCGAGCAGCAGTTTTTGATTTGGAGAGCCCTTGATAGCATAACTGAATGGCAACAAATCATGAGAAATGGGGCCATGACCAACAACAAAGGCGAGCGAGCCTACCGAATAAGAGTCGAGTACGGATAGAATGGCTTGCTGCCGGGCGGGCCATCTCGGAGGGAATCGAGCGTGATGGGAAGACCACCGGTGACGTCGTTAGGAGGTTCGGGATAGTAAGCGTTGGCTTGCATGTCAGGGTGCCCCGGCGGTAGCATGTTCGGTGGCAACACCGCCGGCTGCTGAGGTTGTTGTAATAATTCCATATGATACGTAGGGTAAACCAGGCGCGAGATGCTTTGATAAAGTAGTCAGGCGAGCTGTTTGTAAACAGACGGGCAGCAGCGGGGAAGACGAGAGAACGGTTGTGGCCGCGACAAGCAACGATGGTTGAGTGCTTACGTCATGCTATCCGTATTGAAGGCTCAGGTCCGCACGGACCAGGTGACTAGCCGTCGTCGTTTGAGACATTGAAAATGTAGCAGAGTGCGTTGAAGACGATGGCCGCGACGAAGGGAGGAGTGCACACGGCGAGTGGGGGTGTGTACAAACTCTTAACGACACCAGAAAACAAAATGCAAGCCGGGCATACAGACAGCAACACAGACAAATTGTGCCCTCGGCAACAGCACAAATACCGTGACCGTGTCATCGATTCACTCTCCATAAAATTTCTCTTCGGCGGTTTCTAAAGGCCTTCTCATATCATCGAGTCGTATTGTCATTGAGTCGAGGCATTTACGCTTGTCGCCCGTTTGTCGAGTGAGCTAACATCGCGCCATACGCGAGTGAACGAGTGCGTCAGATAGCCGGAGTTTATAGTCGCAAGTTCACTGAACAGACGTCCTCGAATAAGCATTTCCATGTCGGCTCGCCCATCGTCGCAAGATTCGATCCATGTCGAAATACCGCCACGTTTCTACCTCCTTCCGGGAGGAGCCGTGTGTATCGGAACTGCGATTGGACTGGTACGAGGATCAAGGGCGGCTGGTTTGCGCTTCCTGGCGGAAAATGCTCACAGACCGCCAACGACGGTACGAGGGTGGTATTTCTATAGCAAGACCAAAAACTACAAGATGATGTTGGGTGGGTTGAGCAAGGGTGGAACGGATGCAGCAAAACTGGGATTCACGGCGCTTGCGTGGGTGACAATTGAGGAAGGGCTGAACCAAGTTGGGTTGAGCGAGATAGGGGAACTCGGCGCGGGAGTGGGGACAGCTGGAGTGTTTGCGGGCATCTGTAAGTGGTGGCACAGCCTCGGCCGGCTGATGGAGGCTGAAGACACAATCTAGATCGAGTTCCATTGAGAACGGCGTTTCGGGCGGGGTTACTGGGCGTGCTTGTTGGAATTTCAATGAGGACGATACGATGGGGAAAGGAACGACTGGCAGAAGAAGCTCAGGCGCGACAAGAGGCGAACCAATGACATTCGGTGGCGAAACAACCGCATTTGAACGGCGAAACACCCGCAATGAGCGCGACGAGTTTGTACAATGGGATGATCCTCCTGCCGGTGGGCGCGAGCGATGGCCAGCCAAGAACCGGTTTATCTACCTACAAAATGTCATTATAAACGATTCGCTTCCCCTGTCCTCTCCGTACGCGCGAACCGCGCCACCCCCTCCTCCCCGTTCTCAGTAGCGGTCATGTTGAACTTCACGGTAGGGCCGGTGGCCCTGTCGCCGTTACCGACAAAACTCCCCACTTTTTCCATCGCTGCTACGGTCATCAAGCATTGGCCGATACCAGTCGTCGACCGAACCAAGGCCAAGGCCAGCACGTTGAATGGCTATCAAGTCGAGTGCAAGCTCCCGCTTGACAAGCCGTCTACGCCGCCACCACTGAAGCCATTGGTGGCCTTGTCACCATCGCCATCGCCATCTCCGCCGCCTCTGGTGACAATCGCAGTAGCGGTGGCGGTGCCAGATAGAAGTGGTAGTAGAAGTGGAAGGAAGAGCCCGCGAGGACCGCCGAACCCGATTCATCATCGGCTCTTACAGGTTCCGTCGCCTTCCGTTAATGGTGCCGACTCTGCGCCGTGTGGGCCGCTATCTCCTCCTGCGGTCGCTAACATGAACTTAACCACGACCGCTCTCCCAACAACCCATCTCACCCTTCATGCTCCCGATTTCGACATGGACCTCCCTCCCGTCAGCCGTTCCTCTCATTCCCGCTCCCCTCCCCCCTCTACTTCGCTCGCTTCCTCCCCCTCCCGTCCCCACAATCCAGCAACGGCCACCCCCTCTAGCTCATCAAAAGGCCAAATTCACGTAAAACTCATCTCCGCTCGCGGCCTTAACTGCCCATCCGTCAAGTCCCGACCTTACGTCGTCGCCGTCTTTGAGAACAACGAATTCGTCAGCAGAGATCCGACCGTCGAGGACGACAAGGAGGTCAGGGGCGTCGCCACTAACCTTTCCCGCACTTCCTCCTCTATCGCTATCAGCGCTTTGGGTGCCGTCGGCTCTAGGGCCGCCCCTCATGGTTCTCCCTCGCGAACGCGCCGCCAGTCTCCCGTCTCAAGCTCTTCTTCCAACTCGGCCAAATCTTCCCTTTCTATCCCTGCTGCGTCAGGTACTAGAACACCCTCCAATGGGCTACTGGGGCGTAAGTCTGCCCACAACCCAGTCTGGAAGCACGAGGTATCTTTGTAAGTTGACACCTTTATGGGCCCAGGTCTTGCCAATGACGTCCTTGCCCGCCACCCCTTTCCAGCGATGTAACGTCTGAGGAATCCACGATCCAGTTCAATATCTACGATCGTGCCGATGAGGAGCATGGATTTATGGGCAGCGTCAAGGTTAAGCCCACCCTCGTTCACGATCATACGGTTGATCAGTGGTACAAGTGTGTCTTGCCCATCGCACGCTGCCTCTTCCCGTTTTCTCACGCTTCGCCAGGCTGGGTCCGTATGAGAACGAACCCAATATCACAGGTGAAATTCGCATTCAAATAACTTTTGAACAATCCAAGGTAGTTCTTCCTTCTCATTTCGAGACTTGTGCACGTTCTCACTGGCCGGCTGTACGCACAGTCGAAGCGATCCCTGACTCCAAGGGACTTCGAGTTCCTCAAACTAATCGGAAGGGGAACATTTGGCCGCGTCTTCCAAGTTAGGAAAAAGGATACCAAGCGCATTTACGCCATGAAGGTTCTATCAAAGAAGGAGATCATTGCAAAGAAGGAGGTCGCACATACCATCGGCGAACGGAAAATTTTGCAGCGTTCGCTGGACTCGCCATTCCTGGTCGGGCTCAAGTTCAGCTTCCAGACCGATACGGAGCTCTACCTCGTAACGGATTTTAAGAGTGGCGGAGAACTGTTTTGGCATCTTCAAAAGGAAACCCGCTTCAGTGAGGAGCGAGCGCGGTTCTACATCGCCGAATTGGTGCTCGCTTTGGAACATTTACACAAGTATGACATAGTGTATCGGTGAGCGCCTTCCTTATCATGACCTGGTCCTTATCTCACGGCAAATCAAGCGATTTGAAGCCAGAAAACATACTTCTTGATGCGACAGGACACGTGGCCCTCTGTGATTTTGGCTTATCAAAGCCGGACCTTGGCGCAGACGAGCTGACGAACACGTTCTGTGGGACAACCGAATACCTTGCACCGGAAGTTCTTCTCGATGAGCATGGCTACTCAAAGCTCGTCGATTTCTGGTCGCTTGGCGTTTTGCTCTTCGAGATGTGCTGCGGGTGGAGCCCTTTCTACGCGGAGGACACCCAGCAGATGTACAAGAACATCTGTTTTGGCAAGATTCGTTTCCCTAGAGGCGTCATCAATGAAGACGGGAAGCAATTTGTCAAGGGAGTGAGTCTACAGCGTTCTCCGCTCCGACCGTGTATCAGGTACTCATGTGTTTTTTTTTTTTGCTAGCTTCTCAATCGTAACCCGAAACACCGACTCGGTGCTCAGCGGGATGCAGCAGAGCTCAAGGAACATCCCTTCTTTAAAACCTTGGATTGGGATGCACTTGCGCGCAAGCAGGTGACGCCGCCGTTCAAGCCCGTCGTCGAGTCTGACGAATCGACCTCGAATTTTGATCCCGAGTTTACGTCAGCGGATATCTCGCACATTGCCTTGGTCAACCAGCTACACCTGGATGACGACGACCCTTCCGAAGCCTGGGTCTCGCAGTCGGTCTCGAATGGCCCTCAGTACACGCCTCACGGTCCGCTGGGCAGCGATCGCCCGCCGGTATCGGCCACATCCGGGATCCAGATTCAGCAGAAAAAGCGCGGGCGGGACGGCGCGTCGAGCCCTCCGCTCACGAACAGCGTCCAGGAGAATTTCCGCGGGTTCACCTATTCTGGGGAGTCGGAGAGCCTGATCGCGCGCGTGGTGACGCGTCTGACGGAGAAGGAGAAGGAGAGCCGCGAGGACGCCGTGGTGGACGACGAAGTAACGTACCCGACGACTGACGACGAAGCACTGGATGCGAGCAGACATGCCGGCCGATATTCAAAGCGCCATGGCGACGGATACCTCAGCGATTTTGACGACATATGAATTTGTGACCACCTTTTTTTTTTTAAAGCTATTGAGTATCTCATCCTCATTCATCCCATAACTAAACTATCATGTGTCTGCCGCTGCGCCACCCTGTCTTGACAATCACTTGTGACTACATCCCACGCATCATTTCATTCCGCAATCATTCCCCCCCCCCCCCCCCATTTTATTCTATGCTTGCATCGCCTCGCATATTTTGTACAACACCTGGACAACGAATTTCCACATTTCAACCCTTGTTTCGTCCCTTGCATTCCGCGCATTTGTTTTATACACGCACGCTAAATTTGTGGCATGTTATTGCGTAGAAAGTAAAAAAAACAGGCGGCCTTCATACTACACAATAAACTGTAATATCAACCAGCCGATGCTTTCTACGGGCGCGAAGTGGCTCGGGGGTATTAGTACTCTAGGGGTGTCAAGTGGGCATATGAGCAAATAAACAACTGGGCAAAGTACCAGTGGTCAAGAAAAGGTTCCGAGAGATGCACGAAACTACTACCAGTCGTTCAGTCTCTTACAATCTGGCCGCGCGAGGTTGACACCCCCGCGCAGTAGAGGAGGGAGTATCTTTCCACCGAGGATGGTCGTATTCACGATAGACGCCACCTCGTGCGTCGTGACACGGCCGTACCAGACGCCGGCCCCCTGGGGCATGTAAATCTAGACGAGAAGCATCGATCAGGACATGGTACACGGCTTTTTCCGCGGAAGAGAGGGGAGCGCCGTACAATAACATTGCCCGCGTACTTGTGTCCGCCGATGTGCGAGGTCATGAGAACCAGCGCCCTCTTGGGGAGAGACTCGTCGAGCTCTTGCAGCCTCCGGTTCAACTCGACTTCTTTGTCATCCCCATCAGGATAATCCTCTAATGGTGGACCGGTCGGATCTTCAAGTTGCGTGTGGACTTCCCAGTCCTTAGCCTCCAACGTTTGCGCGAAGGCTGATATGATGGGTGATGGATGATGGGTGATAGACAGGTCGCGTTAAAAAAAAAAAAAACTTCCTCACGCGCCGGGGATCAAAAATAAGTAACGCACCGTGTTCTAGTTTAGGCGCCGCCACGGCGCATCGGACGTCTCTTTTCCGATGTGAGCCTGTGGGAAATGAAAAAAAGAAGAGAAGGGACGGGCGCCACCCGCTTCTGCGTGAGTTCCGAGTTTGCGCCAGCCACGTTCGTGGAGATGGAGATGGAGAAGAAAGGGCGCTCACTTACAGATCAAGATCACGCATGTGTAGGGGATGACCCACGACCTCACGTCGCTCGCCTCGGACGTCGAGCCCACACGTGGGACGCTCGGATTGACAGAGTTGCGCCACAGCTCGCGCGCGCCGTCAAACGAGCGCGGCACCTCCGTCACCACCTTGTAGTCCGGGAAGACGAGCACGGTCTCGTGCTCGTCCTTCGTCGAGAGCGTGTTGTGGCTCCCGTTTAGGACGGCCACCGTGTGCGTTTCCGAGTCCTTGAAGATGCCCGTGATGGCAGGTGGCAGTGGAGAGGTCGGCGTCGAAGCGTTCGTGGTCGGGGTCGGGGTGCCATCGGACGCGATCGCGAGGGGTGCTGCCTTCTCGATAAGAGAGAGGTACGCTGCGAGCGAGCCCACCTCGCTAGTGATCGTATGATCCCAGTCGGACTTGCCGGTGGAAATCACCACCTGAGACAGAGTTTATCAGATAGTCCCCAACAAGTCACGTTACACGCCACGTACTTGACGTCGGTAGGGCTTGACGGACCCCAGCATGGCGGAAGTGGTGTCTATCATCGATACTATTCTATTTGGGTACTCCTCGTGTCCTGCGAATCATCCCGAATGAATTAAAGGAATGGTGATTGAGAGTGCTTCCATACCATCCTCACAGGGATTGGGACAGGATCTACAATCGTCGAAGGACACAGGTACGCCAGCCGCTTCTAGTGCAGCGTGCGTGCGTTCTGGATCTTCTGTTGGATTGAGAAGAATGGCGGCGAGCTGCTTCAGACGATTCATTGGGTCGTGGAGAAGAGGTAGAAGATACGAGAGCTCGACAGATTTAAACCCGAATTTGTCAGGCCGGCCCGACACCGAACGGGTTTCACTTGGCCGACTGACATGGACAGGATACAGATACACCAATACACGAGTTATCATCCCCATTCATCCGGAACAAAAGGTGTAACAAGATCGTAGACCTCCGCATTACGTCCTATTTGTGGTCTCGACGTTCGGCCCCGGCCCATGAGACGACCGATCAAAGCCCGCCCTCCTCTCCGCCGCTCCTCATCCTCGCCGACCCTTTGTTGATTGGGGTAAAACTGGTCTATCATCTTTGCAAGTCGGCGAAGTCCGCTGGATGAGTCACTAAGCGCGCGTCGTGACTCTTCCAGCGCAGATGCCAGATACATCGCCATGCTGGGCATCGATATCGGTAGTTTGGGCAGTGGTGTCCTCGCAGTCACGGGGATCGTGTAGTATTTTGATATCGGCGAATCCGCGCCGTCGCGGAGCAAGGCTGGCAAGTGGGACAAACCATACGAATATGGGAGCACGTTGACGTCCCCGTTCACATACCGATGTTCAGGCGGAGGCAGATAGTCAATGGTGAAGTAGACGACCGTCCGCCATTCTGTCGAGGTTGGACGAAGCTGGGCCAGAGATGAGAACGACTTCTCATGGGACACACGGAATCGCGTTACCTTGAAAAACTGCACCACAGTTCGCAGGTTTAACTCGCCCTTTGTCACAGCTACAGCCCCAACAGACGGCTCGATCCGCGTGGCACTCAATTTTGCCATCAGCTTCAAGAGCTGTCGCCAGCTTGCCGCCCGAATGTGCATGGGGGGACCCTTCCCATAAGGGAGAGATATGATGTCCGGCAATGGACCCCGCATCTCTCGATTTTCCATCGGCGGCGTGTTGAATCCAAATGCTGTTTTAGAGCATGTTAAGTATAGCAAAGGTTTGGTCGCCCATCTATAGATACGTACAAACACCATGTAGCAGCTCTGGCTCGACAAATTGGTTGGGTGTCACAATGGTTCGTGACGATTGAGAAGAGGCAGAAGAGGGCTCGGGGGGCTCCTCATCTTCGTGCGAGGGAGACGGCGTTCTTGGTGATGACTCTGGCTTCGGACTGGTTCTCTGCGCTGGCGACGGCGTATTCCGAGAAGGAGTGTTCGCTTGGCTCAAGACAGAAAGTCGTTCGTCGGGATGTAATGGTGTAGGTGATGCCTGCGGAACCCGTGGTGACACCGTCGCGTCCGATTCAGGACGTTTCGCCGCTGATGAGGGGAGGGCACGATTAGCAAAAAATCGAATCGCGATGACACATTTGCATTCACGCGTACCGGATTCCCTACCAACAACATCGGCATAACGCGGCAGCTCGGGATATTCTGGGAGTTCCCCGTCCATCTTGTCGTCGTTATCTGTCGAGGGTGTACTACTATGCCGGTTCTCCTCAGCTTCTAGTTTCCGAGCGAGCTCCTCGTCCTCCCTGAGCTGCACATCGACGGGCGACGGGATAGGAAGCGGAGACGGCACGCGTGATGCAGTCGGCGTTGGGCTGTCGTACGAGTGCGTCGACTCCCACGGTCTCGCCGAAGAAGACGATGAGGCAACGTTCACAACATCAACCACCAACGGCCTGTGCTGCAATCTCGCCGGTTCCGGGCGGCGCAGCGGCGAATCGCGAAGCGATTCCTCCAGCGCGCGCGCGAGCTCCTCGTCCTGGGAAAGAAGCGAGTGGGCGTGTTCTCTCTCCGCGTGCGCCGACAGCTCCAGGGCGAGCTCCAACTCCTCTTCCTCGTTCATTTCGACTTTCTCTTCGACCGGTGACGTTACGAACGGCAATGTCGTCAGCAGGTTAGTGTCGTCAGTGTCCGGCCCTTTCTCGGTCGGTCTAGGCAGCATCGTGGTGGGCACGATGTTTGGTTGTGGTTGTTGCGTGAAGGGCACACGCGTCACGGTGAATGAAGGGGAGCGTGCACCCAGGGGCTTCGGCGGCAGCGTTGGCACAGGTGGTGGCGGTACTGGTGGCGCGCTAGGGGGAGGTATTGGACCGCGCGAAATCGGAGAGACAGGCTGGGATTTCGACCGCACGGGTCCCTTAGGACGAAGTACGGGAGGCGGCGGGTGCATGACTGGCGGGGGCTTGGGCGGCAACACGGGAGAGATTGAGGGTGACATTTGAATCGGGGTCTTTGGTGGGAGAGGGGGTACTGGCACTGGCATTGGTAGTTGCGGCACCGGAGCCGGAGGAGGAGGCGGCGGAGGCGGCGGTTGCATGTCGCGATAGGGCGATGGGCTCACCGAACGATACTCTGGAAAATAGCTAACTGGAGCAGCAGGAATGTTGACCATAGGACGGTTTCCAGTGCTAGGTCCGGAGAATGGTATTCCATTGGTAGTGACATTGGGCGAGAGAAAATGCGGCGATCGGTGTCCTGGTATTAAGCTAGGCGGGATTCCGGGGAATGGATGATGGAACTGCGTTGGTACCGTTGAAGAGCGATACTGCCTCGGACGCACGTCAGGTGGAGGCCAGTGGTATGCCATGCCGGTAGTGACCTGACATCGATCACGGGGACGGGACCTCAGGAGGTGGCATTGAATGAGGTGCTGCGTGTCGTTTATGCTCTTATATACCCTTATGCGGAATGACAGGCGCTCAGCCAACGGATAACGAAATGACATCAACCAAAGTCTAGCATACAAATTGCAGGGGAACAATGCAAAGAAGAATGACGAAAACTGAAGTGACCGTGTTTGAGCTGATGATGCGTAGGTAGCAAAAGGTGGCATAACAAAAAGTAACATGGGAATGCACGAGTGAAGCAGCGATGATTAGACGTAAAAGTGGCAAATGGGCGATGACAAGTGTACAGTAGTGTGATTATGGCATGGCATACATGATTCACCGTGCGGTGATCGCTTTCGCCTTACCAACGGCGAACGTATGTGCAGTTGACGTTTTAAACCCGAGCTCGCGCATAGCGGCCAGCAGGTCGGCCTTCTGGAGCGGCTTCGAGAGCGACGCAGCAAAGAGTGCACTTGCTTCGCCCATGTCGGCCCCGCTGTAGGCACTGACGGCGATGATTGGCGTACTCGTATTTTTGTTGTTAGTGCTTTTGATATAGCGGGCGGCGCTTTCGCCATCGACTACGAGTGTAGTGTCAGCCAACTCAAAAAACGATAACTTGCATGATGGCACGCACCAACTGGCATGTGAAGGTCCATCAGAATGCAATCGAACTCTGCGTTGATCAGTTTAGACATGGTTACGAGTGCAGGCAGATTCAAGACACGCAACTGATATCGCCCATTGCAACGCTGATAGCCTCAGAGCCATCTGCCACAACAACACACCGGCAACCGAGCCGGCTCAGCAACGTCTCGATGATCTTGGCTGTAATGGGATTGTCCTCCGCAAGCAGGCATGTCACGGCACGATCGCTTGGGTCTGGACCTCTTTTCAGGTCGATGGAAGCCACAGAGGATGGAGTTGTGTTGACTTCGAAATGACTAGACGCGTGGCCGATGGGGGCGGGCCAAGCGTCGTACAACGAACCATCTCCCATACTTGATGAGACGGACGCGGTGCGTAGGCGACTAGGCATAGAGTTCCGACGGATCACGTCGGTCTCCATATGGCTCTGCTTGAACCGCTCGACAGCACCAAATTCAGAAGGTTTCCGGATGTGACTAGCAACGCTACCGGGAGTGGAAGGTGGGACACTACCGCGGGAAGGAGAAGACGCGATGGAAGAGGTGGACGTCGCAGGAGATGGCGGATTTGTTGATGATTTGCCTTCGAACGAAGTGACTACACTCGACGGTACCTTCTTCTTAGTTGACATGCTGCGCTTCCGAGTGTGTGCGGCACCAGATTCGGAAAGTGTATGTGTTATGGGTGCCATCTGGTCGGTACGTAGTTTCCGTATCATGTCATCGTTAGCTTGTTTGAGTACCTGCAGGTTCTTGAACGAAAAGGCACCGAATTCATCGTCTGCTGGTGTCGTGGCCTCACGTCCTCCTTTTGGAACTGGGACAGCCTCAGAATGAGGAATATCTATACCTACACAATTTGGCGGCAAGGAAGACTGGCTTGTAGGGACAGGCTGGTCGTCCTCAAAGAGTTGAAGAATGGCACCACGTGGATCGAAGTAGTCTGTTGACTCGGGATCCGTTACCTGAGGGATGAACGCAGCCTCGGTCGCGGTGACTTTATCCCATTCGATACCAGAGAACCATGGATGTGCCTTGACCTCGTCCGCCCCATTGGCACCAAGACGTCGTTGAGGATCCACACTCAACAATCGTTCCATGAAGTCCCGTGCCTCTGGTGAGTTATCGATGTATTCCTCCAGCCATTCGATCCGCCTTGAAAGAATGTTTTCGAATACTTTCTCCGGTGTTTCATCATGGAAAGGGGGTGCGCCATAGAGAAATTCATACGTGATAACTCCAAGCGCCCACTGTCAGACGTATCAGCCGCCGCCTTTTAGCGCCCGAAATCAGACTCACCCAGTCGACGGTAACATCATCGCCACGAAGACCGAGAATCGTTTCCGGAGCCAGGTAGTCAGGTGTACCAACAAACTTCTGCTCGCCACCAGGCGTACCACTTCCTCCTGGCGAAGAGTGCGACCGTAGGTCAGTCGTCAATTCGGTCGCGAACGACTGCAATGGGCTGTCGTTGACCTGACCACCAGCTCGACGTGCGAAAAAGTTGGAGAATGTATCAGATCCACTGGATTCACTGATGTCGTCTGTGGATGATAGGAATGAATTTGTCCTTTGACGGTTTATTGGAGCAGGTTGCTGGTTAAAATACGAACCTCCACCAATGAGATCGGCGGGGATGAGCGGCGATGACAGATATGCCGCATCCATGGATGGCGGGCGAGAGTGTGGGCTATAACGGGTCCGGGTCGCACGCCCACCTCGCTCCAACGGCATTAACTGAGCCTCGCGCGTTTGACGCCCTAAGAGACCAATCCTACTCAAACCGAAATCAGTGAGCTTGAGGTGGCCATGCTGGTCGATGAGAAGGTTATCCGGCTTCAAATCGCTATAAGTCGCATCAAATCAGTGATGCGAAAGCAATGATGGCTTCCCAGCGCACCGGTGAATAATGCCCCTTTGATGCAAATATTCCAAACCGAGAACTACTTCAGCGACATAGTTCTTCGCCCACTCCTCCGGTAGAGCACCGAGGGACTTGATGAGTGCCGCACAGTCGCCGCCGTTGAGATATTCCATGACCAAATACAGGTTATCTTTGCTCTGGAAGGTGAAAAATAGTTTCGCGACGAATGGGGATTCGGCCTGCTTCATCAAGATCATACGCTCAGCCTTCACATTTGTGATCTGATTCTTCGCTATCATGTCGGCCTTCTTCAACACTTTTATAGCATAATAATCGCCAGTCGCTTTCTTTTTAGCCAAGAAGACCGAGCCGAAAGCGCCCTTGCTGATCGGTTTAATGATCTCAAAGTCTTTAATTGATGTCGGCGTTGTCCGTGAAAGGGGTGTAGCAGAAGGAAGGCGAGGTGAGACCGGTCCACTAGATATGTGTTGAGTGATCGGGCTGAGAATTGGATTGATGGTGGAGTGGCGGCGGTGCGAGCGACGAGTCCCTGGGAGCTCCAGAGGTGAGTTGAGGGGAGACATTTGTTGGGAAGCTTCCAAATTTTGTGCGGACTTTCGAGGACGCACGGTCTTGGTGACACTGTCATTTAAATCCATGTGGGGTGGATTGCCGTCATCTTGCGGATCAGACGCAACAATCGGGGCCGCCAAAGCCAAGGGAGACGACACTGACGATGGAGTGGACGAACGCGTTTGCAACGAGATACCTTGCCATGCGAATGGCACAGGAGGCTGTGAGGGTTGCGGAATAGAGGAGATAACAGGGAAGACCTTCTCCATGGAGGGGACAACAGGTATAGGAGGGGTGGAGGCCAAAGGAGTCGGGTCTAGGGAGGCACCTCCGAAAGCATACTCAGATGTGGTACTGGACCTGTCGTCCTCTGCCTGCAGATGATCTTCATAACACTGTGTATTTGCGTCGGCTAGCCCTTCCTCTTCCTCTTCCTCCTCGTCTTCGTCGTCCTCTTCAACTTCCAAGGCTTGTGCGACGCGCTCCTCCCACTCTTGTCGCACCTTCTCAGAGTACCTGATAGTGTTCTGTAGACGAATGACTGTGTCGATCTTCTGCCGCATCACCCGTTCCGCGTCCTGTATAAGCTGCGAAAGGCCGTTATCCGTCGTCGTAGGCTTCAACCAATTACGGATCTGCGTAATCTTCCTCTCTGAGCTGGGTGACAACAGACGTTGTCGTTCAATAGGTTCCTTTGCTTCGTCCTCCTTCAAGTTAGGGACCGAGACCTCGAGCGCGACTTGCAACGTATCATCAAGCTGCTCGATTAATCGCCGTTGCATCTTCTTGACGCCAATGCGTTGCATCTTGTTGATGCGGAAAAGCTGTAGGGGCGATGAGGGAACGGGAGAACTCGACGGTGAGAGGATGGGGAGTCCACGATACTCAGGGCTTGCTACCGGGGAAGAGCGATCGAGAGTGGTGGAGATATCGCGAATTGTGTTACGAAGTTCCACTATTGACTCGTTACACTCTCCAATCTCTGCTTCCAGACGGTGGGTTTCGCTGCAGGTCTCGTTGTGCTTCTCAAAATACCACTGCGGGATGTTGTTCTCGCAAATGCGACATAAGATTGGCGTAACATTAATGGGACGTGCAAAGGGCAAGGGCATTGAAGTCTCCTGGCCTTGGTTCTCGAGAGAGGTGTCCAGAGGGGCGGAAGCACTCGGGGGTTGCGTATCACTATCTTCCTCAACATGGATGGACGGTTGCAAGTACTCAGGAGGACCACAGGGCTTGATCACCCACATGGTATGAGAAAGCGTTCCCTCTTCTCTGTCGGCCAACATCATGCCCTTCCCTTCCATCAATTGATGGAGCGCGCTGTTTGGATCATCGCGTTCATCGTAAGGTTCTACCCGAAGGTAGAATCGGACCTCCACAGTGTGTGAATCGTCCTCCCGCAATGCTTGTGTTGCAACCTGAAACACCGATGCGTCTTGTGGCGCGAGAAATCTTGATATTCGTGTACCATGTAGCTCATCCGGATCCGTGCTAGGTACCATTAGCGGGATCAGAGACGGGGATGAAGATGGTCAACACACCCAACAACAACAACCCATGCGTAATTGAGCCAGATGATGTGATCTCCGTCCAGGCTGAGCTCCATGACAATATTACGATTTTGGGCTGTCTCAGCTTGTAATCGTAGGCGCTCTGTCGCCAAGACTCGCGCCGACTCGGCTGTGTCTAAAAGTTTTGATGACGAGGCCCTTGATGGCTCAGGCGGCGGCAGGGACAAAGATTGAACCTCATCTCGTGGCCGCTTTCCTTGACTTGTAGGGCGGAATAGGCGCAAACGAGCGTCCTCCTCAGGAGCTAGCCGGGGTGTCGGCGCAGGTGGAGGGATGTGGTCGTCTGCCGGCTTCATTACGAAGAGCAATGCCTCGTCTTGCTCGTCATCGTTGTCATCAAAATTCCAAAACTGCTTTTCCGCTTCCCACCATTCGACAACGCGACTGAGGCTGGCGACAGCAAGGAGCACCTGCACATACCAGTTGCGGCCATGCCAATCTGGGTGGTCGTCCCACGCTTTGCCAATCATTTGGACTCTCTGTACGATGGCTTCGACGTTCTTGGGCTGCGCTGTAAGCTGAGCGACAGTCATATCAATGACATCGGTCGCGACAGATATGAGCTCATAGAGATTGTTCATGATAGGATCGACGGGGTTGTCAATGAGGATGCGAGAAGAACGGCGGTTGGTTGATGAAGTAGGATTGGAAAGAGACTCAGAGAAACTAGAATGGGTATTCGGAGGAAGGGGCGAGCGGGAGCGGGAAGTGGAACGGGAACTATGGCCAGAACGGGTGGTACGAATAGGAATGTGAATTGAGCGTGATAGGCGACGAGAAGCAATGCCACCGGAAGACCAGGAAGTGTTTGCGGCTGCACTCTGTTTACGTGGACTCGCGGTGCCTTCTCCCGCTTGGGAAGATCCGACCACAGGATTAGGAGCAGTGGCAAGTGGAGGAGCGGCAGCGGGAGCCCTGTCCCAAGAAATGGTGGCCTGCCTGCGGATGAGACCGGGACTGGAGGATAGAGAGGCTGAATGGAGCCCAGGGGAGGAAGAGGAATGTGTCAGGGTAGGTGGGCTACGAGGGGTAGCGTCGATGGACGCACGCTGTCGACTGTGATTTACCTCTAGCTCAGCTTCATAGCCGCCGTCTGAGCTAGCGTCGTCCGAGAGAAAAGCGGAGGCAGATTTTGGTTCTGTCTGCTGAAGCACGAATGCCTCACGAAGAAGGTCAGGATCGGGAGATTGTTGATCACGTTCACGCTCCCGCTCTCGTTGGTCTCGTTCTAGCTCGCCCTCACGAAGTTTCTCCTCGAAGAAGGAAGTGATGGAGTTTGTGACACGTTGTAGCTCCTTGTCGCACTCCTGTTTGGCAGCCTTGAGGCGTCTGGTTACATGTCGGCGGACGAAAGGCATAGAGACGGTGTTGGATCCGGAGCCATGGGTGCTGCCTGAGCTGACGGAGGGAGCGACTACGGGTGGAAGGGAGGTCTCTGGGGAGAAAACGAGAGGGCTTGGGGGTTGGCGACGGAGAGGGAGTGGCTCGGACATTGGCGACGAAGGGTCGCACACCCCGATGGGGAGGGGGACGGACGAGGGGTGGACAGAGTGAGAGAAGAGAAGAGGGACGGGTTGAGAGAAGGGAAATGGACTGGCAATCGGAGCGAGGCCAGCAAAGAGTCACACCCTGTCCCGGGTCCTCCTCATCCCCTCCCTCCACTCCCTCCGAATGCTATCTCTTCCCTTTCGTAGCATTCGTTCACCTTTTACCTTATTTTCAACAGCTGTCCGTTCTGCTTCCTATACTCGCAAAACCCGCGAAACCCCTAGCGCTGCAGGCCATGACACCGACTCCGTAAATCAACCAAGCGAAGCCATGGGTCAAATCACCAAAACCCTCGAAATCGCTGCCTCATCGCAGTCTCCTCCATCCAACAAGTTCACTAGTGAGTTGCTTGTTGCCTCCGCATGTCAACCCTCCTCAACTCATCGTCCCTAGCTGGCCCAACGTATGAACGAGTCCGGAGGGGAAGGCTCCCCAAAGACCTACGTGTACGTTCCCAAGCGGTGCTCAAGATTTTTTTTTCGGGTATTCAAATTTCAATCAGTTCTTGAAACCCACGGACCTTCTTCCCCGCGAAGCCCCTTTCCGCCGCAAGCGTGCCTTGCTTGGTCCAGGAGGTGCCGAATCACGCAGGAATGACTGGTTCTACCAACTGGGTATCGATCCTCTCGACGAAGCCACAAACCCTCGGCTGTTATCTTACTTCGTCTCCGACTTGGGCAAGATGAAAAGTCGTGCGGAAACGAAGCTGACATGGCGTAGTCAGCGGCGTCTCACCAAAGCGGTTCGCAGGGCTAAGATGATGGGTGTCATGCCTATCCTCAACAAACAGATTTCGTTATATTGAGACGCTGGACTACTTCGCATTCGTACAGACTGTCCTTTATCAACGAAGCACCTTGCCCCAGTCCATTTTCAGCGTCACGTCACACTACGCCGCCTCATTGACAAGCCGCAGACCAGGTACAAGCTTACGTCCCCCAACTCCCCACACGTGTTGATTCGTAAAAGTTGTTTGCTCGGGAATCATCGCAGTATAGTATGGCTTGCGCCCATCTCGGTCTCGGTCAACACTAGATCTCATCGAGGCATACGCCGCCGGCCGCGTGATGAACAATGCCATTTTCATTTCGGGTCTACGGGATTCACCTTCACGACCAGAATCAACGAAAAGTTATGGCGAATTCCGATTGTTTCTTAACGTCGGCAATGTTTATGACGTTGAATACTGCCTACGCTTACTACAAGGATTGGGCAGCGAGAGATTTACTAAAAGTGGGGAACTCAAACGCATGCCAGGATAACGATAAGCCAAGTTTATTCTGTAGTGGCTCGAGATTCCATTGAGTTGAGGTGGCTGTTCAATGCATATGCCCGTGTTCCAGATGCTTTATAACGGAGATCTCATGGAGATCGCCACCTTTCTCTATGCCTTCTTTTCTTTTGTGATCCGCCGAGGAGCTAGGCTGGGGCCATCCGGAGCACTCGGCTGTTGACTTGGTGAATACCGTCTGGTCTCGCAATTGGTAGAATATAGGATGAAGACCGATTACATGAGTGAAGTGGCATGGAACTTGGTGTAGGATGAGCGGCTAGTTGTAGATTTGGATTGAATCTTGGTACGTGCAGTGGGAATCGTACAACGCTATATGACCTACTGTCTCGTACCCCTCAACTGGACACATTTGTCAGCAACTGTTCGACCTAACTCCATGAAACTCTCGTTAATAAGTACTCTTCCCTGCAATCAAAAATGGGCCACTAATCACGCTTGTTCAGTACTTCAGTTGTTGACAAATCCTGTCCTGTTGAGGGTACGAGACAGGACTCAATAAAGAAAGGATTCGTACCAAGCACGAGCCGGGCTAGTGTTGTCGGTTGAATTACAGCCTCCGACTCTGTGCAGAGACTCAAGTACTCGAGTGTGAAGAACAGGTAAGCCCAGGTGCATCCACCAATCAGCTTTCAGAGCTCGGTGTTATAAACCCCCCGGACAGGCCCTGCTGCTCAGCGCTCAGCGCTCATGCGCTGACGCAAGGAACAGCGCATTAAACGTGAGGTAGGTGCGCCACTCAACGAAAAGGCTTTTCACAACAGATAATTGCATATGTTGGACCGGCAAGGAGTGGAGAAACCTAATGTTACTGTTGTGAGGGAGCACGACTCACAATCACAAACTGTTTTGACCGCTCACCGACTTCCGAGTTTAGAGTCTCGCTTTCACAAAGCTCTCCGGCGAGACCAGAACGACGGCACAGATTGCCAAAATCGGTCATGGTGTAGCTTAGCGCTAAGCGTCACGTGCGTACCTTAATTGATCGATCGCCCTTTATTGGGCTCGCTCAGTTGACACTGGCACTCGCACATTTTCCGCGCCCAGGGCGTGTGCCCTGTGCACGCCCAAGTGACGCTAAAATGTACGAGGACAGCGCACGTACCTGTAACTCTACTCTCCCCCTTTCCCATCAGCCATGCATGTGCGCTTAGTCGTTCTTGCCAGTGGGCTGGTCGCCCTCTTGTGTGCTGTAATCATCACTGTTCCAGTAGTAGTAACGCATCGACGGTACGGACGTTATTCCATTGGAATTATTGAACCCGGCTCAACTTTGTTTTTTTGGTGACCTGTCATTAGCGCGAAACACAGAGTGTACGAATGTTTTCTTCCATAACATCAGAAATGGATGGTGACTGATCGGGTTATCACTGGTGCAGATCGGCAGCGACAGCGACAAATGGGACGACGACAAATGGGACCTGCAATGGTCACGTAGAACTATGCAATCGTTCCTATGGCAATATCACATTTATTGGGGGTACATCCTCCTGTCTGCTCCCAGCATGTCTATGCTGACTCCGGGGCCTGCAAACTTCTTGGGTAATAGCGCACGATTCTTATGCGTTCTCCAATAACACTCTCCAATGTGCGTGCCATTGCTGGGCTCTACGGGTATTTTTCACGCGTTCATAATTGGGCAACGCAGTGGCACGTGATCAGGAGGTGGACATACCGACACAGCTCAGCTTCGGGATACGACTCCTTCAGGCCCAATCGCACATGTACACGGGCGCGCCCCCTCACCACGTGTTTGTCTTGCTTACTTTGACCTGTTCATTCTAGGTACAACAATGTTCCGCATTTTTGTCATACCAGTGAGTTATTCCACTGCCACTTGAGCTTCCTGCCGGACATTTTACTAATGAGGCTTTAACTAGGTTGTGAAGTGCGCCCACATGTTGAATAGTCCTCACCGCTTGCTCTTACATTTGCACAGCTCCTCTTCGATGGTGGGACGGTTGCAGGTATGTGCACCCATACTGCCCTTTTGATGCCAGCCTAGTCTACACACCCCATCAGATTATCTCACTCTTGTCCGCACCTTTCTGGATAATAATCCGAACGACGTCTTGACACTCTTGTTTACGAACCCAGAGGGTTGGTCATTTAACCAAACATGGGCGCCTCTTTTCGAGAACGCCAGCCTGTCCAACTACGCATATGTGCCCCCACAGAATCCGATGCCACAGAACGCGTGGCCTACTCTCGGCAACATGATTGCGAGTGGAAAACGCCTCGTGGTGTTCATTGACTATCTTGGCAACGACAGCACTACTGTTGATTATCTCCTTCCCGAGTTCGGCATGGTGCGTCCGTTGACTTGATTGGCTGCGTGCCTCTCTGCTCACCTAGGTTTGGTCCGCTTGGACAAAAAGATATGGGAGACGCCGTACGATGTGACGGATCCGGCTTTCAACTGCTCAATTGACAGGATCCGAGGCACCCTCAGCGCAACAGACCAGATGTACCTTATCAACCATTATCTAGACCTGAACGTCCTCGACTTGGGAATACTCATTAGCGACGTCGAAGATGCACCCACGACCAATAGCGTCAGTTCGTATGTCGTTCTCTTCCTTCCATTGGGGATGCGTATTAAGGAATGGTAGAATTGTCGCGAATGCTGACAACTGCGTCCCACTAGCCAACGGTCGGTACCCGAATTTTGTATTGATAGACTGGATAAACATCGGGGACGCGTTTAAGGCAGGGGATCAATTGAACGGTTTGTCATAGGACTTTTGGTGTAGCCTGGGATTTAGGATGTTAAGTTATATCATACCAAGTCACGTCGGCGACGTCATTCACGTGACTGGAAGCGTAACCGAGCAATTGTCCTTTTCCCTTACCTTATACGTCCCACGAGGTAAGTAGTAGTGCTGCAAACTCACGCAGCGGAGAACGCGAGACCGGTAGGAAATGGCCGGACGTGGTCATGCCCAGACCCGGGATGAGGGATCGTGTATAGTTGCCACGTCGATGTGCGCGTGCTGCCTGGTGGAACTGGGCACGTTAGCGGGGCGGAGTGCCCAAGCTCGAAAATGCTGAAACTGAGCTGCGGCCTGTGAGAGGGGCCGCAGAGCGATGAGCAGTAAAAAGACAGGACACCCAGGCCAGCGTAACTTACACCCAACACAGATTGAGCGGTTTGAGCTGTATGGAGGTCTTCACGTCGTCGGGTCAAGCTCCGCGCCACAATCAATCAAGGAGGCATTTTACTTTTTGTTAGGCCCAAGCGGTGGTGGCGCGCCTCTCTGTCCATTTCATTCTACCTCGCGGGTCGCCGCCCCACGTGAATTCGGGCATTGTCGTGATAATGACCTGTGTGGTCATGCGACGCGGCAATCAATCACTTGGTTCGTGACGAAGCGCAAGGAGATAAGGATGACCCGACGGGCATGCTGCTGACAAGCCTGAGTCTTTTGTGTTGTTCCTCGTGGATCAGTGATCGAGGTGCAGAAGGGGGTCATCAGATGCACCGAATAAAATATTGATGTATATTGATGGATTGTCTGGGAGTATGAATCCCCAATGGCGATGCACCTGGTTTATGCATTCAGCCAACTTTTCAAGTGGAGGCTTTCGAGCATCTCAGCAACGGCTTCATCGGAATTGATGCGACACATAAGTTACTGCGCAATATCGTCAGGGACCGGTGGGCCCCGGTATGACGGGACTTCTCCTTCGACATTCGACGAGATCCTTCCGAGCAAAGCCTGGATTGTCAATCCACATATTTCCGTTTGGCGTAATCTCATATACGATTCGAGAGACGGGTAATCAGCATGCCTTGTGACCCTGGGGATTTCAACAACCAAGGGGAGTGAGCGCACAAGGACAAATCCAAGGAGTCAAGGAATATAAAATGGTTTACGCTAGAGACGTAACGATGGTGACCAGATAAACACAGGTTCACAACTCCGCAAGAAGCATAGTCCCCAAGTTTTGAATCACCTGATCACCCATTGCCTTCTCTACAGCTTCCTCTAGATGGCGTTTTGGATCCTGCTTTCCGACATG
Source organism: Russula dissimulans (assembly GCA_022376545.1). Lineage (NCBI taxonomy): Eukaryota > Fungi > Basidiomycota > Agaricomycetes > Russulales > Russulaceae > Russula > Russula dissimulans. Next base: position 853,440 of record WTXJ01000006.1, read on the forward strand.
CCGCGTCTTGAGCTGCTCTGCTGTTAGGGTCGCCTCTTCTTGTAGAGACTTGTTGTAGGCTCCGGATAGCGCAAGCATCGACTGGCATCCACCAACGGCGATTAAAAGTCATCTCACATGAACCGAGATCGATGCGCGCACCTTAATTGCCTTCTCATTACTCTCCTTATGAAGCTTGAAGTCACGCAGCTTTAACCCTTCCGTCCAATTCCGCTTGTGCAAATTCATAAGCATGGCTTGTTCAAGCTCTGTTTTGCGATAATTGACGGCTATAGAGTAGTAGTGTCGATTCAAGCCATGTATTAAAGCTTGAATTGAAGGCTTGTTGATATGCCCAATGTTGGAGGTCGTCTGACGCGGTTCCTGGCCCGATAAAACGGATTGTGGTGTAATTGTCCGGAAAGCATCAATCACGACCTTGCCCTTGACAGACTGAATGGGGTCCACAACCACGGCAATAGAGCGAGGATCGAGAGATTCGAATGACTATATGCCGATCAGTAACCTGTGGAATGAGAATGGAACGGTAACGCGAACCTGTTGTGTCTGCACGTCAACGCTCGAAAGCCAGCACCCAAAACCTGGATGTGAATGATACCAGCCAACTACCATCTCTGAGCTAGTAGGGAACTCAGAACGACCATAGTGACACTCGAAGAATGAACAACGCACCGACCGGTCTGCTTGAGCATATCGACCATCTTCGTTTGAAAGACATGGTCAACTGATTCCACAGAGACGGTGGTCCCAGATTGAGGCATTGCAAATACATCGATCACTTGAACGGTGTACTCGTCCACGAATTCACCGAGCATAAGGCCCATAACCTCCATCGGAACGCCTGCTCTACCGTGTTTCAACATCTACGAGTATAATCAATCGAAGACAAGGTTGAGCGCAGAGAAGCAAACCTTGAGAAGAGCGAGCGATGAGATGTGTATTACTTCGCCACTAGGAAATACGCGTTGGCGCGTAAGAAGAGATGATTAGAAAGCACGCACTTGTCTGGCACGGTAGGTTCTTGAGGAGGGCCTGCAGCCTGATTTCCTCGGACGGCTTGTGCAATCATACGCTCAAAAGATGCGTCCATGATGATAGAGTTGGAGCACAGCTGACGCGTCCATGTCTGAACTTATTTAGAGCCCAGTTTCGGGCCGGATTTGCCGGCACAACATGCCCTCGAGCGAACTCACAGATGCGCTGAATCCGTTCATAGGACAGCAAAGACAGTCTCACTATTCATCGGATCAGCATCCATATCCACCACAGTATTTCCATACTATACCCCCTCAATCGTCTTTCACCCCTCATCGCAGTGAGCTAGAGTATGCAATCTCCGAGCCACCCCCACCTCCACGGTATTATCGTCCTATCCTCTTTAAAGCTTAATCTCATCTTCTCAATGTAGGCCTAAAGTGGATGCTGCTCATGTGGTACAAGAACTGTTCCGCGCATTAGCTGCCACACGGGAGGCACAGGAGACCGAAACCAAGCGAAGAGCAGCATGGGAGCAGGAGTTTGAAGCCAAGTATCAACAGCGCCAAGCAGAGACCGAGAGTCAATTAGCCGAAATCAAGCTCCAGATAGCATATCTCGAGGCTTGTGTCACCTCATTACTTCACCGACGACGCGAGGACACTACACGTGTCTCTTGTGGTTCTGGTTACATCGATCGGCCTGGTTCGCCGTCTCTTACCGTGCACCCTGGAGCCAGCCAAGACAAACTTCCCTCTTTTGACCCTCATGGAAATGCGATATCTGAGCGATTACAACAACATGGCATGCGGGTCGATGTCCCGTCCCCATCTGCTTCTCCCGGCCCATCGAATAGGAAGAGGCCAACCCCTCGCCTTAGTCACGGAGAGAGTGATTCGGACGACTCTGGGAGTGATGTATCTGTGTCATCCACGGGTAAGAGGCCTCCAAAACGTGCCAACAACCACGACAAGACGTGTTATACAATTCAGGTGCCCCATACTATATGCTGACCCTGAGATCATTGTTGAAAGCCTTCTCAGACAGCCATGCGCAGACATATTTATCGTGTTCTTTGGATTGGTCCTGAAGATGAGCTGCCTCCGAGTCATCGCGAAGGCCTGCCATTAGGTGACAATGAGCCTGTCCGCTTCGTCTGGGAGAAAACGATCAAACAGTCGAAGCATAACGCCCTCATGAAAGAACGCGTTTTGGCTGACCTGAAGGCAAATCGTAGACTTTACGAACACGTTCCAGAAACAGACTTCGCTCTCAAAGCCGCCTCGTCCGCTTTTGACCAAGCATTTTCGACATTCCGCCAGAAATACAAGGCTCAGACAGATCCTACTGTTTTGTTGACTGTGAAGACCAGGGAAGACCAAAAGGCGATGAAGTCGCGCCGCCTGCATCGAAAGAAACTCGTATGTATTCTATTTTGATCGTAACAACCGAATCCACATCGACGAGCCCTTTCCAGAAGCGAGAGCTGCGCGTTAGCATGCGAGAACGGAACCAGGCATTTGCTCATGCGACCTTTGATGGCGCTATGGAGCTTGAGTGTATGTCGTCTGAGGAATCGGACGACGAATCAAAGCAAACCGCGACAAAAGATAAAGTGTTTGTCATCCGAGGAATCCCCTGGAGAAGCAACAGGTTACTCAAGTTCTACTCTGTTCTCGACGAGGACGACCGTTTGGATAAGAACATGAAGCCGAAGCGTGGCCTTGGACGGCGTGATCGGAATGAGGGCCCTCTCAAGGACAGTTTAACATTCCCGCCGAAGGGGATTGCCAGCTGGACGATCAGCCGGCGGTGGTTGCGCGGCGTACAAATCGCACATCCAGAAGTGCTTCAAGCAGTGCAGGAGCTCGTGTATGATCCCCCAGGTTTTGACTGGACGAAATTTGACGCATTTGGATACGAAACCGACGACGAACGCGTTTCGATTGACCCGAATACGGTACAGCATGGGGCGCAGTATACGTCGCATCCGTCAGCATATTCGAGCAGTACTACTAGCTACGCTCTTGTAGATGCTCTAGCTCCCACGTCATAAGTAACAGCACTATATAATATGTCTTGGTAGCCCATTGTACATCAACCGAGAGACTGCGGCGGCCAGTTAAACTTCGGCGGTCCGTTGCGCCCGTTTATAATATTCACTTGTCCCGTACATGTCGGAATCTACGACGCAGCAAGGTCAGCACAAGGACATTTCTGAATAACTTGCGCTAAAAAGGTATTTGCATAGATGTCACTGCGGGTGTTGTAGACCAATCTGGGATTGTGTCATGTACGCGTGCGCGTTCCTTCTCAATGTGACGACTGAAGCGTCTTCCAGTTCGCAGTCGAGCCAAAGAGTTCATCGAACTTCATGACCAGGTTCAAGTACGTGTGCTATTCCCTACGGTTTTCTACGTGCTTACTAGTTGAAGACGAGTGTTGGCTTGTTGGATTCCCTCGAGTCATTCCTATCTACGTTCCAAAGGGACCTCTCCGCCGTCTCAGGTCAGATAGCTGACCTGCAATCACGCAGCCGCGACATTGAAGGTAGACTAAAGAGCCGTAGGGTGCGTATCTCTCCCCTTTTCCTCCCCAAGTTATCATCCCGACTCGGGAGTCCCGAACCATGTCCGCTGTCGGCCGCAGAAAATCGAGAAGCCGCTGGCGAGCCTCATTTCCGGTCTTACGCTCCCACCGGATCTCGTCACCACAATACTCGATACCGACGTCGGCGAACCGTGGATTCCCGTGGTCGCAGATTTTGAGCGGCAGCTGGAGGCTCTCAGGGTGCGCGCACGGGTGCGCGCCGCTCGAGATCTGGGCGAAGTCGCGGAGGGCTTGCGGATCGTGGTACGCCCCAGCTTTAATAATCTGGTGATGGTGACTCACGCGCGATCTGAAAAAATCACATTGGGCTGACATTGCAGGCGGCCACGAAGCTGCGCGCGTTTTTCCTCGCTCTGCTGCAACCCATCCGTACGAGTATGACCACGAACATGCACGTCATACAAACGACTGTGTTCTTCAAATATCGTCCTCTGTACACGTTTTTGCTTCGGTGTGCCGCAAATGTGGCCGCAGAAGTGCAAAAGGCTTACGTCGCTGCCGCGCGCACATATTATGAGACTGGTTTTCGACGATATATGAGAAGCCTTGGTTGGGTCAAGGTTAGTAAGCATGTGTGCCAATTGGCTTTCTTTGTGCTAAGATGCATCACGCAGGCACGAACTACTGAGAAAGACGTTGGATTAGTATCGGCGTTGGACAGTCCAGAGAAGCCGACAGAAACCTATCTTGAGCGGCTCAGGCATGCTCGGATTGAAGGGCCTGGCGTTACACTGGCCTACATGGCTGATGACAAGACATATGTAACTATCTTGACGGCTAAATGCAACCCCATCGAACGTTCTGACAATCTTTTTCTCTTTTCGTGCAACAGAAAGAATCTATAGAAGCACTTCTCCGGTCAGCTCTATTAGTTTTGATGGATAACGGAACTTCGGAATACGTCTTTGTGACAACATTCTTCGCACCTGAGCCGGATCTGCCTCCCGTCCAGACGCCACAGGTCGTCAGCAGTCACCTGTTCTCACCCACCGTACTTCCGACACCATTGCCTGCCGATGACGCCGTCTCCAGCCCCGCCTCGGACGTGGCTCCGGTGACCCCGCGACCTCGGGAGCGTACGGACAGCGTATTCAGCAACGAAAGTCTGCATCCGGCGTCTCGTCTCTCGAAAGAGGACCTGGCCGCCCTGAATGCCGTCTGGAAGCAGATCATGGACCCCGCCTTGGAGCACGCAAAGGTGGGCATTTCCCCCTTTCCGCTTTGCCTCATAATCATAATTTATTTTTTGCTCACCCGTGAGCGCAGACCTTCGTACAAGCCGCATTGGAACCCGCGCCGCCTGTGATACCTCTCCTCACGATGATACGACTCACAGAAGAGGTCATGAGTGAGATACAGAAGCGCGGTTGTCAGCCATTGGAATTCTTCGTTTTTGGCCTCCGGCTGCAGATGTGGCCGCTCTTCCAGAGAGCGATGACGGACCATGTAGAAGGCCTCAAAAAGGCTGCCGAAGGCGCCGGCGCCGGAGGGGGCTACTTCCGCCGTGCCGCCACGACGAGTGATGGTGCTATCACCGCTGTGAGTGCGAAGTGCTTTACCCGTGTCGTACGGGATGCTGCTGAACACGCATGCAGATCTGCAAGCGATATGTGGTTCTGTTTCTCTGCCTTGTGATGTTGACAGAGCATAACGAAGAAACGATGATTTTCTCCAAGTGCGTTCTTAAAGAGTCGGCAGTCAGACTTTCATACCAATCTTCTCTTCTTAGTCTACTCCGTCTCCGGCAAGAACTCACCAAATTGATCGAAGCGCATACGGCCAAGCTTTCCGAAGCGTCTGCCAGAGCAAAGGCCCGATCAGCGATTTACGAGGAACTCCTCCAAGGCTTGACTGTACGGATAACCGATTGCCGCTTTACCGTTATCTGACCCAGTTTTGTTTTTTCCAACAGCGCGCGTTTCGCACCGCCCCAAACCATTCGAGGGCACAGACTGAGCTAGTTTACTGGCGAGAGAAGGAAGAGGGTGCACGCAACCAATCTCGATAGACTAGAGACCACGATGGACATTCCTGTCATAGTAATGTATATATTGGTGATGACCATGCAAAAAATGCGAAATGAGTGTCCACTATGTAAGTAAATAGCAACGGATGCCCATCTTCCTTAGACGGTTGAGAGAGATATGGGTGTGTCAAACCCCTATTATTTGTATGGCGGCACTATTGTTGAGGGTTTCCTGAGGTAAACGCATCAGCATTCCGCGTAAAGCTGATCATCGCAGAATAATTGGATTCACCGTGCCTCCTGCTTCTGTAGTGCAGGGAATGACGCACGTAACAAACTGGTGCTGTTACTGGGTTTTCCAATATGAAGCTTGTTGAGCATATCGCGTATCTCACTCGAACCCCCGGCCGCCTTGAAGTTTTCTGGCCTAGATCTTATTGGTCTTAACCTAGCCATGGTGTCGAGGTGGGTAGACGCATGATCTAAAGTCGAGACAGAAGGGGCCTCGTTCACCAAAGCTGGGTTGGACATGCTGCTCCGGCCTTCGAGCGCGTCTCGCAGATCGGTGACCCCCACTCCTCGCGTCGAGCGAGTCAGACTCTGCAAAGACAGGTTTTCAATGTGCATCAAAGCAGGTGCAAGCCTCGAGTGAGAGAGTCCATCGCGCCGCAGTGGGTCGTAGCTCGACTGCGGCTCCATGGCTAATTTCAATTAGTGGGGCAATGAGTAAACGTGTACGGAAAATATCGCCGCACACTTACAGTCTCTCAAGGCCGATTCAGCAGTCCACTGCATCGACAGGCGTTTATGGAGCGCTTCTCTATCCATTCCCGTGGCCTCGAGCACGTTCTTACTGGACACCAGCGCAACGAGTGCCGCTTCGGGTGCAACCCCAGACCAGATACCATCCACGTCATCGACAGGCGAAATATGGACAGGAGCTTCTGCAGAGCCGAGTTGACCTAGAGTTCGTGCCTCCTCGCGAGGGATGCACGATGGGACTGGAAGAGATGACAACGCCTTGAACCAATTGAGATCAACGAAGAATCAAAGAAAACGTTGTCTCTTACTTTCTCTGCCATCTCCACAAGCTCTCTGCAGTCCCACGTCTTCCCCACGACCAACCAAACTCTTGAAATCACCTCCCTAATCGCCAATATCCTTCCCAGAGACGCTTTGTCCTTAATGTCATCCACATGCATGACCGAGGACAACGCAAGTAAGAATGGTACGCCAGTGAGCAATCCACGGACGGGAAGTTGTTCGTGGACCCTTGTCAATATAGAAGTAATATTGCGGTAATCGGAGGCTGTCGCCAAAGGAAGGGCAGACGGCGTGATACGGGAAGGGAGTCGCGAGATGATACGCCTCACCAGCGAGAGCTTTCGAGCTCTGCTGGGAAGTGAAAGTGAATGTCTGCCGTACTGAGATCGCGCTGGCGAGCTGCGGTCTTCCACGGTAATAATGGCTTCGTGTGAGGCATCAGGAGTGGCAGGGATAACGGTGACAGCTTCTGCCACGTCGCGTCCTGTTGACCGAACAGGTGATGGAGAAGGTGCAGGGCTATAAAAGGTTGGCGAAGTAGCCAGGATGTACACATGGACATGAGTTGCATGTAGGAATCGTGTTGTTTCATCTCCGTATAGAGCAGCCATCATAAGACTTGTCTGTTTGACTTGACTTGCTGCCAATGGCCGATGGCGCCGTACTCCATCACCATCTGTATATTCCCCACGCGTGGAGATCTCGGATTCCAGATAGACAACTAAAGCACCAGCATAGTCGGAGCGCACAGAAAAGTCCACGTTGCAAATGAGGACCAAAGTATCTTGCCAAGTCTCTGGTGATATCTTGGTCCTTTTTGTTAGGTGAGTCTCGCCATCCACCCGTTCGATGGAAGCGCGCGCTGGTTTGTCTCCATTTGCGAATTGTGTTGAATCGGTAAGCTTTGGGCTGCTGCTGACAGTAAATTCTTGCTCTGACCTCGGATTTTCGGCACTTGAACGTTGGTCGATTCTTCGAGTGGGAGCACGCATGAGCCCCACAAGTCCCGCAATGAGAGCACGGAGCGCTTGGATCCGACTTTGGTCACTGGAATTCCCTTCACGTCCGGGTAGACCTATAGCCTCGATAGTGACAAGGCGGCTGATGAGCTCGCTAGCGAGGTCATGTATCTGGTCTGCATAGTACACGTGGGTGCCCAAAGCGCCGATACACTTGGTCAAGGCCTGTAGCAAAGAGTCGTCCGGATCAATGGCAGCTCTACGGAGAACTAGACTGATGAGATTCGAAATAACGTCCGACGTAGACATGACCAGGGGGTAGGAGAGATAAATACGGTGGTGATCATTTCGGTGAGGGTAGTATGAAGCGTTGTTGTCGTTGGTACGTCTTGCTCCCGCTGCAGACGGTCAATCAAACGTGTAGGAATGGCGTCGCGAAATTGGTATTGCGTCCATTCGGTTGCCTTTCTCGCAAACCAGCGACAATGGCCCGCTTTCTCCCATCCTTTGATTTCGTCCAAACTCGCCATGACAGCCTTCATAATGGAGACAATTTGTTCTCCGCTGGAATGGTCGAATAGATGAGACAAAGCACGAAGACACGCGCCAGAGACATCTGTCTTTGTTGGTCCTCCCTCCCCGTCGACGTGTAAATGGATTGATGCCGCACGCCTCTCAAAGATAGGTCGTGCCCGAAATTCGTCTAAGTATGGTGACAACGGCTTTTTTCTGACGTTTGCAGACCTAGAAAACGCAAAAATAAAAAACGGGTTCGAACAACGCACTGACTATACCAACTCGTCCTCCAATGCAGCTAATTCGACTTCTTGCAAGTTGCTCAGAAGCGCTGGTACAAGGGTGGTAACTTGGACGTTAAAGGTAGAGGAGCTATACAGTGCCTCCGACGTCACCACGCTGGTAAGAGCCGCGAGGCCGACCAGTCTCGTCCTGGGGCCAACTTAGAGTTGAGGGAAGTCCATAAATAACTGGGACCTACCTGTTCGTAAACTCCAGATCACCGGAGGAAGAGGTCGCCCTGCTCATCCTTGAGAAGCGTCCGAGTATGGAGAGATAGTCTTGTGTGACAGCCTGGTCCACGCCGACGAGACGACCATCAGTGAAGGTCGTCCAAGCTATGAACTACCAAAAGTTAAGTCGTAAGTCCTATAAACTAGCCAAGAGGGACTTACCAAGTTGGCTGCTTTAGCAGAAACTTCGAGATCAGAAGGGAAGGTGGACAGCACCGTATCAACAGCAGCGAGGAGTGAAGGAGTGAGAAGAGAGATGTCGCGTCGACATTCAGTAGCGAGGGCTTTGAATATGGACAATGAGATGAGAAGAAGGCTACCGACTGTCGTGTGACTAGCAAGTTATGCCACTCAAAGATGATGACTTACGCTCGAGAGCGAGGATTGTTTGAGAGTGCCTTTCGGCCTTCAGCCTTGATTCTCTTCTGGAGCTCATTGCTCAACTTGTTAATTTTCCCTGGTTTGTTAGCAGCATAATATGTTAGACGGGAAAGCTCTTGGGCGTTCGGGTGATATCCAGGTCCGGAGGTGAGAAGAGATGCAGAAGGTGGATAACAAGCCGTGATTAGTTGCACATGATTGGGAGTAAACAAGAGATGCATTGAAAGAGAGTTCTGATACTAGTAGAGTAGAAGTAAGATATGCGTGCTCCTCTACACGTCGTACCCCGTCTGCTCCCGCTCCCCGTCACGTGCACGTCCACCTCACCACCGAGTACTTCTCTTCTCTCAACCGCCTCCCTGCTCCGATGCTATCGATCACCCATTCAGGTTTGACAACGTATGGCTTCCGAGTGAGCAATCTATCCGTCTTCGTTCCACTCAGGCGCTGGGACGTAATGATGTGGGTGGCGTTGGACGCCGATTGTCTGTGTTATCATCAGACCCGCATGTCAGAGGTATACGATCTCGCACGAACACAGGTTGTCCGCCTGCTTCTGTGATCATTCTCTTCATTTCAATGTCTGTTGTGTCTCGCAAGTACCCGTTGATATAGACCCTTGTGTTGTTCAAGGCTCCTAAAACAGCCTCTTCTCGTTGAGCCTTGAGCTTCTGATTACGCCCTCTCGTATATCCTTGCCTTGAAACGCGTCCTTCTGACCTCTGATGGCCCTTCGTGAGTGAAACCACACGATCTGCCATGAATTAAGCGTTAGGTGACCCCCATGTTAGGCGCTTCACGAGACTAGCCAGAGCGTGACCCGATGTCAGAATGTGTTATGGGATTTGATTCGTCCATTAATGTGTTGAGTAGATGTTGTGTGAGGGTCCTTTGGATGCACGCCTTGGATACGACACCGTTTGAACCTCTGGGGTCTTTCTTGGGATATGGCACGCATTTATGATCCACAGTCTCTTTACTATGACTCTCCTGGTGGGTCGGTTTCTTGTAGATCACAAACTTGTCCATGTAGCTTGCTTCTGAGAGTGGTACTAAGAGAATGGTGATGGTGAACTGTTGTAAGATTTCGAACTGCTCTAATTAGGAAATATCAAACTACGGCCACAACAACGAATGCGAACCTGGTTTACGCTCCCGATACACACCGCAAAGAGGACTTTCATCCCCGAATTTATCTCTATTGTCCAGCGTCGTGCAATGTCAGGCAGGTCTTACAAGGATGCCATCGATCGCCTGAACTCCTTGCAATCCAATGCGGCGACGCTGGAGGCTATAAAGGCGTCAGGTGGACGGACTGACGGACTGGCTATCCTGGAGATGATTGAATATTTGGAGAGAATTGGCTACAAGGTGAGATATCATCATATCGAGAAGCACGGAGACTCTATATGCATGTCAGCAAGAAGATCTTAATTCCCTCAATGTACTCCATGTGACTGGGACGAAGGGCAAAGGTTCTACTTGTGCCTTCGTGGACTCCATACTTCGTCAGACGAAACCAGAATGGAAAGTTGGTGCGTTGGCCTCAATTGAACAGAATTCCCGCCCTCGACGCTCAGCCTGATATGCAGGATTATATACCTCACCTCATCTTGCCGCAGTTCGTGAGCGAATACGGATCAACGGGACTCCCATATCGGAAGAGTTATTTGCAAAGTTCTTTTTTGATGTCTGGGATCGTCTAGAAGAAGACCGCCAAGTCTGTTCCTCCCTCTAACTGGGACATGCAAGGTGTTGATCCTGGGATTCTAGATGCGCCTTTCAACAAGGACACCGAAACCAATGTATTTTAGATATATTACGCTTATGGCAATTCACGCGTTTTTGACCTTGAAGGTTAGTGCTTATTATCTTATCAAAGGTTACTGCTCAACTATGGCTACCAACTAGGTCGACGCTACCATACTAGAGGTTGGTGTAGGTGGCACCTACGATTGTACCAACATCGTTCCTCGGCCCGTTGTCACAGGAATATCTTCTCTTGGTATAGACCACGTTGGTGTGCTCGGGAAGACGATTGGGGAGATTGCCTGGCAAAAAGGTGGCATATTCAAGGTCAGTCTCCTCGTAACACAACGTCACGCCTTGTACAACAGTGCACTCAGGAAGGTGTTCTCGCGATAACCGTGACCCAACCACAAGAAGGCATGGATGTCTTACGACAACGGAGCGTGGACCTTAAGGTTTGAATGTACCCTCAAACCGGCTAAAGCCATTAACATGTGGAGCAGGCATCAGAGTTCATCGTCGTACCTCCTATGCCTGAGCTCTCAGACATTCCACTAGGTGAATCGTGGGATTGTTAAACTCCCGCTGGCTTTTTTGTCTGACGATTGGACGCAGGGCTGGCAGGGACCCATCAAATCACGAATGCCGGACTCGCTGTAACACTCTCCCAGAGATTCCTTGAGTTGAAAGAATCAATTGCGCCCCAAAAGTCACTTTCAGACACCTTTATTGAGGGGCTTAAGGCCGCAAGGTGGCCCGGAAGGTGTCAGACCGTCAGCGACCCCAACTATCCGCCACTAGTGTGGTTCCTAGATGGTGCCCACACGACAGAGAGCCTTGAATGTTGTATCGCGTGGTTCGTGAGCCCCATCGCCTCATTGAGGGCTGCATCAGAAAGGTAAGAACCCCACTTCTGCTTGACTGCCGAGAGCTGCATGCATTTAAACAGGGTAAATCCCACGCGTATCCTTATTTTTAACTGCACACATGGGCGATCTGGGCCGTTGTTCTTGAAGAGTATATTGGCGAAGATCGCGGCACAACTTGAACTGCACGGTTCCCTGGAGATCTCCCACACATTCTTCAAAAAAGTTATGTTCTGCACGAATATTACGTATGCAAACGGTCACTTTAAAGGAGGTGAGATGATGAGACGTCCATCACTGTTGTGCCTGGTCCCCTGACCACTAACATTTGCCATTTCCCTCAGACCTGACTGCCGTCACTGTCGAAAAAGATGACCTGAAAACACAGCAAGAACTTGCTGATGCGTGGACGTCGTTGGTACCTAGCTTTCCAAAAGAGAATGTGCATGTTCTGCCGTCCGTCGAGCACGCAGTTGGTATTGTCCGAGAGGAGGTTAGCAAGGGCAGACCGGTCGAAGTTCTCGTCACGGGCAGTTTGCACCTGATCGGTGGTTTAATCGAAGTTGCTGGGCTGTCGGATGTTGCTTTGTGATTGTCGGCGACCGACATGGGATGGTGTTTGCGGTTCCGCTAGAAATTTCTTACTCGCATCTACCTTCAACAGGTACTACTAACTCTAATAGTCATCGTCACATAGAACCTCAATTAATAACGCTTTCGTTAACGATGCCTTTCCCCCTTGTCAATGCCAAAATCTGCCGCGCCATGGGACCCGTGTTGAATAGCTGTGAATGGTGACAAATCCTTGAATTCAGCTTTGAACTGAGACCCGCTTTTCTTACGTCAATGCTGACTGCATGCCCCCTGCATTATGCATTGCGAAAACCAATTACCAGTGTGATGAAACCGTTTGATGAACTCTGTTACTCAGTGGGACGTCAACTCTAAACTCAGCACAGGGAAACATAGGTGAAGAGATCTTCAAGTTGATGGTTAACCAAGTCAGGAAGCGGGTACGGAAGACATGGGGATACATATTATGTTAGACCAGGTCCGGCCATAGATCTGAGAAGGGCAAGCCTTGATATCAAGGCGCACTCTTCTGAGAGTTGTGCCACAGCCGGATCGACGTTCTCCCCTTGCCCGTCTCCAGTTGCCAACTTGCTTTGGCCGAAACTCTGCGTGCACTCAGGTTCGGGTGCGTCACCAGATGCCACCTCCCGGGCTCCAAGGAGAGCCTTGGCTCTGTCCAAAATTGCTGCCCTCGTCTGGCTGAGAGGTTGTAGAGTTCCGGCCGTATCAGCACGCCTTTGTTTCCTTCTCTGTTGAGCTTCTGCTACCACACTTTCCATGTAAGTCTGAGAGACACTGGCAGCACCTGCGGAATCAGAACCAGGCGTCGTCTTTTTGTCATTTTTTTTGGCATGCCGCATCTTGAGAAGCTCTCTTTCGACGAGACGATGGAGCGTATCACGATTTATACCGTTCTTTCGTGCGCAAGTTGTTATGTGTGACAATTTGCGAGCCGCGCCCTTCTGGACGGTCCACGGAGCGTCGCAGGAGACACACCTGAGGAGAGGACCAACGTCGAGTTTAGTGGCATCGGAGCACGGGAGTGACTTTTCGCTGAGCGTCTCTGCTTTGCGGCGATCAATCTGAGACTTTGGTGCCAGTCGACGGCGTTCTGCTTCGGAGGAGTCAGACACGTCGTCTGACGGGCGTCGGACCTGGTTGTATGCGAGATGCCCCAAACGAGCAGTAAGATTTGGCTCTGATGGTTCCTCTTGTGTTTCAGTAGCGTCGCTACTCGGGATAGGTTGTGGTGGAGCCGCGAGTGAGGTATGGCGGCGATTGGTCGCGGATACAACTTCTGAGGGCATTTTGGAAGAGCTTGGGATCGAGACGTCTATCAAACACGTCAATAGCGTTCTAGGAGACTAGAATCTGTGCAATACTAGCCTATGACGTCAATAACGGCGCTCTCCACATGATCTGGGGCCGCCTCTGCAGCGACGTCGTTTGACTTTCCTGGATAAAACATATTAGGTCTCAGATGATGCAGAACGGAGAAAGAAACCAATCACCAAGACGGATACTATCACTGTCTGCTAAATGGTGACGCGATGGAGGACCACGGGCCGAAACCGTATTTTGGTGTTGATGTACCTCCCGGGCCTGGCGCGTCCTTCGTGTTTTTGTCTCATCAGCCCGAAGCCGGATCCGCTTTCTTTCTGGTTCGGAATCTTCTACGTAGTCTAAGAAAGGGTCAGAGTTAGTGGTCATCGTGTACTGCAGTGGTCAACTTGGAGGCGGATAGCGCGTGCGCGTTATTTACGGTTGTTGGTGTCAATCCCGCAACCACTGCGGCCCAGCGCCCTGACGAAAAGCCACCTTTCATTCTTCCCCTCATGAACAGCGACTCAACTCGGCATGCATCCATACAAGACGTATATGCAGCTGTCGCGGGTGCAGTATCTCAGAACCCGAAGGAGATGAGCGCTTCGGCTGCACGCTTAAAAGATCTAATGGAACAACCAGGGACCTTAGACTTATTGCAGCAGATTGCCGCCCAGAAGACCGCTCCCCTCCATATCAGACAACTGAGTATCATTCAGGTAAAGAATGTCGTGTCTACCCTTTGGAGATCGCGAAGGTTAGTGTGTCTTGTGCGATACCTTCCCTGGCACTTGTCCAAAACTTGGTTTTGTGCATATCAGGCTCGTTCCAGACGAGCAGAGACCTGCTATCAGAGATCGCTGCTTGTCACTGCTAGATGAGGAAGATGACGTTGTAAGATATCTTTCCTCTACCCCATTGGTCGATTGGTAATTAGGAAACGAAGATCGGCAAAAGCAATGAAGTAATTATTGCAAAAATCGCACGTTCTGACTTCCCGCATAAATGGTGACCAGTGACCTTCTATCTCGTTCCCTTTGTGCATGACGATCGCTAATTTATTTTAGGCCATCTTTGGAACCAGATATCATGACGCCAATCACGCATCACCTTGGGCAAAGGTTGTCTTCACCAGTATCAGACCCTACGGCGTCTCTTGTCCTTCACAAATCCCTTCGAGCCTTGAATGCCGTCTTGAAAGAGTTATCTCACATAAAAATGATGACTAGTGTTAGGACACTCGGCCACGTAGGCCATCCAGCGTATCCCTTGCTCTCAACGACTCATGACTCGACTTTATATCAGCTCATCTCTCGGATTCACTCTCAACTTTCTGAAAACTATGTTCAATTAATCCAAGGGCTAAGGTCATCCCTCACTATTGCAAATCTTAGCTCTCGTAGGACCGCCGAGGACCTTCTATTTGCTCATCTCTTGTACAAGATCATCATGAAAATGGCTGTTTGGATCTGGCCCAGGTTCCGGGATCCTACTGTATCCCCAATGGAGCCATGGGTAGGTAACGTTTGTACCAGACCTGCCCAATGCATATATTGACATTCATAGTTTAATGAAGTGTTCCGGTATTCTGCTGTGCAACTTCGTGGCTTATACGAGACTCGCATTGGCATTCTCATGAATCTACGTTCAGTTGCAACGCCACCGGATCCTATTGCTTTGCATTCCCTGAATTTGTTATACAAGTCCGTTTTCACCTTGGGTAAATTTTTCCGACGACTGCAACAGGGGGACGTCACTCGTTTCGTGGATTTGCCACTATGCGATGACTTGATACTATATTACTGGGAGAAGGTTGTTCAGGCCAATTCATCGGCTGAACTTATTGAGGGTATGTTGGTGGGAACTCAGAGGGGCCAGGGCCGCTCAATATCGCTTAGACTCCCCGACTGCCGTATTCCCCGTTCGCATTCTCGTGGCTGGGATGGTTCTATTCAAGGAGAGTCTTGCTCAATGGGCCCCAGCGAGGAAAGCAAAGACCGAACATACTTTGAGCGAGTGTTCCACTCATCCATTGTTCAGTCCCGACTAACGATTTTTCAGCACTTTCCCGGGATTTTGTGGAGACCGCTGTTACATTTCTCGTTTCTCGTTTCATGCCGCTTAACCCAAACGACCTTGATGGCTGGATGGCGACCCCCGAGGAGTGGGTCAACACTGAGGACAAGGGCGATGAATTGTGGCAGTTTGAGATTCGGGTGAGTTTGAAAGCCGCCATCCATCCGGTATATTTCTCAGCCAGTCGGTAGCCATGTGCAGAACGAGTTCTCATGACCCTTGCGAACCAATACCGCGAGTTTGTTTCTCCGCTACTCGTAAAAGCATTCGCCAACGTCAATGGTAAGAAACAGCTTCGCTTTACGAATATTCAGACTTGTCGCTGAAAAGATATTCAAGAACGACCGCCTGCCAGTTTGCAAGATATTGTACAAAAAGAAGCAGTGTACTGCGCAATTGGCCGGTGCGCTCACCGTTTAAGGGACAATTTAGATTTGTCTTCGTGGATAGAGGTTGCAAAAGCTGAAGCAACGAATTCTAGTGCAGAGTACGTTCATAAACACTACGCTTCACGAGAATGCCGAGTGATCACCCCTGAACAGTTACCTCATCCTTCAAAGACGGATTGTCTGGGTTATAGGCCGATGGGTCTCTGGGGAGTGCTATCCCGCGACAGACCCTCGAATATGGCAAATACTCCTTCATTTGCTAACGGCAAAAGGAACAGGGACGGAAGTCGTTAGGTTAACTACAGCGTTTGCGCTGCAGCAATGCGTCGACGTGAGTCCCGGAGCAGATGCTTTTCGTATGTTGCCGCAATCATACGTAAATGACAGGCAACCCTCTTCGATCTGAGTGTTTTCATTCCGTTCCTGTTGCCTACCGTGGCAGAGCTTCTGGAATTAATCGACGAAGTGGATACGGTTGAGACGAAGAACAAACTAGCGGCATGCCTCAACACGGTAATTGAGAGGTCGAGGGCAAAGGTAATCCTGTTCTGGAGATTTCGCCTTCTGGTTAGGGTTGATCATTGTTTAGATTGTCCCCTCGGTCTCTCTGATTACCTCCGCCTTCCCGCAACTATGTAAGTTTGATGGATCCTGATCTCCTGAGGAGCCCAAACTTATCCAGAACCCACAAAAGGGCTTTCTGCCGGCGGGGAGCCCCACTTTAAGATAACACTCTTGCGGATGATGACTGTCCTCATCACCGTGAGTTGTAGATCTTGTAACTAATATTTGCTGATTAACCGACTTTTAGGCAACCGGACAGCAGTCAACCTCCCTAGCGACCATAGTAGCACCCCTTCTTGAAGAGTGTTTATCTCCTGCGGTGGGCATAGTCGCCGCTTACATGCTTTATATTGAATTGACTCACGCTAGTTCATTACGGAGCTGGAAACGGATGCACTGCAGTTGTGGATTACTGCTCTCAGGAACGCTGCTTCTCTGGGTACTGCGAATGGGGAAGCAAGCTTGTTGGATCTGTTCCCGAAAGTGATAGACCTGTTGGCTGACAACTGGAGTGTACTGGGTAGCACCACTGACGTCTTAGAAGGCTATCTTCTACTCGATGCCAATGCTGTCCTACAGGTTCGTCGAGCAGCCATGTTCATCTGTAACTTACATTCATTCCCCCGTCCCAGCGACATGCTTCTCAGCTCTTTCACGTGCTCCAGGAACCTCTTGCTAGAGCGAGTTCAAATCAAGCCAGAGCGCTGCTTGATTCCTTGGCATTAATGCTCCAGCTGGCTCACCCTTCAACTTACTCAGAGTCGTTTCACTCAAGTGGCTTGTTCTCTTCGTTGTTAAAAACGATTCTAGAAGACAAGGTTTTTACTACTGTCCCTCCATTGGGTTAAGAGCCGACTGAATCAGGCACCCAGGCCGACGTATTCATTCTCACCCGTCATATCGAAATCATGGCTCGCCTCACTCTCCTAGATTCACGTATTTTCCTCCAGCACATGAGTGCAGCAGCGAATCGGCTAGGAAATTCTGAGACGGAGTTATGGGAGAGTTTGTTAGATCAGTGGCGACAGCGGGTGAGTGCCCCGAAAACCACCGGATAAAATTCATCCTTTCCTGCACTCCGTTATAGTTCGACAATGTCTTTGAACCCCGGCATCGGAAGCTTTACGCCATGGGTCTTGCGATCCTAGTTTCTACAGGGAGGTCTGAAGTCCTTGAACGGCTGCACAGCGAGATCTTCGATCTTTGGACGGACGTGTTTGCTGAGTTAAAGGAAGTCCAGAGACAGAAGGAGAATGATGTCGGGGAACAAGAACCGTACGATTCCACTTTTCAAGTTTATCTGACAGCTGAAATCGACATTCGGTCATGCAGCACTATTCTAACGGCGTATTGGGACCAACCAGCGCCTTCATTCTTCAACGGGTCTGAGGACACCCCCGAGTACGACCGCCGAAAGAATGTAAGCCTTGTCATTTGCTGTTCCGAGACAGTCAGTTGACACCCTGGCCATCCGGTAGGTTTATGATACTGATCCCGTGCGCACAATTTCGCTCTCTTCGTTCATCGCAGAGCGCCTGAGGGAGGCGGAGGTTGCATGTGGAGGGACGCAAGTGATGCAGAGTCAGTATTTAGCGAAGGCGGATCCTCCAGTGCTCCAGCACCTCATGCGCGAGATATTTGGGGCGTAGTGCGCAGTGCATGCTCATGCTAAGTAGCTACGCCTATCAGCACCATAATGTGTATACCATAATGCACCATGTATCATAGATGTCCATCCTCAATGCCAACTTGACTCTGATTGCTCCTCGTCGCTACCACTAATCGAGCTTCGGCTTCCTGCACTCATGCCACTAACGCCACTCAAGCTACTACTGCCCATCTCATCAAAGTAATCGCTCCCCCATTCTTCAGCGCTCCCCTCCTCGCCTTCACTCACCCAGTACATGTTCTCGACTCGCAAACGCTCAGCAGAGCGCACAGGCTTACCACAACGCAGGCACTCCCATGGCCCCCTACCCTCGTCTGCCACGCGCAGCATCTTCTCCGCGACGCACGTATAACAATAAACGTGCCCACAGGAAGCGCGATAAGGCGTCGTGAGCGGGTGCGCCGGAGGCTCGTCCTTTCTTGCCGTAGAGCGGGAATCCGAAGTCGACTGAGACGGGATATTCCCGGCAACAGCAAGTACATCACGCATCGTGTCCGCGATGTTTAGCGTCGTCGTCGTCGTCGTCGTCGCGTTCTCGTAGCATATCGCACATTCGTCCTCGGGGAGATGCGCGAATTTTCCGTGCCCGGGGGGGATTCGCCGTCATCCGTCGGGCGCCCGACGCGGGCTTCGAGGCAAAGCGCTGAACTTGCTGAGGCTGGGATCAGGGTGGAGAGCGTGTCCAGTGGATGGATTATGGCGCCCGCTGCCGTCCCGGCGACACGTCGGAGTTTGCGGTGAGGAAGGAGGGGAAGGAGGAACACGAGGAATTCCTGCCGTGACACGATAATGAGCAATGAGCATGAGCATGGGCCACATCCGCTGGTGGTGGTGGTGGTGGTGGTGGTGGCGGTGGTGTGTGTAGCGGGTTTTTGGGAAACGCACCGTGAACGCATGCCATACCATCTGGCGATTCATAAAGTCGTAGCTGACGTTGCGCCGCACGAGCCTTCGGGACGGAACGAGTTTCATGCCCAACAGTCGATCCACCGTGGTGCGGTATCTACAAAAACAAAAACAAAAAAAAGACCCCTGACGTTCGCAAAACTCGCACATGGGGGAGAGTAGGTAGGTCGCTGCTGCGACCAGTTGACTTACTGCCCGTCCCAGAGGAACGCAACGAAGCTCGCGAGGGCGAGCACAGCGTGCGCGGTCTCCAATTTCGTCATGACCTCCCAAGCCTTTCTCCGGCGATCCGAGCTCGGTGCGTCTGGCCAGGCGTTGGACAACGCGTGCCCGCGTAAGCGGGCGTGGACGTACGGCACCACGATCGTCAACGCTCCGTGAACGAGAAGGATCTTTCGAGGCAACCTAGCTGCTTCGGGGGCGCAGCACGCCAATAAATAAAACATTGGAAAGTGAGAGGAGGTGACGAAAAGGTAGGGAACGCCGCAACGAACAAAGAACGCGACTGTCATCCGTCGTTGACGGGACGGCATACTTGAGGTCTTGTAGTTTGGCGCCATACGATGCGCCCGTTGCCCAGACGGACAGTCTGTAGAGCGTCAGCTGAATGAACAGAGACAGCTCCGGCTCAAAGCGGGACTTGAGAGCGACCTGCAACACGGAAGCACAGCGTCAGTATCAGCAGACAAGCAAAGCCTTACTATAGGCAGAAGCCGAGGAGAGATATCGGCAGGAACCACACGGAAGACGTACGTTGACGAGGCCGAGGGCCTTGCTAAGCGGGTCTCGGAGGAGGTTGACGAGTTCGACGTCGAGCAGTTCCGCATCGAGCAGCCCGACACGCAAGATGCGAGACGCGACAGGCGAGGTCGTGCTCGCTAGAGATCGCTCGGCGTTACTAAGTGTTGGCCGGGTCTGCTCCCACAATTGCTGCCACGATGTGGGCTGGGTCATAGAGCTGGTCATCGTTGAACCATTCACGCGACTGCGTGGGTTGACCCACCGATGACCCAACGTTGTCCCGACGTGCGCTAAAGAATGTGGCCCATCGTAGCTCTTCAGTGTCTTTCTCTGAATAATTGTAGTGCTATCGAGCTGTTGATCCCCGCATGACGGTTGTAGAGTAAAGACGCATACACTCGCACATCAAAAGCTTAGCGGTACATATTCATTACGCTGCATCGTCCCCAAGACGGGGAATGCACGCAAGAAAAAGGGTAATCACAAGCTGCACACCGCCAACTTAGTGCGCCCTCCTGCTCTCCTGAATGATAGTGCTAAGTTCCTCAAGCTTGCGTTTCGAACGAAGCAACGTTCCGAGCTGCAAACCGACCAACGACGCATCAACGGGACGCCGCACATAAACACATGCACTTAGGGGCCACATACCCGTTTTTTAGTGAGTTTTCGCGCTCTCTTATCCTGCGATTTGTGAATGCGGAAAAGCGTCGGTGAAATCACTTTTAGACTTCTGGTGTGCTACACGCACCTTCGAGTTCCTCAACAGCTCCATAACCCGGCGCTCATATGCTGAGAAACCAGCAACCTCCCGAACGATGGACCGAACGAGCTTAGTCTTTGCGGACAGAACGCCCTTGCGCTGACTCGGGCGTGCAGCCTTTGCGATCGGGGTAGTGGGATGGCCATGCTTGAGGCCGAGGCGGGAGTCTGCACATCACATATCTCTCAATCTAGCGCTCTTATACAGGGTGTGACACCGTGTACTCACCGTTTCTTGTCATGTTTTAAGTTTGAAAGGCTTGCTCGACGGCGAGATGGTATGAGCTCTTCGTAAGGTCACGCGTTGAGTGGCTTCATAAACTGCACAGTTGAGTTGTCAAGCGTTCTCACGCTTACATTTGATATTTTTTATACATTTAAGTACCTTGGACAAGGGAATAATGGTGGTGGTATCAGATAAAACTCCCAAAACAACCCACGTATTCTGGTCTCAACAAAGACTTCAACTTAAACTGATATCAGCTGGCCCACTGCCGGTCTTCGTGAGTTCGAGGTACGAGCAGAGAAGGCAGAGCCAGTCGCCATTGCCCGCACTAACGGCTGGTCAATTGGACCATTCGGCTTACCCGTAACATGGTGTCGGCTTCCTCGAGAAGCCGCTATTTTCGATTCCTCCTCCTCTTCCTCCTCTTCATCGTCGTCGTCGTCATCATCGTCTGCGTGATCCTATTCATGATGTCAATGACTCAGTGCACCACTGTAAAGAGAGATGGCGCACCGGGTCGAAATCTTCCATACGTCGATCTTCCTCAGCTTCTCCGTCAATACCATCATCAAACTGATCCTCTTCGTCGTCTATCCACCGGCCTCTCCAATCAACTTCGTCCAACTGCTCAGGCGACTCTGGTCGTAATCGCATCCATTGCATTCTTGGGCCCGATTTCGCCCTCTCACTGACTTTGAAACCGTAGATCCGGTGAATGTATACCTTCCCAGCGGCACGTTTTTGACCACCATGGGGGTTGGGGTTGACGAATGGTGCTTGCTGGGAGGAGTTACTACCCGTCACGCTGCGCGGCGACCGAGATGGTGACAGAGAACCAGACGAAGATGGTTGCCTCCAGAATGGAGCGGGCATAAGTTCTCGATATGTCTGGAAGAAAAGATGGGCGAATGTGGTGCCAAAGAAAGCGCCTGGTCAAGAACCGACATGTCAGATAACAAAGCAGAGAAATTGGTAGACGAGGAGAGTGGCGCACCGTCAACGCCTTGAAAACGACTACTTGCAGGGACGTAGATGTCGTTGCAGTTGGGACAAAATAACTTCACTGTTTCTAAGCCTGGAAGGTCTGATCGCCCACATGGGACAACGTTGCAGCCCATACAATACACGCGTGGACACGACCCAAAAACACCTGCTTCGTACTTTTCCGCCTGAAAATTGTATCCTTAAACATGATCGTAAAAACGAGCTGCGAGGCTTTACTGACCATCGCGTGGAGTCCAGCTCTCGTTAGTACGTAACGCTGATGCACAAGCCCGTACAACAATTCCGCCGATGCTTCGACGATCGAAACATCGGGGATCTTGGCCGAGTCCTCATCTATGACGTGGTTTCAATGTGATTGCACTTGTCCCAAACTCGAGAGCAAACGCACCAGGCTCGACGTCCAAGACCATTTCCATCGCTTCTTTCCAGAAAGGAACCATCGCGTTTAGCCCAGTAAGATTGAAATCATCTTCGATAAAGTCTTCCGCAACTTCGCAGAAGTAATCATGGCCAGGCAAGGAACAAAACCAACTGATCCAGGTCAAGGATGATGTTGGAGTTGACGACGCTGGCGAGTGAGATAACGCGACGGTGGAGAGATCAATCGGGTAGAAACGCATCGTCACATATCATCGGGAGAACGAAAGGAAACGAGGCTCTACGTGAATACGGTACTATAGTGGGAAAGGGTTGGACACGCACTATAGCCCTCCTGTTCTTCGGCCTCTTCCATTACTTCATCACCTTCGCCTGCCGCGCTCAAAATTTCATCTTCTGGGACTTCAGGCTGGCTTGTATCTATGGAAGATTGCTGTTGGGGCCGACGGGACATGATGAGGAGGGGAACTGGATACAAGTATTACAGTCGTACTCGACTCGTGGACACGCAGCTCAAATTTGTACTCCGACGCATGATTTAATCACATGATCACCCTACAACTCGTCTGCGCACTCGTTTTTCCTGTCCAGAGCGTCGATCCCAGGACCAGCACTACAAGCCCTTGGCCCATCACGATCGAAATTAACGCGTATATCCACCTCTTTCTCGTTCCCAGGGCGCTCAGCTCAGCTGCGAACGTGCTCACCGTCGTGAGACACCCGCAGTAACCATCCCCTAAACCCTGCAGTATCGCGCACGCATTAGGAGATACTGCGGGTCGTAAACCCTGAAGGACGTGGAACAATGCGAGCAATGACGTGCCAAACTCGTTGGCCACAAGCGTACCAATGGGAAGCAGCTGCAAACGGGGGTTCAAGTAGATAGAGAGCACGTAGCGCGTGAGTGTGCCGGGAAAACTGAAGAGGAGCGCCGCAGTTGCTTGGTGGCGAAAGGAGGGGGAGAGACGAAAGTACGCCGGGAAGGTCGCAAAGTACACCAGAACCGAGATCACGGAAAGGGTATGCCTGATCGCGGCCGACGGCGGTCGCATCTTTGGAGTGTGGGGGAGGAGCGTCATGCCAATGTGAACACCGAAAGATAGAGATGCCAGGGAAATCGAGAACGTAAAGAGGAGCTTCGTCAACCCGTCAACCGCCTGGTCTAAAGTATGAGCTGCAGGAACGTTGATCAAAGAGATGGGAGACAGACATCACGCAACCCATTTCGATCAAATTGACCCTGATTAATCCAAGAGTTGAAAACATCTAGCTGCCAGCCGGAGAATGTTGTGAGAGAGCCACAAAAGCCTAAGTAATCTGAGCATCCAGAACGCGATTACGTTGATCTGAAGCCAACATACCTGTTGTAATCGCAGTGTAGAGAGGACTATAACTTCTCAGAGTGTGAAAAGGAAGGTCAGGTCTCTAAAGAACAGCGGAGAGGGTCTTACTAGCTGCTGATGGCATCCTTCAGTGAGAGTGCCATTCCCATAATAAAGCACCCTAAAGCTTGCGCATATGCCAGGGGAAAGATACTCTTTCCGTCGTAGGTGGCGAGCGCGTCCAGACCTAGCCTTGCGAGGACACCAAAGACCGATGCAGGCATGAGTAATGCAACCACTGCCGGTGAGAATGGGTGATAAGCTCTCGACGGGCTCGGGGTTGTCACGTCTGGTACAGTCGGAGGTCGGTCGATGGTCGCGAGGGACCTCGCATCCGTGGTGCTCTGGTGTCGCGCGATGGCTAAACCTACGTCGGTGACGACATCGGGTGCATATTGATAACTTGCGGTGGGGGGTCTTGATACGTCATTCTTGTCGTAGAGAGAGTTAGTTTCTGGTGGTAACGATGCCAGATCTGGAGCAGGAAGTTGTCGTGACATTTATACTTTGGCTTGCCCCGGGCGGGAGTCACGAGCCAACAACTCGGCCATCCTCGGCCTCGGCGGGGCGGGGCGTCAAACCGAGCGACATGTTGCAGTTTGCCCTCGCCAGTGCAGTCCTTCTCATATCCATTCTTATCCCACTCATGGTCTGGCCGATCTCTTTTCGTTCTCGCTGGAACCCCAGCGGCCGCGTGCGTGTCCCTTCGTGGCCTTCGTACTATCCAGAACCTCACTCTCAACGGTGGATAGCATTGCTACGTGACTGGTGGCTCAGCCGGCCTTGGCCTCGCACTAGCTATCCTTCTTACAAAGAAAGGTGCTGATGTGTCGATAGTGGCACGGAATAAGGAGAACCTCCAAAAGGCGCTAGCGCAGCTCGAGGTATGTGATACGTGGCCCCTTCATAAACACTCACAGACGTTTCCTCATAGGCAGCACGGGTCAATCCTAACCAGATTTTGAAGGCGCATTCATTTGCTCTGGGAACGCTGGAAGCAGCAAATGACGCACTAGAAGCTGCCTGCGTGCCGCACGGTGGCCAAACTCCCGACGCCGTCTTTCTCTGTGCCGGAAAATCAACCCCCGGATTCTTTATCGAGCAGACAGAGGAGTCTATGCGGAAGGGCATGGACGATACTTACTGGCTTGCGGCTCATTCTGCTATGGTTCGTGACCCACTCGTGCGCACGTTTGCCTTTGCCCCTGACTCCCCGCGATCTAGGCAGCCTCCAAGCGGATGGTGCGCACGCGTACCGAGGGAAAGATAGTCTTTGTTTCCTCCATCCTAGGATACTTTGGTATGATAGGCTACTCGACGTACTCACCCGGCAAGCATGCCATTCGCGGTGAGTTCTGCACCGACTCATCCATCGCGTCTCTCTTTGACAATCTCCCTGGCTGTGCTCAGGTCTCGCCGAGACGCTCCGTCAAGAGCTCCTGCTTTATTCTATTGATGTTCAGATCTATATGCCAGTGACAATGTACAGCCCTGGATACGAGGAAGAGAATAAAACTAAGCCGGCACTGGTCCTCAAAATAGAACAGTCTGATCCGGGCCTCAGTCCAGAGAAGGCCGCCGAGGGGTTGTACGAAGGTGCTTTGCTTTTCTATCACACCCGACTTTTTTTGGTGGTGGGATTGAAAGCGATCACATCTGCAGGTGTGCAAAAAGGCGAATTTCATATTACGGATACATTCAACGCAGATTTGTTTCGAACGAACACGCGCGGGTCCTCGCCGTTTGGGTCAAACATTCTCAAAGACCTGCTCTTCGGTGTTATCGGTTCGGTACGTCTGCATGCGTCCTCGTGAATGGGTGTAGACTTTACGTGATTTGAGTAGATCGGTCTCCCGTTGTGGCGGAGAGATGTGGACAAGCAGGTGTTGGGACACAGAAAAGAACACAGAGAATATCTAGTATCAAAGAGTATCTTGGCGTCAGAGTGATGTCATTCTATATGCGCGCTATTTATTACACGGGACTTGGGGTTGGCAAAGATGACAAAGGGAGTGACACCGTAACCGACATCAGTGTTGGCAAGTTGGAAAAGTTTGTTCGAAGGAAGCGAAGCTCTGAGATCAGTGACATGGCTGAAAACAAGCATTATATCCTTCTGAAGATATCGCTCTTGGTCTTTGCCATTAGGTAACACTACGTCGAAAGCGTGAAAGGCTACCTTGGTTTACAGATGGACCGTGATGAAAAGGATTCGAAGGAAGGAGAGAGAATTAATGTAGACGTTGTAATTAGGGCCGGTCGAAGTGGCTCGGCTAAGGTAAGGCTCTGTGTAACCAAATGGAGGTCGTCCGCCGGAGCTCCGAGAGTGCCGAGTCCATAGTCTGTGCTGTTCCTCCAACACTCGTTCTGCCTTTGGAAGGTCTGGCCCTGATCGACATTGACATCTGGATCTCATGGGGTGTGGTTTCAACTATCAATCCGCAGAACGTCGTCTCCCGAGACGACCGGGACGTCTCCGGAGGTTAAAGTTGGCGCCCGCATGCCGGTTGCTGCCTCCAGTACTAGTAAGGACGGGACGTGCCACAACAGTTAGATCACACGCGCACGGATACCATGCGGTAATGCCATGACAAAAAGAGGGCACAGCTTCCGTGCTTGATTGATAAAAACAGCGTCTTCCGGAGTTCCAACTCGACATCATACACACATTGCATAGTGTAGCGCACACCCATCCGATGTCTCACCACTCCCGCTCGGCTCTTCCTCCCGTTTACTATGCGATATTCGCCATATACGAGCCCGTCCTAACCGCGATGAGCTGCGTCGGAGCACTCCTGGACCCCACAAAGGCGCGTCTCTCGTCTATTCGCTTCCCGAACGAATGACACCCGAAAGAGTAACACTCCTTGTTTTCTGGGGTTTGGGCCCTCCTTTAGACTCACAACATGCAGGCCCCATGGCCTCCCCACAGTCCGCCGCCGCAACGCTTGCCCCTCGCGACGACAGTGACGATCGTGCAACTCGCCCACGTCTGCGGACTTCTCGGCGTTCTCAACTTCTTCCTCCTTCGCACCGCACGCCGATATCTCTCCACCCAGCCTGCCCTACAGGAGAAAGTCGTCGGTGCCCTGCTCACGCCACTCGTCGTCGGCGACGTACTCCATATCGTACTCACATTATGGGCCCTCGGTGACGTGCGGTGGCATTTCTCAGAGTGGACCCTCATGGTCTGGTTAACCGTCGTGATTGGTATATCGCTACTCATCCCCCGTGTCGCTTGGCATTTGGGAATAGGTAGATATGTGGAATCCAGGGGCGGTAAGGGGAAGGGTAAAGGGCTCAGCGCAGATCTCGCCCATTCTGGCCGCCATTAGATCCGCGCATGCATAGACCACGCTCCACCTCGTCTGTTTTGGATAATCTTAATTATTTACTGTACTTGAACTAGAAGTAAAACTTTCTATCCACGTCCACCTCTAGAGACGAAGGTGCAAATATGTAGTCATCAAACTGAGACGGGAATTGACGGTAACCATAGCATGAGGGCCAGATCAGTGCAGCGGAGAAGTGTACAGTACTACAGTAGCTCATTGGCCTGAGCATCCCCTGTGTGGGAGCCGGATTTTTCCGCGCCCGGCCGAGCGGTTGAGAAATACGTCGTCGATTCTGGAATTTTCAAATTTTGGTTTTCGATGTTACTTTTAGCCAATTATTTCATTT
Source organism: Russula dissimulans (assembly GCA_022376545.1). NCBI lineage: Eukaryota > Fungi > Basidiomycota > Agaricomycetes > Russulales > Russulaceae > Russula > Russula dissimulans. Next base: position 880,690 of record WTXJ01000006.1, read on the forward strand.
TTCGAAAAAATAACAGGTGCTTAAAATATTTTAAGAAAACTAATCTATAACTTCTATTCTATTGGTCGATACGATTCAAACGAGCCCTCTTTCATGGAAAACGGACGTGATTTGAGGGAGAAGCCAGGCGGTAACCGAGAGGCCGGGTCGACTATTTGGTGCCACCGATGCCAGGCAGTCGGGGTACCTGGGTGGTGGTTAATGATCTCGACATCTTCATTGGCCAGACAGATGTATAAGTATAAGATTATCTATATAACTTTCTTCCACAGTTTCTAGTCAATAAGACCGTCGCTGTTAAAAGATTGGTAGTGAGCACGCTTGTCTTAATACAATACGTCAAACCAAAGATCAAGTTCATATTAGATCAAGACGACATCACTGGAATCCACAGCCTCCTGAAGAGGCACAAAAGGGTTCCCTCTAACCACTTGTATAATCATCAGGGATAAGCGAGAGCAGATTTACTCACCAGGTCATGATATGAGCCATGAAACTCATCTCCGCTTCCACTTCGGCACGGATGCGAGCGCTCGAGCAGGTCTGTCGCCAGTTGTGGTGGGGCCAGGCCGAGAAATAGACTGAGGAGATGTGGCGGCAAGTCTCTGTATGTTGGACCTCCGCCTTTCCCAGTAGTCAAATACCCAAGTCTGAAGGAGACCGAAAGTCGCCGACGTGACCCAGTAAAGCACCACACTCTACAACACATCAGGAAAAAGAAAAAACAGCACGCATTACAAATTCACAAAAAGTCAGCATAGCTCCCTTCGTAAGCCAAAAGACACGCACCCCGGGCACGACCGCGCCAATCAATATCCTCCCAACAGAAAGCAACCTAAGCGCAGACTGCATAATCCTATGCGGCTCCAAAACGATCTTACCCTGCGCGCGCTGCTCCGCAACACGCCTCCGCCGCTCCTCCTCCTCCCGCTCCCTCACCTCCGCGCTGACGAACCAGCGGGACGACTCGACGTTAGCGAGCGTGATCACCCCGAGCGCGATCGGCAGTGCCGCCGTCGGGTCGGCGTGCGAGAGCGACGTGAGTGTGAGGAACGACTCGACGTCGAACGCCGACGGCGGCCGCGACAGCCTGCTGAGGAGCATGGACGAGCCGACGAACAGCGGGAGCTGCGTGAGCGGCGGGACGAGCATCGCCAGCCAGGGTTGGCAGCGGTGCCGGGCAAAGAGCTCGCTGCGCCGCCCAACCATCTGGTAATTGGTGGTCGGTGGTCAACGCGCACGGCACGCACGAAAAAGAAGGGGGGGAAAGGAAGAGCATATTTGGAACGATCGCGAGTATGGGGGTATGAAACATGCGACGTACGACTTTCTTGACTCGCTCCTTGAACTCCTTGCGGAGCTCCTCTTTCGTCCCGAGAGCTCGTTCTACGTGCATTTCATGAAGAACCTGCTTTTCCACGAGAGGCCTGGCCTCCCGCAGAGCAGGAATGACGACCTCCTCCGCTCGCCATTGTCTCCTTTTAGCCTGAAAATTATGAGGCTGTCGGCCGATCTGACATGGCCATACGAGGCTCACCCAAACAGAGAATGGGACGGTGAGTGCAAGACGAGAAACAACCGTGAGCAAAATTATAGTTGACGAGTAGGGCGGGAACGACGAGGGCCACGGAAGGGCTATTGCCAGATCCAAGAACCCGCTCTGGATGACAGACGTGAAACTACGCTTTCCCGGTATGCCAATACTACGCTGGGCAGGCGAGAATGGCCGAAATGTTGTGAGCCGGGTTGTGTGTCTTCGCACAAACATGAACGCGTGTGAATTAATATTGGCCAAATCCAGGCAAATCACCGGATAAACGAGCACACGTCAGAGGTGATACGCGCTGGAATTGGAGGAACAGATACAGGATTGCGAAAATGGATAAAAAGTGGTGTATGGCAGTAATCATATCTTCGCATAATAGTGACAGCGAGCAAGGTCTACCATACCGGCATAATCACCACGCTTAGAAAACGAGTTTATGCGGGTGTTCGCCCTTGGACAGCCCAAAGCTCGCGTTAAGATACTTCACGAGGTATTCTGTCTTCTTCACTGCAGTAAGAACCACCTTGTCGACCTCCCGCTGATCGGCTGCCTTGGACTCGGGGTAAGGCTCTTTCTCCTTCGGCTTTCCATCTGCGAAAAACTCCTCCTCCGCTGATCGTGTGCGCTTCTTTTCTGACTTGGTGAAGTAAGCATCGTTAATATTCGCATCGGTCTGCACCAATCATCCTCTGTAAGCGATCAACAACTAGGAGCAGGGAATCGTGCGCACCTTGAAGTCACCAAGGTCGACCTTCGTCGAGGTTGCGATGACGTACGCCTGATTCACTCTGCGGAGGGGTACGCCATTGATTTTATAAGGGCCAGTGACAAGCAATAGCCCGCTCTCCAACTGCTTCAAAAACACGACCCGCTTTCCCCGGAACCGACCAGCGAGAAGAATCAATACCGTGCCGGGTGTGATCGAGTCGCGCAATTTTGTTGGTTTGGCGGTCTTGCGAGATTTCGTGGGCTGGCGAACGTCCTCGCCGGGGTAGAAGCGCGGTGCCTTGGATGTAGGAACGAGACGGGTTCCGCCGTTTTTGTCGCCCTTGACCTGCACCTCCTTGGTTGGTGCGGCCTCGGGTTGGGCTGGTGCGGTACCGGCTTTCCTACCCTTGTAGAGCTGGCGTTCTGCATGCACCTGCGAGCGCGAGAGGCGGGCGATGCCAGGGGCGAGTGCTTTTCGGGCCATCTGCGTCACAACGCAAAGTGAGTCAGTAAGTTTGTGAATGGGTGGGGTCTACAAATGGTGGAGCATCGCAGATGTTGTCCATCCATCCACCACCATAATCTCTGTCAACCGAACCAAAAACACCACAGCAGCATGGGATTCCCATCCAGAGGTCTAAACCAACTGAAAGATAAGAGAGACTTGCTCACAATATAGATGTCTTGAAGTCGCTGTCGGGGGTGGTTTCGCACTTGGTCGCTTACGCTTAGAGTTCCTTTCCCATCGGAACATGCCGGCGATTTCTTGAATCGGAAATCTAGATCGATCCTCACGTGATAGCCCACTCTGGCACTCCACCTTTCACTTGGATCCCCCGTTCAACTTCAACATTCAACCTCGAGGGTATAGGAAGGAATGACTGTAGAACATACCCACGGCGAGTAACATCTGATGATGCCCTCACACAATTTTAACGCCCGATTTCAGATGATCGGCTCATAGTTTTTTTTGACATCGACAATACCCTCTATTCTCCAAGTACCAAGATCGCAGAGGCAATGGGTGTAAAAATTCGGGGTAAGTCTGTCACAAGCCCAGTGGCTAAGCTGAAATGAACATAATCGTAGCATACATACTATCTCTCGGTCTTTCTAGCACAGACGAGGACGCTTCCAGGCTACAATCACAGTACTATAAGCAATATGGCCTCACGTTACGTGGTCTTCGTCACAACCACGGCATAGGTAGTGCTATTTGTTACCCCTCGTCCTATTTCTTCTTAAGATGTCAATCTTGTGCGCTGTAGATCCCTTAGATTTTGACAAGAAGTGTGACGGCGCGGTGCCACTCGAAGAGATGCTTTCCCCTGATTCGCGCGTGCAAAACCTATTGGAGGATATCGATCGCTCAAAGTGCCGCGTATGGGCGTTGACGAATGCGTTTTGGACGGTGCGTGAGGTCCTTCACAGCAGAGGCAAATTCCGTAGGTCTGATGAGATAATTGGCAGCATGCAGAACGCGTCTTGAAGATCCTGGAGCTACACGACCAATTCGAAGGCATTGTATACTGTGATTATAACGAGAAGGACGATATCATCTGCAAGCCCCAGCCTGCATTTTACCATCGGGTCCGCCTTTTTGTTCTCAGCGTTTCATCTGCTGGTCTGGTCTAATAAGTCTGGCGGGTCAGGCTATGCATCAAGTCGGGGTACGAGACCCCAGCAAATGCCTCTTTGTTGATGATAGCCTCAACAATGTGGAAGGTGCGAGGCGCATCGGTTGGACTCGCTCAGTGCACTTCCAAGAGTGTGGTTCTGAGACGACCGAAGTATTACGTGTAAACCACACAGCCAAGAATCAGGAAAAGATCGTCACCAAGGACGGAATACCCATAATTAGTAACTTACAACAGCTGAGAGTGGTCTGGCCAGACATTTTCGTAAAGGCAGAGCACTAGACACGTGGTACTGGTGAGTTTCGTTGCTGTGGTGTATGTATGAGTACGTGTACGAAAGACGTAATATATCAGCACATTCTAGATATACAACAATAGATTTAAAGATAGCTAGAAGAGGGTTACAGATACGACTTGTGCTGACTGCGTTGCCTCGAGGATGATGCCGTCAAAGCCCAACAGTCCTGCCAGATATCAAGTAAACAGAACACGTTCAAAGTGCAATGAATGCACTCACTCGTCGTCGAATTTGGTAACGTCAACATCTCCTCATCATCTGTGCGGTCATAAAGCATGGATGGGGGATTTTCACCTGGTTTAAGGAAGTGGCTGATACGGTCAGCCTAAAAAAAACGCGCATTACTCTCGGAATCTCAGATCGGTGGGGCTGAGTTCGGATACATACCCTCTCATCAAATTTAACCCTTGGAGGCGAGTCTAATCAAAAGATCTCGATTTCCGACTATCACTCGATGGATAACCGAGACACACCATCCTCATCATCCTCTGGTCGGCCTTCGATTTGCCATGGACAGCGCTTGTATCGTTGGAATAGAGGGGTACCCGGCTGTGCTGCGGATCAGGCGACAAAAGTCACGAGAGGAGGAAGGTACTCACGACGTTAGTGTGAAGAATGATCTTCTTCACTACGTGTGTGTGATCAGAGAGAAGAAAGTCGATGCCATGCTGAAAATAGTTGTAAAAATCTGAGGAATGGCATTGAGTTATCAGACGGTGACAAGAGACGAACAGATGACGTACAAGATGGCTCCGGGCTTTCATCCTCGTTGTGACTGCGCGCGTGGATGGCCATACGGTCATCTTCTTTATAGAACGTGCGCAGGGGAGGCCCCAAGTCCGACAACAGATCCTGTGCGGTAGTCACGCCCAACCGAACATGGATAGGTGGGGATGATGTCGGGTAGAAGCGAAGGACAACACCGTCGTGGACCTAGGGACATTCAATATCGGCTACGATCTGCCGGAGTAAAGAGACATTCAGCTAACCTTTGCGATGGCCTCTGCGAGCTCACCGTACATGATGGACGACACTGCAACCTCACTGAGGGCATCTATTTCTCCACCGGAGGGATCTGTCTGAGTAATTAGAAGACGGATGACTTCCTGGGAACGATCCTCTTGTTTTTTGGCTTTGTCCCGAAGACCCTCGTCGTCGAAGCAAAATCGCACGCCCGGATAACGCAAGTCCTCGCCAGGATAGGTTGGGCCAAAGGCCAGGTTGACGTTGACGCGACGGAGATCCTTGTCGACAGAGGAAAGGACATTGCCCTTGTATCTGAGAGTAAGCGGGGGGCTTGGATCGCGTAGTCGTCTGACCGCAATAGTATGGAGACGTTGATGTGTCCCGGAGAAGAGGAGATCGAAATGTGGCCTGATGTGCAGAATTACGGGAGTAATTGCCGAGTCAGGGTCATATTGGACATCGACTTGGGGGAAGGTGTTCTTATGAGTCCGTAAGAGATCAAGAACGGCCCACAAAGAAGCTCCTGATAAGATATTGAGCGAAAGAGAGGAGAGGGATAGAAATAATTGACCTAATTGAAAGATGCCGAGGCCGTGACCAGGACGGATGTCGACGTCGAGTTGAGAGAAGAGCATGGGTGGGGAGAGACGGAGAGCGTGCGGAAGCGGAAGCGGATACAAACCGGAAATGACCAATGAGCGTCAACACGGGCAAGATCGGGCTCAACCTCGGGCCTTTGCTTATTTCTACCCGCGGTTTGTCTCTTCCTTTCTCCCTCCCTCTCCAATGGCTCCCTCAGTCAGAGTAAAGAGACGTCATGCCTACGCCTCCATCCTGGACGAGGACAGGCATCGTCCTGAGCAGCCACGCGATGATCAGATCGAGGGGGGTCGCCAGACACTTTCTGAAGCTGCTGCGACGATGCCCTCCCCAGGCTCTGTAGCCTCACCTGGTTCTCCCGACTCCACCACCCATTTGTCCCCAAACATTCCCAATCCCAGGAGCAACACGAGCAGGGTCAACCGGGTCGTCCGTAGTTCAATGAGCTACAGATCATTCTCGACCGACCCAGATTCAAACTCTCCCCCACCCACCTTTGGTCGGGCGAATCTTCCTCCCGTTCCTCAGGGGACCATTTTCGGGGGCGCCTCCGCAGATGTGGTCGTTCCTGCCCCGCATCATCATGGACATGCCCCCAGGACCAGCAGGGTTCGCAGCGCACTCTCATCTTCTCCTAGCCGCTCTGGTCCGGACTCGGACTCGGACTCGGACTCGGACCTCGACTCGGATGATGAGGACCGCGTTATGGAGGATAATGAACACCATCACGACGACGATGTCGTCGACCACCTCGATGTCATTGGTCTGCCGTCACATGTCCTGAGCACTTTCGGCTCCTTGACTTTCTTTCCCTTGCAGACCCCCAAGTTGCCACCGTTGCCACCCTGACTAACACAGCGAATTCTATTCTTCTGTGAATACTCTCTTCCATCCTTGCTCAATGTCTAGAAACTAATACGCTCTTCGCCTCAGCCCACCAATGGCTTTTTACAATCGCAAGCCCGTTGTGGTCCTTCCGCGGTCGCGAGAGGCAAATATGGAAGATGCTTCAATTCACACTGCCAGCACTGACGAGCTTGATCGGCATGTTCATGACGTGCTCAAGCGCAAAAACAAGTTCAGGCGGGTGATGAAAGGCGTTTGGGCCTTTCTGAAAACTCGTGAGTGGAACGTGCTCCCGATCCGGTTGACCCACCCTAATCCGATCTTATTAAGCATTGGGCGTCAGTAGTCCTTCGCGGCTGCGCTACTCCCAACTCACGATTTTGTGTCTACTTTACAGATCGTTTTTGGCATCTATGGCATCTTAGTCGGTAAATGATCCCAGACAATGTCGCTTTTGATATGCTTAACCATCACGTTCAGTATTTTGGGGATCTGCACTTGTCTTTTTCTTGGCCAAGTGGATCGACTCTGGTAACCAGAATGCAACAGATCTCTGGGTGGAGATTTGCGCGCAAATTCTGAATGGTTAGTCTTTTCTTGACATTATAGGACTAACAAATTCACTCTCAATTTTAGGCCTATTTTGTCTCACTGGAATTGGCCTCATCCCTTGGCGTGTCGTTGATACGTATCGTCCGTCTTTGCATTTCCGATTCCTCTACTCTTTCCCTAAGACGGGTCACAGGGATATGTAAAATATGGTCTTACAAACGTCGGACTCGGAAACTGCGCAAAAAAGCAGGGCTTCCTGAATTATACGATAACGATGACCTCCCAGATCCCATATATGATCCAAATTACGTGCATGTTCTCACCGACGAACAACAGTACGAGTTGCACCACCGTTTGTCTTTCCCCCTCTCCACATTGTGACCTCACTCACCCTCAGTTGATTTTCAGAGCAAAAGAAGTTTATGAAGTCCCAAACATGGTATCGTCCCCATGGGACAGAAACACACAGAGTAAGTGATTCTACATGTACAACTATGCATATCAGTCTGACATTGATTTATAGGCGTTTCCCATAGCGTTCGTCTCACCATTGATAGCCGAGTGTCGCTTGTTGACTTGCTTGCAGTACTGCCGTATGCATCTGCCTGTTGAATGATGGGAACTCTGTTTTCCAGGTTAGGCGGAATGTATAAGCTTTCTTTCATACCGGTACTTACCCAAGCCGCAGTGCGCGCTAGCAGCCTGCATGTGGTCCATGAACCGCGTCCAACGCCCGGCATGGACGACAGCCTCGTTCATCGTGCTCGCCTTTGGCTGCGGCATCCTCTCCGGTATCTACATCTGGCGCGGCGGCAAAAAGACGAAGCGCACAGGACGCGTCGAAGAGCGCCTGCGCCGCGCGCTCGAGATGGACGCGTCGCAGCATGCCCTCCCCTCCGACGGGGTGTTGGCAAAGCTGCAGGACGCGATCACTCGCCACGGCGCGGCGAACAAGGAAGCGGGGGCTAGCACAGGCAGGGCGCGTGGCTGGTCACTCAAGAGTAGCAGCCTGCGGAGCGAAAAAGGCACCGAGCAGTACCGTGGGATCCCCGGTGGGACGCCCACCCACACCGTGACCGATCATGCTAGCAACGTCGCCTCGTCAGTCCATTCGCCTACGCCCGGTATTAGGATCGAGGAAGAGATGGTGGTCCCCGCCCGTGGCTGATCTCGGTCGCACCAGTACTGACGCCCGAATTAAACGAAAATTTGACGCACTTTTCACGCCCTCATAGGCCTCATACTTTATCTCATCGGTTGTAACAATATGCTTTGTCTTAGAGGATGGATTTTCTCGCCCTTTTTATTTCTAGCCTTTTCTTTTGCGCGCAGACGGCGTTTGACTTCGCCCTCTCCCATTCGTACGACCACGATATAAATGTCTTAAACGGTTTAATACAAAATTTATTGGATGGATGGTTTGGCTAGTTGGATGTTGAAATCCGTACATGTACAGATACATGGTCGATTGTTGTTTGCGTGAATCCTCCTTCCCTCTTTTCAGCTCACTTGTGTCCGTTTCTGGCAAAGACCAGATGACTGCAAAAATGTCTCGCTACAACCCCCACCTATGGCCAAGGCTACCACTAGTGGTACGCGTAACCATCAAGTAGATGCTGTTGAAGCGTAGGGAGACTACCATTCACTGGTATTGCTGACGTGCCCAGCGCGCTGCCGAGACGAGATTCTTGAGAGATGCCTCGGTCTCCTTCCAGCCACGGGTCTTGAGCCCGCAGTCCTAAAGAAAGGAGATCAACCAAAACATCACATTCACCAGGAAAACAATGACGCACAGGGTTGATGAAAAGAAGCGAGTCCGGGAGGATGTCGAGCATCGCCTTGACCCGATCCCGGATTTCCTGGTCTCCTGGAACACGCGGAGAATGAATGTCATACACACCAGGTCCGATCTGGTTCGAGTATCCATATTGCTTAAACGTAGTGAGAAGTTTCATGTCGCTCTTCGAAGCTTCAATGGAGATGACGTCCGCGTCCAATCGTTGGATTGATGGGAAGATGTCGTCAAAATCGGAGTAGCAAAAGTGGGAGTGAGTCTGTAGGGCGTCGCTCACACCGGCAGTCGCCAACTTGAACGAATCAACAGCCCATTTAAGGTAGCCGTCCCAATCCACACGACGAAGTGGCAACCCCTCACGAATAGCCGGTTCATCCACCTGGACAGCGTTAATTCCTGCTTTTTCAAGGTCAATGACCTCGTCACGAAGCGCTAATGCGAGTTGCTTCGACTGGAGCTCGCGCGAAACGTCCGCGCGAGGGAAAGACCAGTTGAGAATCGTCACGGGCCCTGTGAGCATGCCCTTCATGGGGTATTTAGTTACGCTCTGGGCGTAGCTGCTCCATTTGACGGTGATGGGGCCGGGCCGCGAGACATCTGACACGATAATGGGCGGGCGAACATAGCGAGACCCGTAGCTTTGTACCCATCCGTTCTGGGTGAAGACAAAGCCATTGAGCTGCTCGCCAAAGTATTGAACCATGTCATTGCGTTCAGGCTCGCCGTGGACAAGAAGGTCGAGGCCAACTTTCTCCTGGAAACGGACGACAGTCTCTATCTCGTTCTTAAGGAAATTTTCGTATTCGGCCTCCGTGATTTCACCCTTGGTGAACTTGGCACGAGCAGAGCGAATTTCCGTAGTCTGCGGGAACGAGCCGATGGTAGTGGTGGGGAACTTGGGAAGGTCAATGTGTTTCTTTTGAACCTCCTTGCGGACAGAGAACGGGCTCTTGCGCTCGAGCTGGTCGGGGGTGATTGCAGCAACGCGCTTGCGGACAGCATCATCAGACGTCCGCTCGAATTCACGGCGCTTTCCAATAGAATCTTCATTGGCTTTAACTGCGGTGGAGATAGTCGCATCCTGAGAACCAGACAGGACCTTGGCCAGAACTGACACTTCCTGAGCTTTCTCGCGGGCGAATGAAAACCAATCTTTTTGTTCCGCAGAGAGCTTCTTCTCATTTGCGAGGGTGACAGGAGTATGGAGGAGTGAGGAGGAGGTAGCCACGATAACGCGGTCCTGCCCTAGCGCATCAACGGCTTTCTGGGCGAGTTTGATTGCGGCCCGAAAATCGGTTTTCCAAATATTGCGGCCGGAGACAACACCTACGGACAGGACGATATTGGTCTGTTTGATGGCGGCAATGACTTCCTCGAGTTGGCCCGGCGCACGGTCGAGGTCAATGTGTAAACCAGCAACCGGAAGTTTGGCTACATAATTCAGGTTAGAGTCGAGGCGTCCGAAGTAAGTGGTAAGAAGGATCTTGGGTGCGATTGGGGAAAGTTCCGTATAAGCACTGGTGTACTCCTTCTCGTAGGATGCCGCTTTGTCAAGCACCAAAATGGGCTCATCGATCTGGACCCAGCTAGCACCGGCTGCTTTCAGGTCGGCGAGCAGTTGCTTGTAAACAGGTAGGAGTTTGGGCAAAAGAGAAAGAGGTTGGAAATCAGGCTTGGCATCCTTGGACGCCTTGCCAAGCGCAAGGAAAGTGACGGGACCCAGAACAACGGGACGAGTCGCGACGCCGAGGGCTTGGGCTTCCTTGTACTCTTCAAGAGACTTGTTGAAGTTCAGCTTGAAGTCAGTTGTCTCTGAGAGCTCAGGCACGAGAAAATGGTAGTTCGAATCGAACCTGAAAAAATAGGTTCGACGAGAAGAGTTTCTGGAGTAAGTTATCGACCTACCATTTCTTCATCTCAGAAGCGGGGACATCGACGCCACCAGCCTGACGCCCACGGCCCATGGCGAAATAAACGTCAAGGGGTGTCAGACCATGGCCAACATAACGCTTGGGAATGACGTTGAAAGCAGCCGAGTGATCGAGAACATGATCATATAGAGAAAAGTCGCCGCTAAGATCGATAGACGAGGTATCAGATCTATATCAGTGCCTGAAAAATAAAACAACCAACCTAGGGATGTGGTCGACACCTTTAGCCTTCAGCGATGTCCAGTTACTCTTCTTGACCTCCGCTGCAGCCTGGGTGAGTTGGTCGGCGGTAATTTTTCCCGCCCAGTAGGCCTCGACAGCCTTTTTTACTTCGCGATTAGCGCCTGACAGACCAGAAACAAGGCTTAGACTATAATCTGTTGTTTCTAAGGAGAATGAAATACACACCAATACGAGGGAAACCCAGAACAGCGGACGAAACCATGATTGTGAGGGAGGGGAAAAAAAAAGGTGGAGGGAGTTTTGGAGGGAGCGACAAAATAAATAGCAGGAAATGCGCACGGGACTTGCCGTAACGGTTGCACTGGCAATCACCTAATCTCGGTGTTCACTCTATCCTGATGACGTACTGGAAAAGTCAGCATGGCTGAGGCGTGTGCGAGACATGACATAGATAGACAGGGCCGAGAGCGCTCCAACTGATTCTGATCGCACTCCCGCTCAAAGAGCAGCGGTTTGATCGGAGGTATCATGTCGGACAATATATCCTTTGAGCTTCAAGGCATCCAGCGAGTCTCCTACGTGCAGCGTCCCATTCCAGAAAGTGCGGCGCTTCCCCACTCCGTTGCTGTATGGAGATATTCTGAAACAAGGACCGCACACAGTTTTCGATGACCAAGTCCTCGTGGAAGTGAAGAAAACCGGTAGGCCTCTCCTACCGTTCTCGTTCCTGCCATGCGTTGATGAATTCCCACCAGGTATTTGTGGATCCGATGTACAATCATTTTCGGCCTCTTGATCTATCACATATTTATGGCGCTATCGTTATTATAGGTGCATTATCTTGTGCACGGTCGCGCTGGCGACTTTGTAGTGGAATCTCCGATGGTACACCCGATAATTTCAACCTAACGCACGTTCTGATGCAGTGACCAAGGTTCTTGGCCATGAATCATCTGGCGTTGTATTCAAAGGTAGATTCTACTCGCCTTACCCTATGGAACTAAGGAATCGCTGTCGGCCTTAAGTCGGTAGCGGCGTACGCGGCGTCAAACCTGGTGATCGTGTAGCTATGGAGCCTGGTGTTTTTTGCCGCAGGTGTGAATCTTGCAGAACTGGCCGATACCAAGTATGTGATACGAAAATATCATCACTTCCTCCCACGGTACACTCACAGCTTAACCAGCTCTGTCATGACATGGCATTCGCAGCCACTCCTCCTTATGACGGCACATTGACCAGATACTACCGCCTTCCTGAAGACCTTGTGTATGTCCTTCCTGAAGACCTTTCCCTGGAAGATGGTGCTATGGTGTGATGTATTCGGCCCTCCTCGGCTTGTGCTTAAGTTTTGTCAGATGGAGCCTCTTTCAGTTGGTGTTCACTCCGTCTTCACGCAAGCCAAGTTACAACCAGCTCAATCGATCGTGATCTTTGGTTGTGGACCTGTCGGGCTTCTCTGCATGGCAGTGGCAAAGGCCGTCGGTGCTTCGAGGATTATTGCTGTTGACATCGTGCAGAGTCGCCTGGACTTCGCAAAGACGTACGCGGCTACAGACGTGTTCCTGCCACCGCCGTCTCAGGAAGGTGAATCCAAGATAGAATATTCCAAAAGATCCGCAGGTCTCTTGAAGGCCACTCTGGGCGTAGAAGATCGGGGTAGCAAGGCTATTGACGTTGTAATAGACGCTAGCGGAGCCGACGTGTCTATACAGACTGGTATTTATATCACCAAGGTCGGCGGGATATTTGTGCAGGTATGTCTCGGCTTTTACGCTTAAGTTATGTCTTCCTTACCCCATCATAGGTCGGCATCGGTCAATCAGATGTTATCTTGCCCATCAGTGCTATGATGGCAAAGGAACTTGTCATCAAGGGTTCCTTCCGCTATGGCGTACGTGTTGCCGGCGTATATATCACAACGTAGCTAACATGGAAAAGCCCGGAGACTACCGTCTTGCGCTTGCTCTTGTTTCGCAGAAGAAAGTGGATTTGCGGCCTCTTGTGACCCATCGGTACTTTTCGGGCTCGAGCGTCTGAAATCCCGCGCCTAACTGTGCCCTAGTTTCAAATTTGAGGACGCCCTCAAAGCGTTCGATGCAACGGTTAAAGGAAAGTCAGAGGACGGAAAAGGTCTTATCAAGGCAATCATTTCTGGTCCGGGAGTGTCAATCGATGATCGATGATGTTTGAAGCTTTTGAGAAGGAAAACGTAAGAGTTGGACATTCGTGTTTGCTTGCATTGTAATGAACTTCGACCTGTATTTACGTCTCTACTAGCCTGCATTCTCAGGCTAGTTCCGTCACTACTTGTGACCAACCAATTGAAAAGCCATTGGCACGTGACTCGGACATTAACTGGGCTGACGGTTGCAATGGCTCTAGCTAGTCCCACTTTAATGTCATAAAGTGCTATACTATAACCAAGGGCCCTGTGCCTGTTGATCTCCTTGAACTAGTAAGGATCATTTGAAGACTCACGGCACTTTGCATACAAAACCATTTTCTGTCATCGTGCTTCTCGCACTCAAGCTAGCCTTCAAGTTATTTCGTTGGGGAAAACCTGGGTAATAAGGATCTCCTGAAACATCCCGCTTCCTCTATAATGCCCTTCTTTTCACGAAACCGGTATTATCTTCGAGTCTCCTCTTCATCGATCTTACCGCTCTACGTGGGTTTTCACCTTTGTATAGCACTTTCAAGACCTGAGGGGCCACATATATTCTACAGGTCTACCTGGACAGCCAGCACGTAAACTGGATGTCGGATCGGGTGCTCCATCAAGTCATCGCGGATCTCCGGCCGAAGTAAGGATACCCTGTTGTCCATGGCCACCGCCAAGGCTGACATCTTCGTAGGATCATGCCTAAGTTGAGAGCCGAATCTGGAGCGCATCTTGGACCGGGACCCGCACCAACGAACGTGATGAAGGGAACTGTAGACGTTCATCGAGGAGGTGTGTATCGAGCCGTACCGATTTTCCGTTTATTCATATGTCTTCCAATTCAAGACACATACCAATTTGCATACTTTTTGCGTGAAACTGAACCCCATTCGGTCTTAGTAAAGGTATGGGTCTGTGTTGCGTACGAATCTCCAAGTGTTCTCATCGCCTCCCTGCAGACGAGAAATTTTGTGCTTGACTCAGACCCTCCCGTACCCACGTCCAGCGGCTCTGCCAACCAACAAGCAGGCAACAGAGATGTAAATTCTTCCAAAAAGAAAAGATCTGAGGGGTCTAGTTCGCGGACGAAAAGGCGCAGGGCTCAACGAGGCAACCCAGCGGGGGGAAACAGCGACGATGAAGAGGACTACCACCCTAGCGATTCAGAACTTCCCGACAATGACGGCGTACAAGCCGAAGACGATGGAGATGTTGAGATGACAGATGACTTGGATACGGGTACGACAAAGGGAACGCGCGGAGTTGCTGAGGCGGAGGCTGAGGCCACCACAAGAGCTGATGTGAAAGTGGAAATGGAAGAACAAGGGCTTCCTCAAACTAAGCCTTCCGCTACTACAACAACAGCGGACTCGGAGTCGTCACATGTTGAGGAAACAGGTACCACCTCCGTCCCCATCGAAATAGACGAAGACGAAGAACCCAAACCCAAGCTCGCTCTCGAGCTGAGGTATCGAGCGTTCTCAAATTCCAATCGTTGTCTCTGTGTCGTCGTCGAGCCATGGCCGCCACAGCGCTCCGATTCTCCCGCTCCGTCCCTCGTCCCCTCCGCCGTGACTCGAGCGCCGAGCGTCGCACCTACCACTCCCGAGGTCAGCACAACAAACCGCGGTCAGCGGGCCAAAACACCACTGTTCCTTCCTGACGTCGACGACGAGCCCACGACTCTCAGTCATTCGCGTTTTCGTACTCTGCCACCGGTGCCACTATTTGGCGGCCCTCCGGCCAGCGGCGACGCAGAGAGCCCAGAAGAATGGGGTGACAACGCTGCATTGATGCAATTCAGTCAGATGCTAAATGCTACAGGAAGAGTAGGTGGCGGTGATGTACAGGAAGAGGACGAGTTCGATGGAACGGCACTCTTTGCAGATGCAGATGAAGCTAAGGAGCTGTAAAATAGACGCTGAATATCTATATTCCTGTGAAACGAGAGTTTTTCCAATTTATGCACGGCCAATCTCCTTGAGAATCTCCAACTCTCGCGCAGGACTGACTGCACGAAACCCTGCAGCGGCCATTTCGAATTGGCCGTGCCCTCCGGATATGGCGCGTAGGCGTGTAGAATAGTCTAGCATTTGGCTTAATGGAGCAACAGCATAGACCGGGCGTTTGATAGAAGGACTGCCTTCGTTAATTGAAGACATCGTGGACGGAGAGAGCCATTTGGGTGGGATATAGACACCTTCTTGACCATAAGGTGTGGAGGCCTCTTCGTCTAGTGATAGGTGCGATTCGGCGAGATCGGCAATTTCTCCACCATGATCAACGAGGTCTTTCATGACTTGGCCGAGTATATCAGAGCCCACCGATACCCGTATTCGGATATAGGGCTCCATTATTGGGCCTCTACCTCGACTTTTGACATGATTTCGGAGGATGATAGCGCTGGCACCTGACAAGATTGAAGGGGGTGCATCAGGCGGGCAATTGAAGGCCGTCACTTGGATACAACTTCGTGATAATGGAAAAGAGGTGTGGGGGGAACTAGACAGAGCGCTCGCGATGCCGCGAGAGATGTGGGTCCAAAGATCCTGTTCGTCATGAAACGCATCAGGATGGCGTAAGAGTTCGCCGTCATCACGTAAGACAATGTTATCGTCCCAGGCACTGTCACCGACTTCGTTCTCGAGGAGTGGTCGGAGAGAAAAGGAAACAGAGGCTGTCACGTTCTTCCCGCCTACGTTTGTCGTCCAGTCAGCCATAAAAGGGTGAGATTCATCAAGTCCAATGCGTTCTCGGCAGGCGACACGCCTACGCCCGAATTCGCATTTTGCCCCCCATTCGTCTTTGAGCCGTCCCTCGACAATTTCTAGGTGGAGCGCGCCGAGACCGTGCACTAGCAACTGTCCTTCGTGGGTCTCCATTCGTACCGAGGGATCTGTACGTATCAAGGCATTCAGTGCATCTTCAACGGGCTCGAGGTCTGCATGGGATTGCGGAATGACAGACGCAGACATTGTTGTCGGGGGAGGAGTGATACCAGGAAACGGGGAGCCCTTGGATTGGTTGTGCGTTGAGAGCAGGGTGTCACCTGGGCGAGTGTGTTTTAGGCCAAGGATGACTCCCACCGACCCAAACGGCAATTCATCCACTTCTTCAGCTTCTGAGGCGTATAAGAGCAACAACTTCGATACCCTTTCCTTGATGCCTCGGGAACTGTTGAAGAGGACACTCTGACGGGACAACGTACCTAACTAAAAGTGAATCTTTCGTCGTAAAACAGGAATCACGTGTCGTGGACGAACCTGAGTATACTCTTACAAAAGTCATCCAGCCGCGTCTTTTATCCCAAGAGACTTTCCAGGCTAACAGCCGGACCACCTTTCGAGAAGGACCTGCTTCATGTGGTATATCCAGTGGAGATGCAAGCAATTCCCCAGCATAATCCAAAATAATTTCTGTCCCAATATGCTTGACCGCTGAACCACACAGTACCGGTAGGATGTCAGACTTGAGGGTCGCGGACCGGAGGAGAGGTAAGATGGTAGACTCGGTGACGCTTAAATACCCAGAAGAGTATGTCGGCAGTTCGAGTAGGTGTTCCATGAATTCGTTTGAAAGCATTGCTAGGCTCTCCAGGAGCGCCGTGCGCGCAGGAATAAGATGAGAAATGAGGGGGTGATCCGGAGATAAAAGCTTTGAATTATTGATTTCCTCCACAGTGGCAGGTAGTTTGTGCCTTGACAATGAACCATCCAATGACCACCTCCAGAGTTCCCATTTGACTAGATCGACAATGCCTTGGATTCCAGGCTCGCCTCTGGAATAATCTTGAGGATCAAAAGATGCTATAGGGAGGGTAAGAGCTACCGGCATTGGGTGTATGCGATGCGCTAACGTGGAGAGTACCGAGGAATGGAACGAGGCACCCGGTCGGTCAAGCTTATTCAAAACGAGAATTCGGCTGGGGACGCCATATCTTGAACGTATGCCGAAGTTAGGGTATGTGAAATACGCGAAAATGTAGCCTACCTGTCCAGCTGTTGCCAAACACCTTTCGTCTGTGCCTCTACGCCTTCCACGGAGTCTATGAGTACCACTGCACCGTCGACAACTCGGCTCGCGCTTTCAACTTCCATGCCAAAGTCTGCATGTCCAGGTGTGTCGATGAGATTAAACGTCCAGTCTTTCCATTTGACTGGAATGCTTGCGGATTGGATGGTTATTCCTCGCTCGCGTTCCGCAGGAAGAAAGTCCGTAGTTGTACTTCCAGTGTCAACAGATCCAGGAGTAGATATGAACGACGACTTGAGTAGAATAGATTCTGTCAGAGTAGTTTTTCCGGAGTCTGCAAAAATGAAATAATTAGACGTGACGCGAAGCAGAGCACGGTGCAGCACACCGATATGCGCGCAGATGGCTAGGTTTCGCAGTTTTGAAGGGTGCGCATGACTATGTGAAGTGAATCTGACGACGACCTGTAGTCTTTTTCTTGCCGTCACGAATGCCAGGCGGCGGGAAATAGGTGTTCGCCACTTGTACGGGAGCATCCAATAATGGGCAAAGGCGCGGCCCGCGCGTCTTGGCTCCCTTTTGTTCTGACGGACTTATATATCTCTATTGTTGGGTATTAGGCCGTCCCATCCTTCGTCCTGCATGTCTGAAGCCCACGTAGATACGCAAGACACTTTCGAGCAACGCCTCCGCGAGAGGGAGCTCCGTGACAACCCACTCGAGACTATACCCGACCCCGGGTCCCCGCAACCTCATGGAGACATCCCAAACACACCGCTGGCGGTTTCGACAATATCATTCCTGTTGGGGTCCATACACACGCTTGGCCTCTCTATATTCTTGAGCGGTGGCTTCGACAATTTTTGGTTTCTCACCTATCAACTTGGTTTCTTCGTGGCGTCCTGGTCAGCGTTCCATTGGGGGGAGTTCGCCGTTACAGCTGGTTGGAACCGAGAGAAAGTCAGCGTTGATTGTATGTACTTCCAGCTCTAGTCTACCAACCGAAGAGTCTAAGTGTTCGTAGCATTCCTCCTCAACAATGGTCGGATGTATCATATCGCCAACGGGGTCGCGTTAACAGAGTATCTCCTGGCCCTCTACCTCCGACCTTCGCTCAAGTCGTTCCCGTACGTATCTTCCATTGGTAAGTCGCACAACGTTGTGGTGCTAGCCATGTCATGTATGCCAACTCGGCGCAGGCGTTGTTGTAGTATTCCTTGGACAATACTTGCGATCCGCAGCCATGATCAAGGCCGCTTCCAACTTCTCCCATAAAGTGGCCTTCAGAAAACGTGTGGACCATCGCCTAGTGACAGATGGTATTTACGCGTCAGTCACTTTCATTCACACTTTTGTTACTTTTCCAACGCGACGTGTAGTTGGTTTCGACATCCATCCTATGCCGGTTTCTTCTATTGGGCGTTAGGAACACAACTCGTTCTGCAGAACCCGTTGTCTTTCTGTGTTTACTGGGTGCTGTTAATGCGATTCTTCTCTTCACGGATCCGAGGTGAGCCACTTCCTCCACTGTTGGTACCTTACTAATGTTCATTATAGCGGAGGAGCGTGCATTGATTAGTTTCTTTGGCGACGAGTACGTCACGTATCGAAGGCGTGTAGGGACCAGAATACCTTTCATACCATAGAGTGCTCCCGTCCCACAGTAATCACAGTTGGAATTATCCATACATGCATTGGCAGGCTATCATTTAAAAAAAAGAGTGCAGGATAACGTGGCACGCAAGTTTTGATGACAGCGGTGGTGGCCCTAGTCCACGTCTCAATCAAATCAGTTCTGAGCGATCGTGGTTTTCTCAGAAACATATATCCCATCTAAGAACTTGCGAATGTCTTTGTTTCGTACTCGGCAGATGCCCTGGATGGATGCCGCTGGAAATATCTTAGGCCAACATCACACGACGGCAGCTCATAAGCGCACCTGATTGTGATACATTCTGAATATCTGCGCCCTCAATAATCAACTCATCCTTTTGCGCCTTGCTTTCGGATACTATTACGCCGTCCAGCATGTCAACATGTCGCACGGTCTGGGCAATATGACAAGGACTGAATAAAATAGTGGACCAAAATGGAAGTTGAGATCATACCTTCTCACCCAAGAAATTCCTTATTTCAAGTCGACGGCCATCCTCCTGGATGATGCAGTTGATAGGAAAGTGGGCGTAGACTGCACGCATTTTGTATAGGAACCCCTACTCGGGCCAATTGAGCCATTGCAGTGCGCACACAAGAATGGCCCGAACCTTTGTCACGCCTGTAATCATGTTGACGATGAGTGACTTGATTGTCCGAAGGCAAGCGACGTGTTTCCGGGTTCCTTGCCAAACTCCCAGAGTGACCCTGTTGGTCTTGCCCTTGATAAGACGGATGTCCATGTTCACATGGCGGACATTCTTTGTAAGAGTTCCCCGGGGGCCAGTGACCTCGATGACTCGTGATTTGACGGAGACTGTTACTCCTTCAGGGATATCCAGCTCTTCAGTTTGGAGGATATCACGCATCTAAGTAGGAGGTAGGGGTCAGCGATGACGGCCAACGGCATCGAACTTGTGAGGAACACATCCATCAGACAGAAACCATGACACATCCGTAGTTTCCAGGCAGACAAACAGAGTACCACATGAAGGATCCTGACAAGAGAATGGAACACCCACCTTGAGAGAATGAGTCCTACGGTGGTCCGCAACGGTGACAAGGCTTGCTTGGTTGCCTGTGGACTTACTGTGGCGTGAATTGGGTTCGCAGGTCGGAGTTTCAACTGGGTTTAATTTAACCACTTCGAACGCCACGATTCTTACTCGTTTCTTTCCAACCACCATCATCATCGCAGGACGTGTCGTGAGCTGTGCGTTGCTGCCAGACAAAACAACTCGGTTTACACGGCGTATTCGTAAAACGTCTACAGCGTTTCCTTGCAGTGCTCTGCAATCTTCTACCTGTAAGGTCATCTACCCAGGCGTTCGCCCGAGCGTTTGAGATATTTCCGCAAGATGTCAATATATCCGCAGCAGCAGGCTTATAGTCAGCCTCCATTTCCGCATGCCTATCCTCCCCAACCACCTTCATATTCATTACCTTCCGCCTCCATTTACTCTGTTGATCCTGCAACGTTTCGTAGCGATTATTCTGCTAGGCTAGCAGGGCTGACAGACAACTCACGTCTGATAATCCAAGGACTATCGATGTATGCACATGACTTCTCGAGATGGGGAGAAGTTGTTACCCAGTGCATTGAGGCTCACATACGCAGGGTGAGTGGTTTGTTGTCATCTGCCTACTGTTTTCCTTCGCCCAGCAGTGCTTCTATTCGAGTGACCGGTTAGAAGATGGAAAATGATTTTGTTGCATGTGCTCTTGTATTTGTGTCTGTAGTTGCACTACATTACAAACGATAGGAGTGCAGAAAAAAAAAATTACGTTAGCTGCTGTCGCTCCCCGCCGCAGTGTGCGACGAGAGGGCGACCGTTTGGGTCTCCTTGACGCCCGTTTGCGCCGGTTGCTGACTCATTCATTCTCTTTCCTTTTCAGGTTCCTCCGGAGATAAAGCTTCCGGCGTTTTATCTTGTTGATGCACTATCGAAAAATGTCTTCGATCCTTATGCCCGTCTCTTTGCGTCTATTGTGGTGCCCCTTTTCCTAGAGACCTATCAGCAGGTTGACCAACAAATACGTGGCAAGATGGAGGAGATGTTGTTAACGTGGCGAACTGGCTCCCCCAACGGAAGAGAATTGTTTGGGGTGGGACCTCAGGTTGCGATAGAACGAGGAATCTGGCCATCGAACCCGGCACATGGTGTAAGTACTTACCTTCTCGTTTCCTACATCTAATAACCCTACGGTTCCCAGTCATCTCATTCTGTCAACGCCTTTGTCTCAAAGTCGCAAGTCCTGAGTGAGCTAGAGTTCACCCTCAGACAGAAAGAACGCAGCCTTCAAAGTAATCCATACGACACCGTTGCACAAAATCACATCAACATTCTGTCACAGGTGCGTCTGAGCACGATGTCTTCTTCGGCTTCATCTCACATCAATGCAGCTACGCAGACTGGTTGAAGCCGGTGTCTCGCAGGAGGAATTAGCCCAGATTCTCGCTCAACTACGTACACTTGTTCGACCAACTCCCACGAATGCCGCCGCCCCGCCTCCTATGCCTCCTAAATACACATCTGCGATGCCGTACCCGCCTTCGTTTACGTACCAACAGACTGTTGTACCGGCTGGTTCCTCACTAGTTCACCCTCAGTATCCACAGCCTCACGCCCCGATTTATCCAAATGCTGCGCAGCAATTTCAGGCTTCAGATAACTTGAGGCCAGTCGCTATCAATGCTGTTGCTCCGAGTACAGCTCCCCCTCTATCCCTAATATCTCTGGTCTATTTGAGGCCCTTGTCAAGGCGGGGGTAGTACCTGCTACCTCGCCGCCTACTGGCGCAGGTGCTACTGCTCAAGTACTGGATAATACCCCAAGTCAGCCCCGTGATGGCCAGGGACTGAGTGATCCCAAGGTGGAGGACGCGCGTGCTTATCGGAAAGCAATTTTGGCCGAAGATGTGAAGTTTTCAAGCGCAGAAATCAGCAGGTATAGTATTCATCCTGTTTGTGCACAATTTCGGGCTTATATGTTCTGCAGACACCGACCGAATATTGTGCATTTCCTCTATGATCGTATGCCGGTACAGTGTAAGCAGTGTGGTCTCCGATTTTCCGACACTGCACAGGGCAAGAAGGCAATGCAAGAGCACCTTGACATGCATTTCCGGCAGAATCGTAAGGCATCGCAGAGTGTGGGTCGTGGCCATAGTCGTAGTTGGTTCCTTGGCGTTGAGGTGAGATATGAGCAGAATATTGTACGGATTTTGTTTGATGGTGTTTTGTTTGTGCAGGATTGGATCCATGATTTGCCTTACAGTAGTGGTGACAGAGACGCAGGGCCTTCGTCGCGCTTATCAAATGCCAAGGCCGTTGCGATTGCAGAGAGTACCAAACGTGATGCTGAACTTCGCGCACGGTTTGTTGTTGTTCCACCTGGCGACGAGGCAAAACACGTCACCTGTCCGATTTGTAAAGAGGTATTTAAGTCTGAATTCAACGAGGATGACGAGGAGTGGATATGGAAGAATGCAATTAAGATGACTGATGATAAGGTGCGTCCATTTTAGCAGAGATTCAAGTGCAACGACTGACTTGTCTTGATAGATTTACCACGCAACGTGTCATGCGGAGGCTTTAGCTACGAGTGGTTCGCTCACCGCGCGCCTGCGTCTGGGGTTCGCAAGCAGTCGCAGTCGCTCGGGGACCCCTGATGCACCATCATTACGAACTACACCTCCGCGATTAGGCAAGGCTGAGTCGCCATCTCCTAACTCGAAGGCTGGTGTCAAGCGTAAGATTGAGGCAGGCATTGCTGACAGTCAAACTAATGGCTCGCCCCCACTGAAGAAAGTGATATTGGCCTCCGCGTGATTTTACATTTGTTTCAGCACTCGTTCTTATTCATCATTATCTGGCATATGTATACTGCACGCAATACCATATCTTCATTCATACGTTGCGATGTGTGCTATTGCTGCCGAATTCCGTAATAAGATAGACGGTATTGCGGCGCTGTTACCTTGTGATGGCTGAAGCATGACAGCGGAGCGTGCCAGAGTCGACGATAGGAAGAGGTGTTTTTTCTAGTTCCTTTCCTTTGTAGACTAGGTAGAAATGAAATAATCGGATCCGCTTGCTTTTCGGATGATTTCATCACAACACAGAGCATCGAGTTACACCCTTGTAGTCGGGAGATTTACAGCGGAGACAATGACAGGAGACGGAAAAACCTATGCGAATCCTCCATCGATTATCAAAAGGGGAGATAATGTACAGACGGTCATATACCGGGCATATTTTGAACCCGTATTCGCCGCATTTGACGGATTTATGAGATCATTTATTAAGGGAGTACATTCGGGTTTTGTGTGGACTGAAGCTGCAGCCCAAAGAGATTGGAAATCCCCGCATTTCCCGAAATTGCTCAAAAGTCTGCGCCATCTACTCACCTCACGGACTGGGCATTACAACTCAACAGCGCCGGATCTCTGAAGAAACATCCTATGGTGATATTACTTGTACAGTACTGCTACTGCTGGCGAGTGACCTGACGTTACCGTGACCGCACTCAGAGACATGGACGACTTGGCGGACGCCACTCTCCGTCGCATCGACGAGGCCATCAATCAGGATGTCGAGATGCAGGCAAGTTGCTTGTCCTAAACACATCGACGCTGGTGCATGAACGGCATAGCTGCAGCCTTCGGCAGTGGAGGAGATTCTTAGCCTGGTCGTGGATACGAATATACTTCTCCATCAGCTCGATGCGCTGCAACAGTTTGTCGTGGACATTGAGCGCCATTTGCCATTCACCTTACAAATCATCATACCCGGCATCGTCATCAGCGAGCTTGACAAGTACGTATATTCGGCTATCTATATTTTGTATTAATCACGAACCTATAGTACCTCTGACGGGAATGATCACGGATAGACAGAAGACGCGAAATGATAACGTGGCGTGGGCAGCGCGCCTGGCTTCGACATGGTTGCTTGAGAAAGTGAAAGAGCGACGGTTCGTAAAAGGCCAAACACACGAAGAAACATGCAAGGCGTCAGGGAAGTGGAACGTAAAAGACGTGGGGGAATCCAAGGCAAGAGTTTGTTCTCACTCTCACCGAATAAGCAACTGATTCGTGTTGCCAGGAGGGAGGATCGGAGCTGAACGACAACTTAATTTTAGACTGCTGCCAATATTTCGCAAGACGCCCACAGCATGGCGGCGGATTGGTCAGGCATGTGGCGCTTTGTAGCGGGGACAAAAATCTATGTGTCAAAGCTGAAACCGTAGGTGGGAGATTCCTAATGACTATCCGCGGAGATGGAGGTATTTACACATGATTACGGAGCGATAGGAATCAGGACGCTTAGTCCAACGAATGGTTGGACGAGCCGGGCTATCGCCACAGCGTTGTTCGCCGGTGTGCCGATGGTGGACTTGAGTGATTTCGATGGGCAGACGTCCAAGGCCCAACGACGAATGCTTCGGACAAATCTTGACAGCACGAGCAAGCCCGCAGGACTTGCGAACGCAGATGCGATGGAGGTGGATGAAGAGCCGATCAGACCCAGCCATCCGCTAGACGTGCTCCACCTCGAGGTCGTCGAGCACTTTTCGCAATTACTGTTGGGGGTTGTGGATCGGGTCGGAGGTCCGGACGTGCCTTGGCGCGGGCCGCAAAGCGGTCGGGTGTCTCAGCATGCTCCGAAGTGGGCTCAAATCGGATTTGCTGAATGGACGCCACGGGAATGCGTACAGTACCTCGGAAGAAAGGTGGTGCTGCAGGCGTCGCGGGCAGAGTTGGACAAATTGGAGAACTTCTTGATGTACCCTGACAAGCAGGGAGGGCGCAAGGGGCAGGATTGGACCCGGGGTGATTGGGATAGCTGCGTGCAGGCGCTAGAAGCGATCGGGAGATGTTGGGAGGACGTAGAGCTGAGTGAGTCAGCGGAGGAGCTGAAACGGTTCGCACGAGGGACGTTCCTTCTGCGGATGAGGCCGACTGGGATGTGACGATATGACATAATCAGCCCTTTCTTGCCCCCCTCCACAATGGCCATCAGGAGAAGAACGGTACAGATCCTACTCCTCGTCCTCGGCCTATTCCTACTTGGCACCGTCTTAGTCCTCTCTTCCGTCTCATACCATCTCTCCATACCCCACCTCGCATACATAACTGAGGAGGAGCTCAACCCCACCCGACACTCCGTCAACCAAAACTCATCTCAACACGTTAGGCCCGAACGTATCCCCAGGATTATCCACCAGACATGGAAGTCAGAAACTCTTCCAGACAAATGGAAAGTCGTTTCCGAGAGATGTCGCGCTTTAATGCCAGACTAGTCCGTTCTAGCTATTCTCCGTCCCTGGTCCCCGTTTCTGACCGACCGTCATTTCAGCGAATATATGTTATGGACAGACGCCAGTTCCCGCGAGTTCATCGCACAAAATTACCGTTGGTTCCTCGACACGTTTGACTCTTACCCGTATGCCATCCAGCGGGCGGATGCCATTCGCTACTTTGTCCTTCATCATTATGGTGGCGTCTACATGGACCTCGACATTGGCTGCCTTCGTCGATTGGACCCCCTTCTCATCTTTCCTGTCATCCTGCCTCGCACCATACCCGTCGGCGTCTCGAACGATCTCATGTTCGCGGAAAAAGAACACCCATTCATGGCTCAGACTATACACAACCTCATAACCTTTGACCACAATTGGATTCTCAACTACCCCACAGTGATGTTTTCCACCGGCCCCATGTTTCTTTCTGCGCAGTACGGCCTCTACACATCTTCACAACCTCTCACTCCGGATCAACCTGGTGGCGAAGTCCGCATCCTTCCCAAGTCGCTTTATGGAAAGAATGCCAAGCCGAAAGAAGCGCCACATTCGTTCTTCTCCCACTTTTATGGTAGCAGCTGGCATTCGGATGATGCTGCTTTCATTGGCTTCCTCGGAAAGTGGGGCAAGGCCTTACTTTGGGTTGGATTGGTCATTTTGATAGTCAGCCTATTTAGACTTGGGTACAGCAATTCCAAACAACGCCATCATGGGTTTGGAAGTGTAGGTGGCTATGACGTCCTCCTTCCTCGTTGGGTCGAGCGCAATGGGCGATGGCACCTCGACCTCGGCTGGCTCTCCCTTCCCGGTCCGACATCCCTCACTCCACTGTCCAGTCGTCACCCGGACGCGATACTCGATGATGCATCTAGCATTGGGGATGACGTCCAACTTCTACCGCTCTCCCTCGACGTTCAACCTTCATCACCTGTGTCGGACGTCTCCTCAATGGACGACGCGGATATGACCAACCCTACGATGGGAGCTGTACGACGCCTAAGTTGTCGTGTGTCATCACTTTTCGGCTCTTCGCAGCCCACGCATCGAAGTCGCCGGCGTCGGGGCGTGATGTTCTTCCTTCCTGCCTTCAGTACATCGACGGGTGGTGTTACGCTCACCGGTGATGACACTTCCCCGCACCCTCCGCTCATTCCGCGTTCGCTGTCCCAGCGTTCACCCTACCGACCTGACAAACCACCACTGCCAGCTAACTCTGAGGTAGACCTCAATTTCACGTTTGAGGGTTCCTCGACGGGGAGATCATCGGCCTCCACACCCCCTCTATACGATGATGTAATTGCGACACCCTTCCGCTCACCTTCAGGCAGTGCCGATGCCAGTGCCACACGGCGACCGCATTCGACCGCAAACTCATGGCTATCATAGGTTAGGCCATCGTATCGTGGGTTGCTGCTGTGGATGCTCCATCTATCCCATCTTTACCCTGACGTTCTTCACACGTATTTGTTCGTGCTTCCGCAACACGGCGGGGGGGGGGGTACCATCTTCGTCTATTCACGTTGCTATATGCAGTTCGGGTTGTCTCACATTTCCACATCGACAGATACGATTGACTTCTGCTATCCATTCTACGTTTTGCAGTCTAATTTGGACCCTTGGATACAACGAGAAGGGTCCGAGGCGTATTGTTTTATAATAGTAGCCGTTACCAGTACGCGTGCCACAGCTTTAAGGGAATACAAACACAGCGATATGATACAAACGTTGTCAAGCCGTCTTCAAGGCTATTCGACGCGCTGCTCTACGCATGTGGACTGAGAGCCCAGTCATAGCGACAGCGCTGATTGCATAGGTGATAGATGGCCCAAAGGTCCAGTAAGATGCGCAAGCTAGCCCCCAAGATCAGCATGCTGCGATCAGATAGATAATAAGCACGTTCACCTAACAGTGGCCCTATCGCACGACCAAGTTGTCCAGACGAGCGGAAGCTTCCAAGGGCCTGGCCCTTCGCAAGTTCTGGACGGCGGATGATGGTTCTCGATACTTTTCCGTCAACGCCCACCACAAGAACAACTTCCGGCGCGTCATCGCATTGCAGTGACGCGTGCGCAGTCAGGGCATTCACGACTGTCGCGGAAGTGAACGCCACGGAGACTGCGGCGGCTTGCAGGAGCCAGATGGCCAGGTGGGGCTGGGAGATCGCAAATTGAGGAACGAGCGCGAGCATGACGAGGCCGAGCGCGCAGCTGGTTGTGCCGCGACGCGCCATCTTGAGCTCGCCGACTCGGGTGAGAGCACGCCGCACGTAGCCGCCCTGTAGGGCTGCGGAGACGATTCCTATGCTGCCGATCAACTTGCCGTTTTGCGTGTTGCTCCAGTCGAATACTGCGGTTTTGCGGTTGCGGTTGCGGTTGCGGTTGCAGTTGCGGTTGCGGTTGCGGTTGCGGTGGGTGGCACCGGAAGGTTGTCACGATAAGGGGCAGGATCGGGGAGACTCGCGATCAGATGGCGGGTAACTTAGGGCGGAACGGGTGTGAAATTTTACGTACGGTCAAACGTCAGGAATGTCAAAGTGAACTCGATCCCGGAGAAGACCCCCAGGAAGAGAAAGTGGAGCAGGCGGAGAGACTTGAGGGTTTTGATCCGCTGCGCAGCGGGACGAACCGGCGTCCGCGCGTCTTCTTCTTTCACGGATCTCTCATTGGTTATCTCACCTTGCCTCTCGTTCCGCCCGTCATAGTCCGAGTCTGAGTCAGGGTCGATTGGTCCCGAACTTCGATCGTTCTTATCCGGATGCGTCGTCGAACCGCTACCACGCGTCTCGGGCAACGCGACGGCGAGGAAAGCGGTCTCCACTGCGAGCAGGACGAGCGTGAGGATCGCAGGGGCGGCGTAAATGTTGAGCTCGGTGGTGCCCAGAAGGGTGTGCTGGAACCCTACTTGCACAGGTCGAGAGGCAAAGTACGCGCCGATGGGCGGGCCAATGCAGAAGCATATCGCGAACGCGATACCCACATGCGCGAGGGCTTTTGCGCGGTTTGCGGGCGTGGTAATGTCAGAGAGGATCGCACTTTTTGTTGTGTCGTGTCGAAAAGGGAGTTCAGTACAGCGCCACCACAGATCCCGATGTACGCAAGGGTGAGGATGACGTACATTGCTAATTGGACGTTGCCCTCGCTGAGCCCTCCAATGACACGCGAGAGCATGTACGACGCGAAGGTCGTGCTCTTTACCCAACTACAGGAACATGAACGAAAAATCAGCCTGTCACGGACGCCAGCTCCCGAACACGTGTAACCTACGTACACCAAGGCAGAGAGCATATTCCCGATCATAGTGATCAGAAGAATTTTCTTGCGGCCATACTTGTCAGATAGAGACCCGATGTACGGAGATACGAGGAACTGAAGTGTCCTGATGAAAGCAGTTGTGACACGATGCGAGCAGTCAGCCACGGAGTTTCGTTCTGCTCACGAGAATACGGAGCCCATGAGACCACCTTGCCGCATCGCGTAAGATGGCATCAAATAAAGAGGAACCGAACAGACGCACCAAGAAGGACAATATCCCATCTCTGCGAGTTGTAAGACGGGTCGTAGAACCGTCCGCGAATCACAGACACTGTCCACAGTGTCCTGGACAAAAAACCATGAGGATCAGACGATTCCCTCTAGAATTAGTTACGCGCGTGAGGACATGCACTACACGGCGGAGCGTGGCAGAGTGTGTGGCGCACCTGAGTGTACCACTCGATGATGCGAGGGAACAGCGGGAGCGGAATGGTAAACGCTACATGTTCACGTCACGTCGGACATTGCAAGAGCGGACAAGCGTTCAATTTACCGAAAAGGTCCAGGACCAAAGAAATGAAAACGATTTTTTCGACCTTGCCCATGGCCGAAGCGAGGGAGTGCGGGGTGGTGGTTCGGTTGAGATCAGATCACTGACGACTGCAGGCACTGCCATCGCACAGGCGCTTCGCTTTCATCGTTCTCTTACACATCTATTTACTTGTGCTATGCTTCAACCTTCGTCATTGACACGTCGCCACCATCTACACCTTTGAATTGTCGATCCTCCGAGGCCAGAGTCAAGCCAGTTTGGAAATGCGAGCTTGTGTCAGTCTTGGTCACCTCCCGCAGTGCCATGGTCGCATACGCAGCAGTTCCTAGGATGAGCCGGATTTGAAGTGCGACGAATCGACCCTCGGGATCCGGTGAAGGAGGCTCATTGCCTAGCAGCTGATCTTCGTCGGATTGTGCCAGCGAGACATCTGGATCAGTGTATCGTAGTGCGGACCACGACAATTCCTTCGGCAGATGCAGTATATTGCGGTATGAGCCACTGAGCGTGTATTCCCTGCACGGTGATAAGAATGCTAGATCTGGATCACCAGAATGTTACTATTCTCACTTTTGCCCCCGTTGGAAATTGTCAGGATCGAGCCCATCCCTGAGGAGGTACTCTCTGTACTTCTCCCCCAACTCTCCGCCAGGGAAAGCAACATCGTTTCCTGGTAATGGCATGACAACGTCGAATATCGAGTACTTGTCAACCTCCTCTTCCGTAAGAGTTTTCACGCGCGGCGCCTGCCACGGTTTTCTGTTGGCCTTTCGTCCCGAAGCGCGTTCCTCTGGAGTAACATGTAGAGGTAAGACCAAGAATGGCTTTGGGATGACCACAGACCTACATCCGCCTCGGGTTGCGTATTAGCTTCGCCATCTTCAACGTCCATATCGTCTCCGAGCGCGGTCTGTTCTGCTGTCCCGGGCTCCAAAACCAGGTCCCCGGGAACCGGGTTTTCCGCGCCCCAAGTCTTGATACGCTCGGAAACGATCGCATTCCATACATATGACTGGTACGCATGAACGTACATCAGCCGTAGGTTCCTTGGGATCTATCAGTTGGAGTATTTTAGATCAGCCATCGAGCAACCGTGGTAACCATTACACAGACCGTCGACAGGGCGCCGAGGGCATTCCGCGTCTCCCCATGTTGTTTCTTGTAGCTCTCCAGAATGCACCGCTCTGCTACTACTCTCCGAGGGAAGAGCTCGAGAGCCCTGTCAAGATCGCCATCGTCGAGCCATGCGCGTCGAGCCGCGAGCACATCTGGATGCTCACCAGGGCGAGGTCGAAGGATCAGGGAAACAGCGAGATGCCAATCAGACTTGAGTAAAGCGAGCCCGATGGAATGGGTAGGAATGGCAGCCGTGCCAAAACGCTGCATGCCTGAACTGGCCTATCAGAACGGCATTCCCATCGCAACTCCAAAGACGAGAAGTTACCATAATAGTTGATAAATCCACTGTCTTTGATAGACTTCATGGCCTGGTCGAGCGTTTCGACGGTTTCAACGTGTACGTTTCTGCGGGTAATTGAAATCAGAACATCATAATACTAAGCAAAATGCTCACCTCAGGGTGATCACGAACGCGTTCCCCTTCAGCATTCCGAGCTGGAGCGCGGCATTTCGATAGCAAAGGTCCGCTATTCTAACCCCGCGCTCTCCTCTTTCGCGAATTGCATCGTCGGCACTATGCCGCGTAGGGACACCATTCGCAAGTTTCCAAACATCCTCTACTGTCTTAGCACACCGCCGTAGGGATACACGTTGGACTGTTACACCACGCTTATCCTTGGTGCCGGCCGTAGACAGGTCCTTTACCGGAACGTGTAAAGCGCGAGCAAGATATTGCAGGGCATCCTGCGTATCTCGGTTCGTCTTTTGAAGTGTGAAGTGTATATATGGAGGGTAGGTTCCCCGTGGAGCGCGCTCAGAACGGCCCTGGCCTGTGAATGTTCGTGTCAACGTCGTTCAGCAAGGGAATGGAGTTAATCACCCCCTCTTCCTCCACCACGGTTCCCTTTCCTGGCCCAGCGGATGACAATCCTCAGTCCATCACCAATGTTTGCAGGCTCGCTCATGTCCGTCTCGCTGTCCAACTTTCCGCCAAATAATTCCCGTATAGTTTGGTGGAAGCTGGTGCGCGTCCCCTTCGAGGTGATAGGCTGTGGTACGACACGTTTGTAATAGACAACGACATGAACTGAGGACACACGCACCTCGGATGTTACTTGTCGATGGTCCTCGCGAACCTGTTTCCCGCCGCGTCCTCCGCGTCCACCCCTGCCGCCCCGATCTCTTCCTCTTTTGCTACTTCCTTTCTTTCCTTCGACTTCTTTAGTTGTCTCTGAACTCTCTTCGATATCCTTCGAACTGGAAACGCCGCTCTCATTGGGCTTGGCGGCCTGCCGCCCGGCCCAGCCCGTGTCACTCACCAATGGAGGTTCAGGACCCTCTAGAAACATCTTCTTGACCTCTTCGATCTTCTCCGGGGACAAGAATGGAACAAGGTGACTCGTGAACGAGTCCGGCCATGGCAAGCTGGGGGAAGTTTGCTCGAGGCTGCCGGCATCGACTTTGTCGGAGGTCTCAGCAGGTGCTTTGATACCACGTTCTGCCTCTGAGGTTTCTTGAATCACAGAGGGCTCCTCGAAAGGAACGTCCTCTTCTGCTTTAACCTCGAATGCTGGTTCTCTTCCGTCTTTTGCCTTTTGAATCACAGAGGGCTCCTCGGAAGGAACGTCCGCTTCCGCTTTAACCTCGAATGCTGGCTCTCTTCCGTCTTTTGCCTTTTTCGGGGGAGGCTCGGGCATTCCGAGTGATTTGATATGAATGACATTACTATCCTGGTCAACTTCATAGACCAGGAAGTCGGTGAACCTTTGAACAGTCAATGTCGTTCGTTGAGTGCAGGATGGTAGGGCATACCTCTGTTTAATGATGCCGCTTATTTTGGGAACATCCTTTGCAATATATTCCGAAATACCTACGTCAGACTCCATGAGACGGATGATAGCACCATTCTCATCCTGCTGAGGAGGCGCGGTTCCGAGTAGAGAATGGCTTGGAGGCAGGATGTTTTCACTTGTCGTGATGTTAGCTGGATCTGAGGGGGCTATCGGCAAAGATGGGGAGCCTTGATTATTTCGGTTGTCCGTAGCATCATCTACTTTAAACCTTTTTGACGGTGGTGCCTCTACGGTGTCATCTAGGGCCTCATTGCCACGGTTGAGGGGCGAAGTCGGGTGCATTCCAGTCGTGTCCGAGGATGAGAACCGGGCCGATGGCAGTTTATCTCAACTCTTACGCTGACCGCGCAAAAAACCATAAAAATCCTGCCGCAAAACTGCTCCTCGAAACGATCGAGAAGAAGCAGTCGAATCTGTGTGTCAGCGTCGATGTAACATCATCGAAGGACTTTTTGTCCATTATAGACGCCGTTGGTCCATACGTTTCTCTCATCAAGGCAAGTCTGCTAATCTGCCTTTGTAAACATTCTGATAATATTGAACCTAGACACACATCGATATCATCGAGGACTTTGAGTTTTCGCTCATCCATCGTCTGCAAGAGCTCAGTGTCAAACACAATTTTCTGATATTCGAGGATCGCAAGTTCGCAGACATTGGTGAGTTACCTCTGGTGGTCTCGGTGTAACGAACTGAATACGTACATTCTCAAGGCAATACTGTTGCTTTGCAATACTCCTCTGGGGTGCACAAGATTGCAACATGGTCACACATCACCAACGCACATCCCGTACCAGGTCCATCAATAATTAACGGGCTAGCGAAGGTCGGCCTGCCTCTGCATCGCGGCCTTCTTCTCCTCGCCGAGATGTCAACAGCTGGGGCCCTGGCGCGTGGAGCATACACGGAGGACGCAGTCCGAATGGCACGCGACGCGCGCGACTTTGCCATCGGATTCATTGCTCAGCGCCGCCTGGAAGGCGTCGGCCTTCGCGAGGGAGAAAAGCCCGACGAGACTGAAGATTTTTTGATCTTGACACCCGGCGTCGGATTGGACGCCACTGGTGATGGTCTCGGCCAGCAGTATCGTACCCCCGAGGAGGTTGTCGTGACAAGTGGATGCGACATCATCATTGTTGGAAGGGGTATTTATGGTAAACCCGGAAACATGGATATCGGCGAGGTCCAGAGGCAGGCGGAAAGGTACAGGGAAGCTGGATGGAACGCTTACCTCCAACGTTTGGACGGCAGGCGCGAGGAGCACAACCTACTATCTGTAGGCACATGAATACATGTGATACACACAGCCTTATTGCGGTGTACTGCACTGTTCCGTGGCGCGAGTGCGAGGGCTGTCTGACTAGCAGTGCCTCTCCTTGGGTCCGAACTCTGACCTGAGCACATGGAGAGCGTTTACCTCCACCTCGACGATCTATTCAAACACACCCAAGGTGGTCGCGCGCGCGATGATGGTACGTTGGGGAATGATGGATATTTTATCACTACGTTGACTCCAACCACAGCCCAGGATGGAGAGAGGATAGCAACGGTGTTATTGTGTTGGTAAGTCTCAGTCGCAAGCTATTAATCCCACTCTTGACAAGCCGGAAGGCCGCTCTTTTCTCTGCGATCGTTGGCGCATTCATCATTGAAAGCTACAAGCAGTTGTCCCCCGACACCGGCAACCAGACAGTGGTCCTTCTTAGGCAGATTTCACAGCAACTTGCCGATTCTACAAATGGTTCCAATCCCAAACCGCCGTCTGGGGATCAAGACCAAGCATTTTCTCCCAGCGCATCCATCCTCTGGGTCAATGGCATGTGGCTAACGAGCCTTGTGCTTAGCATCACATCCGCCCTGTACTCGACATTGTTGCAGGAGTGGGCGCGTACATATACTCAAATACCCCAGCTACCCATGAAGCTGAGCCACTGTGCGCGTGTTACCTCATTTTTGTCGTTCGGCCTCATCAAATACAATATCACCTTCGCAACATTGACAGCTCAGGCGCTCCTTCACGTCTCTGTGTTCTGCTTTTTCACTGGCCTTGTGATCTTCTTCTTTACCATGAACAGGACGATGGCTATTGCTGTCCTCATCCCCCTCATATTCTTTGGACTGGCGTACTTCGTGCTGACCATCCTTCGTTGGGTTGACCCCAAGTGCCCTTATCACACCCCAATGACCTGGATATTGGGTTATCCATTGTACGTCCGTCTCTCCTTCGCAGCGCTTTGTCTTCGCTGGGTTGTGAGACGAGTAGGTGGCCACCCGATTTCATACGATCTGAGCGAAGTCACGCCATCCGGACAACGCAAACCAGTCGAATGGCTGAAAATCTGTCACCGTGCAGTCGAGAACTATCGTCATATTTTCAAGTATAGTCCTGTGTCAAGCCTCATTTCAAGAGCCAAGGAAGCGACGGTAGACGTGGATCGCAAAGCGCTCACTCGGTTGTTCGATCGGCTCTCGCAGGCCGACAAAAGCAAGACTTCAAACCCCGTAGCCTGTATACCTAGAGAGAAGATGGCCGAACTCGTGATGCCTCTCATCAAGTCCGGGAATATCGTCTTCGGACAACCCATCCTCACTGTCCTACGAAGCTGTGCTAATGACACACGTACGGCTGGACTCAACGAGGTTGTGCGCGAGCGCTCCGTGTTAGCGTGTTTACACGCTGTCCACTACATTGCCAGGTTCTTCATCTCCCTTGATGGAGAACTGTCCTCTCAAGTGATGAGTTTGCTAGGTGACGTGAGGACTAACTTCGCGAATCTCAGTCTTATGCAAGCGATGCGGGATGATACTAACGTTTCTATCCGCGTTACTTCTCGCTCCATTTGCGCTTTGCTTGCGAAATGCCTCCTGCACAGACGTTCACTCGCCGGACAATCGCTCGAAGCGCCAGAGCTAGATTGGCTATGTGGTGTCATCGGAGAACCGTCAGTTGCAGCACCTGACACTGCCACTTTGGTACAAATGAATATGAAAGCTTTCGTTTATGGTGCCCTTTTACACCGTGACCAGCGATGTGACCTCCCGACCGAGCATGCTTCTTGTTTCACGGAAACGCTCTTGATTTTCATGAACGCAGGGACACAGATCCCATTCGATAGGACTGTTTTTCAAACACAGCTTTATACCCTCATCGCATGGATCCAACAGGACGACCCTGAAGGCAGTGGTGAGGTAGTTGACAAGTTATGCCGCATGTTCAGAGGGTTTCTCCCTCACCTGGACCGGGGCCCGGAGCGGGACCTGGACCCGTGCCCAATCCCAGGTGCATTCGGACCCGCGCCCACCTGTTCTCGTACCTGGACCCGCATCGTATTAAGGTGAACATCCCACTGCGCTCGGAACAGCGCAAGGGCATGTCGAAATGAACCCGACGTCATCCTGAATTTCAAGGTCCACCCTGTTCATGGCACGCTTCCTTGGCACTACGTCGACATGCCAGCGGACCTTTGTTTCCTTTGCTCGAAGGCC
Organism: Russula dissimulans; assembly: GCA_022376545.1. Taxonomy (NCBI): domain Eukaryota; kingdom Fungi; phylum Basidiomycota; class Agaricomycetes; order Russulales; family Russulaceae; genus Russula; species Russula dissimulans. The sequence continues at coordinate 916,105 of WTXJ01000006.1, forward strand.
TGGCATAGACCCTCACCAATACTTCGTGCTCGCCTCTCGATACGACACACTTCTACGAGGTCCAGGTTATCCCTTTTTGTTTCTTTGACTTATCCGAGTCCTCACTTACATTGTAAAGATGTGTCGTTGTACGCAGGTCTCATGCCTACTCCTTCTGACATCCTATACTTTTATCCAGATAATCTTCCTTTATGTTGTTTTCGATTTCGAATGGCTACTTAGGAGCGACTGCATGTCAGCATGTCTAACAAAACCTCCCTGCAACATTATGTTGGCCCCAGGAGCCTTGCATACCCTTCCAGGATTCTCACCTTCACCTTATCTTCATGGCCTTGTCTTGGCCCCTAGAGAGCCTGAGGCCGACATGACCAGCCAAATTATTCCAGCCTTCAATTTTGCATCTTGAGGCTTTGTCTCATTCCTGCCTCTCAATCTATGTTTTGACCCTCGCACCTCCATCCTCTACTTTACTCAGGGAGTTCAACAACGCCTACAGCGACACGGTCCATGGAGAAACGTAGGTGGCTTTCCACTTGTGCCCTCCAATCCAAGTCCCAAGTCTTTCAGCTATACTCAGTTTAGCGGTTCAGAGGTCATAACTTCTCTTCTACTCATGCTTGATTGCTTTGCTCTCTGTGCACAAGAGCTGTCTAATCTTCCTCATTTGCTTCTGCCTTTCGTCTCTCCTCTTCCTTGGCCTCACGCTCTTCCGCTTCGACGACCTCGATGTCCAGTGGGAATGTCAAGATGGCAGCAATACCAGTAATTTGATTCAGCTCTACATGCAGGCGGAATCATCAACGAAAATAGTTTGTCAACAGTATGATACCCACGTTGTCCACTCTCGTGCATACTAGAAAATATAAGAACTTCTCCCCGTTTCTCCCGCACATCCTCTACGAGAGAAACATATCGTTTTCTGACTTGTGGGTCTCCCGCTCGGAAGAGCCCGTCAGAAATGAGTAGCGTGCCAACAGCACCCCGGTCCACAGCAAGAGCAACATGATCTGGGCCATACCACGCTCGCTGCTCATCTGAAGCAAGCATCTTGAAGAAACTGGTAATGAAAATGTGTCTATACTAAGAATCAAGGTCTGAATAGCCATCTATATTCATACCTATCAAGCATAATGCCTTCTCTGGCAAACTTGGTCTCTTTCAGTTGGGAAACAACCTACGACAGCGAGAGTGAGCGAGCATTTCCATGCGAATCAGCGAGAACGACAAACCTCGGGGCTCTTCAACACTTCCACCAAACTATGCACGTGCGGACTGTTCACATGCACGCGCATGAACTTTTGCCGTGCACCCAGCAGCGTCTTGTTCCCCGCCTGAGTTGCCTGCGCCATGATGTACTCGAAGACGGCGTCGCGCACCCACCCTGGGCTCGCGATGACGATCGCACGCAGTGTCGGGTTCGCATATGGGATGTGTCGCAGGAACGATTGGTAAAGCGTGTCGTAGAAACGGGCGAGGCCCTTCTCGTGCGCCGTCGTCGAGCCAGCGCGTTTGCGCGGGACAGGGACGTCAATGCGCTGTAGCACGACCGTCATGTGCTGTGAGAGTAGGCAAAACGCTGCCGTGCCTATAAGAACACCCGCACCCCACGCGCGATGTCAGTTTCAGAGTGTGTGAGAAGAGTGAAGAGGGTGGAGTTTTTTTTTGTTTTTGTTTTTTACCTTCGCCGCAAACGACCGCGCCGACTTCGGCCCCGCGTCCGGGCTGCGACGCCTCTTCGATCCGCTCGAGGGATATGCTGTCCCATTCTGGCTTCTCGATACGGATATCGCGGTTCGCCTCTATGTCTAGCGTGTGGAACGCGCCCATCTTGACGTGCTCGTTCTCCTCCACGACGCGTCCCGTGATCTGCAGAGATGCCGTCGGTTCTACGGGTGAGGATGACGCAGAAGGGTCGCCGGCCCCCGTTGTTGGAGTGATCGGTGGGGTAAACTCGACGCGGGTCACTTGGAGGGTCAGCGTCGTGCGGATGCGGTGCGATTCGGAGGATCCAGTTGCAGATACGCTTTGCACGCGGCTTGTGAAAAGGGTTAGAATGCGCAAAGAAAGTACCATTCAAAGAAATCACACCGTATTGCCGGGGCGCGTACGTTATCTCCCTAACTTTGACTCTGAATCCTGCGTGGTGGGAGTGGTACGAAGAGGGCTTTACCTCCTGAATGAGGTTATAGAGATGCCACATGTCCTCGTCTTCTTCTGGACGGACTTTGATGTATCCCTAGAGACCGTTTAGTATAGCATTGCACTAGGATATAGAGACGCACTGAGCCTTTGACGATGTGCCTACTGACTATCTTCATCGTTGGAGATTGAAAGGGTGATTATTTCCTTTTCCGGCTCGCCATCTTGACCGTGTCCCGCTCTTTTGCCAAATCATGTCCACGTTTGACGACAGCACAGTGTAAGTTATCGCGGTTATATCAACGACATCGACCTCCATTTACTCTTTGATAGTTCACGCGCCCAAAACCCGAAGGTCGCCCACCTTACGTCTCAGATCCTCGCATCTTCTTCCACCTCTGCGTCCTCACTTCGCTCTGATCCCGACAGAGATGCGTCCGAGGAGGACGAGCTGTTCGCAGAACTAGAGGCAGAACTAGAGAACGATGACGGAGCCCTTCGAGAACAGGGCCTCAAAGAACTACAACGCGAGTATGGTGGACTGCCGTTTTGCCCCTACGATGACGGCTGACCGAGCGAGCACTTTGGTGCGCCCAGGATGGAACGTCTGAAGCAAATGCGGGAGGACATGCACGGAAAATATACAGAGTTGACTGACGAGAAGGAGATCATCCGGACGACTGCGTGAGTTCCCTCTCCTGTGCTCTGCGCGGATCCCTGTAACATCGGTTGTATGCAGGTCTGAGCCTCTATGCATAATCCACTTTTACCACAGCAATTTTCGCCGCTGTGCAATCATGGATAAGCACCTCGCCGTAAGGTTCTCTTTAATTGCCACTTGCCCCCAGACTCTGATCATGACCTTCAGACACTTGCCCCGAGGTACTTCAACACGAGATTCTTGCGTGTCTTCGTAGAAAACGTGCCTTTTCTCGTGGAAAAACTGGGGATCAAAGTTTTGCCTTGCGTTATCTGCTTTATAAATGGAGTGTCCAAAGATAGGTATGTGCAATAACTGGCAGCGCATTCTTTCCTCTTTTTCAACTTCGCATGCAGAATTGTCGGTTTCGAAGAACTTGGCAATGTAGATGGTTTCAACACCGCCACCCTGGAACTCCGGCTACTGCATACAGGTTTGGGTTTCTCGTGGTTTCGAAATACATAACTTAAATATGATGATACAAGGCGTTATTCAAAAGGATCCCCGTTTAGGATCTGTTGTCAACAACGCACGGGCTGTGGTAGCCCAAGGAACCCGCTTACGCCAGGATCGCCGCGACGACGACGACGATTTTGACCTTTGACTACCGCTACACACACCGGCGTCTGCACTTTTTTCTATAACCCAAGCGCCGACTTTGGTCACCACGACAATACAGCACTCATATTCATCATGTAGTCGATAGAATTGGCTCGATATGTGTCCGAGATCATTTGCGTATTGTCGCTGTTCAGCTGCAATATTTGCTATAACAACTTGAGTAAATCCTCAATCACGAGAGCATTGTGCCATACTTTAGCTTGTCCGTACATCTCCCAATGAGGTCCTGAAGGCCCTAATCAGGGGAAGGATGAATATTGAAACATATCGAAACCTACTATTCGTCCCCATGCCATCATTCGGATTCAGCGAAACTATGAACGAGATCCAATAATCTCGCATACGATAACTCAGCGGTCCCATACTTGATGACCCATCCTTGGCTAAGTTTCCAAAGAGATAAGGTAACTCGCTAGAGTGGTATACTCCAAGGGCTGGGTCGGCCTGGGGATCCGTGAAGAGGTAAGCGAAGGACGGCACACAAGCCATTTGGCTCAAAAACCGGCGTGGTGCTTGGAAGAGTAGGTCCCCATCTGGACAGCAATAATATCAATAACACAATGGCTCGAAGCGCATGAGGTGCCGTACACATCGCGCTGGCCCGCTTGTATCCCTTCCCAGTTCCAAAAGTTTGGTTTCCCGTACCAAACGGTGAACCAAGACTGGGGTCGTCGGGATAGAGCGAAATCAATTCGTCCATCTTATTCTTTAGTACGGCAGGACCAGACGGACATGGCGTAAAGTTTGTGTTCAGCCAGGTGGGAATATCTCCTAGCTGCATATGTTTCGGGATGAAAAGTGTGCCTACACTGGTGTAAGCACGCCATCGTCAACGTGAAAAAAAAAACGGACCTTCGTCGAGAGTTGTGCCAGCCATAAATGGAACTTGTCCACCCACCCCAGATGATAGTCGTTTTGCGGGGTAGTCACTGAGAATGCCGTCAGGGCCATCAAGGACGGGGCGGAAAGGGAACTTTTCGATGGCCATTGCGGCGTTTATGGCAGCGGCAAGATCAGATGAAGTCATATTAGCAGACCTCAGGCAAGAAATCGTGCTATCGGGCGAGACTGTGGCGCATGGTGTCTTGCTTAGAAAGAGATGCCAGGAGTGCGTTCCATGAGAGGCATTGAAGATGGGAAGTGTAGATGCTGTCCCAGATTGGAATATCTATGAGATATTTAGCAGTGGGGTGAAGATCGGCATCCATGAGAAAAGCGCGTACAGCTGCTCGCGCGAGAGTGGCAAAATCCTCATTTAGGTAGTGATAAGAGGCGGACAACGCGCCAGCGCTCTCCCCGGATACAGTAACCTTCATTGTTTGAGATATGAGTTATGGGAGGTCAAGGTCAATGCACAAACCTTGCGTGGGTCACCACCAAACGATGCAATGTTTCTCTGTACCCATTCAAGGGCGACCTTTTGGTCGCGCAGACCAAGGTTGAGGATGCCTTGCTTCTCGGCCTCAAATCCTTGAGGGAAGCCGAGCGCCGCAATACGATAATTCATAGACACGAAGATGATCGGTGTCCCCTAGGATGTTACCCCTCACAGAGAGAACTAGTCAGATTGAGAGGTGCGTACACGGGCTACTGATTGTTCGACAAGAGAAGTTCCATCATAAGTAGAAGAAGTACCACCTGCAATGTGTAAGTTCATGGGAATTCAGACTCATATCCCACCCACCATAAAATCCACCTCCATAAATCCATACCATGACAGGCAAAAAGGAAAGCTTGCTCGTCGAGTAAGGCCGGAATATGTTGAGGGTAAGACAATCCTCTGACATATCCACATTGGGTGAAAACTATAAAGAGAAGTTTGGGACCTGAACACAGGAGAAATAGGAGGAGCATACTGCTTGAAAGCATCCGAGACCATAGTGACGGGCATCAAATAACTGGAGGGGATCAAGAGAGTACTTGGGCTGAGGAGGAAATAACCTAAGGTTGCCAACTGGTGGCTCAGCAAAAGGGATACCTGAAAGCAACCTGTGAGGAAGAGAGATGCACCAAAAAGAGAGAATATAACCTCCAAAGAAGTCAACGTTGGAAGATATACCCTTTCCTATGATGGTGGTACCTCCAAGCTGCACACGTGTTTGAGCTTGACGGGCATGATGATGGCGAGGTTTCCAGGCTGCGAAAACAAGAGGAAGTGTCGTTAGTATCCAAAACTTCCACATGGTATCCAGGTCAAAAGGTAAGAGTGCGTCTGGTGCACGCAAAATATTGCCATGGCCGAGATTGAGATTATCCGCAATCGCGAATCGCGATCGTGACGTGTGACGCTCTTGTTACTCAACAGCATGGCAGGAGCAGGAGGAGCATCGTCCATTGTGTGACGCAATCAGGGATGAAATCTCCGGATCTCAATTCTCAAAGCGTTGCATAATCACCGAGCATAACCATGAATTCACTCCTGATGGTGGAATGCATTCCTTTCCTTCTTGACAGACATGGTCAAGCGCGCTCTCGGGCTACAATCCGTCACGGTATCATCTCCTTCAAAGAGACCCCACCTTGAACCCTCGCTCAGCGTTCTTGATGCTGCATCTCCCGAGGCCGCTGCCGCTGCCGACGCTCACCCACCCTTGGGAGAACTTCTCCGAATATTGCCAACAGCAGACTCTCCAGAGACAGGGGCTGCGGTAGCATATTGGATGAGAATGGAGGATATGAGGAGTGAGATTACACACCCTGCCCTCAGACCCCTGTCTTCTCATATCTGTTACTAGTCTGTGACAACCGAGCGCTCGCCCAAGCTTCCGCTAGGGCGATTGAAGATCATATCCCACTTCTCGTCTTTTTTGTCTTGAGCCCAGAGGATTATGTTGCCCACGACAGGAGTTCTCGCCGGATTGATTTTACCCTCAGAAATCTCACTGTCCTCAAGGTCTGCCTTTCTCTTGCAAGGGCAGAGCATGCTGGGACCTTTATTCTTCTAGGATTCTCTTGCGAAGCTCAATATACCGCTCCACGTATCTCTTCATTCGCAGCGCCGAACGCTGCCCTCGTATATTATTTCGTTCCTACAATCAGTGAACGCCGTTCGGTTGTTTGCCAATATTGAATATGAGGTCGACGAACTTCGTCGTGACATAACCGTGTGCAAGCTTGCAAAGGACAATGGAATCCTTCCCAATTTCGTCCACGACAAGCTCGTTGTTGAGCCAGGTTTACTCTTTACGAAACAGGGCAAACCCTATGGTGTACGTTACTGTACGCTCAAGGAAAGTCAGTAATAAACCCGGAACTCCAGGTCTATTCTCCGTTTCAACGCCAATGGTTGTCAACGATAAATACGGACATAGACAAGTATCTAGCAGAGGCTGCGCCCCCGAAGGCAAACCCTCCATCTGTGAAGAGCCATCCTGCCTTTCAGAAACTGTTTGCTAGCGAGGTTCCTTCTTATATAGAAGGCTTTCAGTGTCCAGATAAAGACAAGATGGCTGTCATCTGGCCTGCAGGAACAGATATTGCGCGCGAGGTACGCCCTACAGTACAATGAGCAAATGAGGATCTCATGAAGCGCGGAAACAAAGATACTACACCGCTTTCTCCGTACAAAGTCCCGCGGCACCCAGTTGGGCATCGTAGACCCTCTTGAGAGAGGTGCAGAGATTTCTAAAAACCGAAGCAGAGTAATGGTCTACAAGGAAAATAGAGACCACGCTGACAGCGATACAACAAGTCGTCTAAGGTAAGCAAGGGAATGCACGGTAGTTCGATATCATCGTAAATGACGCTCCTCTCACAAAAGTCCTTACCTCGCTGCGGGTATCATCTCTGCGAGGGAATGCATCCGTGCTACGCTTGGACTTTTGGGGACAAAGAAGGTGCAAGCTGATCGAGACTCTGGCGTTGGCATGTGGGTCCAGGAAATTGGTAATTATCTTTGGTCATCTATCTCCGCCTCCTCTGGTTTCACGTCCCTTTAGCGTGGCGCGATTTCTACACACATGTAGTTGCTGCCTTCCCACGCGTTTCAATGGGGCGCCCATTCAAAGAGAAATACGCAAATGTGCAGTGGGAGTCAAATCCGGAACACTTCGAGGCTTGGAGGTCGGGTCGCACAGGAGTTCCCATCGTTGACGCTGCGATCCGACAAGGCAATACCATGGGTGCGTTATCTCTTACGAGTAAAGGCTGACTCAAGAATACCGCCTCTTTAGGCTGGATGCACAATCGCGCGCGTATGATTGCCGCAGCGTATCTGACGAAAGATCTTATGATTGATTGGCGTCTTGGCGAGAGAGTGAGTTGTCACTCTAACCTTGAATCGTATAGTGGAAACACAACAATCCTCTTCCCCCGCCCATAGCATTTCATGCGACAGTTCATAGATGGCGACCTCGCTTCAAACAATGGTGGTTGGCAATGGAGCGCTAGTACTGGCACAGACCCGCAACCATATTTCCGCATCTTTAATCCCTACTCGCAAAGTGCGAAAGCAGACCCAAGTGGGGACTACATTCGCACTTTTGTTCCCGAGCTGAGCGACGTTTTTGGACCCGAAATACATAACCCGCCGGCGAAGCTGGCGGATAAGTTGGGTTACCCAAGGCCATTAATCGACCACAAAGAGGCGCGGGAAAGAGCGCTGAGACGTTACAGGTACCTAGGGTCGAAGTGATCGTGTCTTGTGATATTTGTCTTGTCTACATCTTGCCTACAGTATTGAGACCTGTAACCACCAGCAATCAGTTTTTTTTTTTGAGACGTTATTCTACTTTCCGACTAGTACGGGAGGCGATGACGGACGATTGCTCAGTAATTCTCGGGAAGGTATTTGTGGGGTCATGGGTCGGGGTTGGAAATGCATGGCCCGGAAGGCCCAAGCACCACTTGACCTGGTGTGAGAGAAAATAGTCGATATTGGGCTGATAAAATATGACACGTACAACCTCCTTGCATGACATTTCTGGCTTTCGATCGCCGCTGTCATTCCAATGCCGGGAATAAGCAATCGGCTCTAGTGTTCCATGTCAACGTCCAACTTGTGAACCCCGAGGATCCCAAAAAGAGGCGTATAAGTCGGAACCCGTACTCCGTGGTTGATCAGGGCACCAAAGAGGGAATGGGAAGAACTGGTGTGACTCAGAATTGCATCGTATCGGCACTTTGATATCAACGGAGACACGGTTTGATTGAGATGTAGACCGTGGCATCTATGATTGCCGATGCAACCCTGGTGTTGGTGACAAAGCCCCACACACCATATAACTATATGGGTATGGAGGACATCGAAGTCGGCAAAACTGGTATTCCTTGTCCGGACTAGCTAGAACACCTGAAGGCCCGGGCACTACCCGAGGGAAAGCGGGGTTCAACGTCGTGGCGCACTTCATCAATCTGTCAGTGTTTGCTGTCAAATGTTTCCGAGTGAAGAACAGAACCAGTGAAAAGGGATTATGACCCAGGCAAGGCAGACAGAGGAACGAAAACCAGCAAACAGCAGCCTGAGGAATCGAGGGGGACTCGTATGTGCCCTTGAAGTGTGTCTCGCCGAGCTACTAGTAGTTAGTCGACCCGCAGGAGAGGGTCGTTGATGCGAGACAAGAGAAAGCATTGAATCTGGTCGCAAAGTTACTATAACGGCAGGTTCGAAAATAAGGGGTGTCCGAGTGACCCACACATGTACAATGTTGAAAGGATAAGGCAGAACCGTGACACAGCGACCGTAGGTATAACGACGACAGTAAAAAGCCCCATTAAATAAGCCCCGTAAGAAATCCTTGTAGGGATGGTGCAATGACCACTTGTGTTCTGGGTTCCACACGTGGCTCAGCCTGTCAAGCACAAGTGACGAGAACGCGATGGGCCCGTGATCGCGTCACGTGATGGTGTCCCTTGTAAGTTGAACTATACCCGATATAGAACAAAGAGCCTTCCCAATCCGTTATCGTTCCTTCATGCCTTGCCCTGCATCAACGCGAGTAGATATAAGGACCAGGATGCGGCTTTTCCTCTCGCATCAACCGCAGTCTCCCTTTTCCCACCCACCCAGAGGGAGTCCCATCTGAGCCGAGGCCAGTCGCACCATCCCCAAACCACATAGCATCATAAACAGTAGCCATGTCCTCCTCCTTCTTTCCCACGTCCACCGCCGCCCCGTGCGCATTCGGCCTCTTCGGCCAGAACCCGCGCGATACACACGCGACATACGAGGATCTGGCGACGCTCATCCTCGCCCGTCCCTCATCGCACGGGCGTACGGCAGCAGCAGGAGCAGCTACCACGTCAAGCGCGAGGAGCGCCAGCGGCAACTCGTTCATCGGGAGCTTGAGGAGATTTTTCAGCGCTCTATAGTTCATTATCAATTCACAAAGCAAAGCGCGCTGCACCCTCCCCCCCTCCTCTTCATCATCATCATCGCCATCATCATCATTAACGCCATCAATTCCATAATCGCCTCCGCTAGCGCAACCGCCTCCGCCACTCAAACGTGTTCGGCTGATCCCCCCATCACTCCCACGCCCATCCTTCCTTAGAATGTGCAGCGCATCATAACGCTTGTTGCTGGCTAGGAGCCTTACGTGAGGCGTGTTGCAGCCACCATATAGAACTAGCCTCCCCGTTCCAGCTCCATAGAAACGCAAATGGGGACGGCAGGCCGCGGTTTTCTGCCAAATTCCAAACTCCATGGACATATCCTTCATATAAAGACAACTATCATTATGCTTTTTTTTTTTTAGCCTGTCCTTCTTTCCAAATAGGCAACATGTCGTTCCTTTATTTTTGAATGTGTACCACACATATGTCCTCTCTCCACTAGCACCATATAGCTAAATTAGGCCCAAATCTGTAGAACTCATTTTACATTACAAGCGGTGTATTATCACTTTTCTGGATTTTTTCCCATCCAATGTATGACCCTGGACCGTCTAGGAACCAGCTTGGGAAAATACTAGAGGCACAGGTACATCGCCATGCTAGAATGACAAGAGACGCTAAGGATGACTGAACTGTAGTCCAAGGCCCTGCCTTAGAGCATCAGTGAGCTCCCATTGGTCCGTGTCGCCAAAGATATCGAACATGTTGACACCCAACAATCCAAGCTGTCGCGCGTACGTCGATTTAAGTCCAAGGCTTTGGCCATCGTCATACGAGATGACTTGATCCTCAGCTTCGGAGTAGAGGAACGGAGTACCGGAGCATTCGTCCCACTCACGGGTGAACCCGCCACAGCCACGGTAGGCACCCCGCATGTCTGGATCCGGATCCGGACAAAGCACACCCTGTCTCACGAGCTCTCGAAATAGAACCGACCCGTGATCCTCGCCCCGATCACTGAGCGCACGCACATAGAATGGGGATGGTGCGTTCAAGTTCGGATCTCGCTGACGCAGACGTGTCGCGGTCGACGGCGAGATGTACCCGTACGATGGAACACCCAGAACGAGTTTTCCCGGCGGTACACCCGCCTCGATCCATGCGTTTATCCCGGCGAACGCGCTAGCCGTTGGCTGTGTAGAGTTGCCACAGGCGTCGCTAAGGGGTGCATTCGGACCAGGGTTCGATGAAACTGGGGCGGCGTTTGAGGGGACAAGCCAGAAAAGGGCCATGTGATACAGAACTCACCTCCCCATGCGTCATAATTCATGATCAAAAACCAGTCTAGAACACCCGCGAACTCTCGGACGTCGTCCATCGGATACCCATTTGCGTCTGCAAATGGGGTCGTCTGAACGGCAGCACTGATTCGCGCAGAAGGGGGAAGATTGGCTCGCAGTAACTTGAGGAACTCGAGGAAGTTAACCGTGTCGTCCCGATCAACGTAATTCGACTGATCCCCCTGTTGACTAGGATATTCCCAATCAATATCAATGCCGTCTAGGCCGTACATCGCATAGATGGTCGTGATGTCATTGACGAAAGCTTGGCGGCCTGTGTCGGTTTTCATGATAGGCGAGAACCATCTAAAGAAATAGTGTCAGAGCAGAGCAGCTTCGCGCCGAGGCCCACCTACTTGCTACCACTCCATCCCCCAATACTCAGCTTGACCTTCTTACCCTGATCATGCGCCACGGTCACTAGGCGCGTGAGGACAGCAAGTGCCGTGTCGGAACCATCCCAATCGAGTCCATAAGTAACATTTGGGGTCGCAAACGCAAAGTCTATCCAGTCAAAGCGAGAGAGATTGATCCCCTCAGGTGGGAGTTTCTCAGCAACCCAGGCGGGATAATATGCCATCATCAGAGGCGTTGAAACGGTGCCTGTGGTGCCGTGCATGTCCTGGGTGTCGTTAGATGCTGGACCAGGCTCTGGTGGAGAGGAACGGTCATCACTGGATCCGGAAGCCGGTCCCGTGAAGCCGTCGGAATACGGATGTTGAGGAAAAAAGAACACATCGTTACCGGTAGACGGCGGAGGAGTCGAAACGCCGGCGGGGGTCAAGAGAGCCGTTTCCGCGATAACGGCTCCAGCAAACGCTCCCACGTCAGAGTTGCCGCCCACGAATGACTGGCCGCCACTGACAAGGATTGAAGATAATGGAAAGGGTAAAGAAAGGCATGGAAGCAAAAAAGGCAGCAAGAGTGACAGGGACCGGGATACGCGAAGAGACATGTTCAGAAACAGTGAGGTCACCACCGGGGTGGGCGAAGGCAAAGCGAAATGAGTCGAGAAGCTGGCTCGAAAGCGGGTACAGATGACAGAACAATGAAGAGATGTGGATTCGGACTGGAGCAACCGTAAGCGGACAGGTTTGAAAGGGCGGTGTGAGAAAAGTTATGAACTGTATTAGAGTGCGGACCATTGTTTGGATGAACGGGGTAAGTGGGCGTTAGCGGCGCTTACGATCGTGGGCGGTCGCGGTCGCGCAAAGGCATTTGTTCGCCGAGAAAGAGGTCAAAGAGAGAGCAGGGTGACAAAAGTAGCTAGCGAGTTGTAATATATCGCACATTCGCAGACCGTCAAAAAGACCCGAGCGACGTACAACGTCCACAGTAACGTGACGATGAGGATCGCCTTGGGATGTCACATTTGGAGGAGATCCGAGGAGGGGAATAAAGATCTAAAGCGCGGACTGGAAGTATGACGGCAACTTGTCCAAATCGGAGAATCCCTCGGGCATTAATGAGAGAACACTCTTCAGTTCGGTGGAATTCTTCTCTGGTGTTCGAAGAGAAGCCGGCGAAGCTGCGGTGGCAGAACCACAAGGCAGGGGTGCACATTGGACCGTAAACCTTAATTCGGTAGACGACGATCACTCGCTGGTTGGTGACTCGGGCGGGACGTGTGACTTGACAGTTGGAGGACCGGCTTGGCTACCATCGATGGTCGGGCGATGGGAACCGGAACGTTGGAAAGGCAGAGGGAACCCGGCAACTGAGCAAAGTGACTCGGGTGAACGCCTCGAGTCATTTACCTTCGATGAAAACAGCCACAAATAATAATAAGTTTTCACTATGCAGTCGACTCTGTACCCATTTAGCATTTGGAGTCCCCGGAAATGGGTTCCGTACTACCATCACAGGCGCGCGCATGATGCAGGGTCTCTCAATATATACGATTTCCTAGACATACCATTCGAGCTCGTCGACCGCTTCACGAGGCTATACAACACTCTCCTGAGTGACCTCTTCCCTCATTACAGAGGACCTGCGATCCCGGGTTTCATTAATTTGACTATTATTTACGTTGTTTGCAAACAAATCAAGCCCTTCGTCACTTCTGCCCCCGATCGGTGGATGCGTGATCAGTTTGTCAGTATCATTGGCAGAAACCTCGTGATTCCAAGTTATATGATATCTGCGCCATGGGCCCTCAGTTTTCGAGTCACGAGTGCGCGACGGAAACAAACATACTTCTTCCCGGAAGACTTGGATTGCATGCGGTGACGCAAAGGTTGTAAATGATGTCGCTCCTGTTGGTCGATGGAATTACGAATTGTTGGGGAACAATGGGGAGCTTAAGTGTCAAAGAGACATGTGAAGAGTGAACATCATCGATCAGTGTTATTAGGCATCGGTTGAGTCAATGGTTTCGCCAGCGCCGCATTGACGGCAAGCCCCGGTACGCTGCTACTCCATGATACACGATGAACAAAGGTCTACTGTAGACAGTGGATCTCCGACTCATTCTAGTGTGAGCACTAAGTGGGTGAGACAAAAGTGGGGTGATTGCATCGCGTGTGGGACAAGAGAAGGATCATCCGAGAGGATCAACCAGGTGTTGTTTGTTCCAAGAGAAGGTGTCTGCGAAATTCAATGCATTGTCATTGTCATTACGATCGGGAAAAACGGCGGAATCGCCTGGGGGGCAGATCGAGATCCACTCGGCAGGCGCCTATCTGTTTCATTCTCACCAATTTGGACAGATGCGCCTTCCGTGGCCGTGGCGCCGCATATCGTAAACTTGAACCTCATAACCCGCTCTCGCCATTGTTTCTTATAAAACCTCTCTCACAATATGCTTGACGCTCCCCCACTCCTGCCTGTTTGTCCTTCGTCATGGATTCCAACACACGCTGCCTCTCTCCTCCCCCACGCATGCCTTCTCCCCAGCTCCTCCCGATGCCGTTGCCATCTCCCCCTCTTCACCACCAGCAATCACGTCCACGGCTGAATGCGTCATCCCAAGCCAAGCCACCATCGCCCCTCGGCCAACCCATCATCTCACGCTCACCACCCTCACCTCAACGGAACCTCCACGCGCCCCGCGCGCAGCCTCCCCCACCTCTCGATATGAGCCTGTGGCTCGACAGTGACGATTTTGGTGCGAGACGGGCGAGGAGCACCTCTCCGCCATCTCACGACGGGCCAGCTCGGCACGACTTCCGACGCCGCCCCACCCCAATCTCCACGACCCAATCCCGCCCCCGAACTCGCGCACGCTCGCCGCCCCCAAGCCCGGGTAGGCCCGGGACTCCACCGCCAGTCCCACCAATCCCCACACAGTTTTTAGATGCCACCCCCGGGATGCCCGTTCTTCAGTCACGGTCAACGAACCATATCCCAAGCCCAAGCGTATCAGTCCCTCAGTCACACGTATCCTTATTAAGGAAAGCCAGGTCAACAGATGCCATGGCATATCTTCGCCTCGTCACCGTCCACGATTGCTAAATGGTAGCCCTTTTTATTGTCTATTATGCTTTAGAATCGCTGTACACTTCTCTTTTTCACAAACCATCTCCCTGCTATTAGTACGCACTTACGAACGCCTCATTGTACATCCCCATCTAATTGATCAACCGCTGGCCGTAGCCTGCTGCCCACTGCATTTCACCACGCACCGTGTTTTTCATTACCCATATTACTAGCTCTTCGTCACTTCGTCATGCAATTTTAGTTTAGTACCAGTAGAATCTGAAATATTAGCATATGATCTGAAATCGTAAGCTCGGTCGTTGACTTTAGTTTGGATCAGGTCCGCCCACAGTCGGCCCACTCGTGCAATTTCAACTTCCCATGTTCAGACACCGGAGCTTGCAAAACGCCTGTGGGCGACGATTATTTTGGCAACGAATGACAGGATGGGTCTCCCCCCCTTGGCGCTTTGGGATTGTTGCCTAACATTAGACGCGTGATTGGGCGGCAACGCGTTTGGGGGCGCTTAGTGAAACCCGCAGATCGGAGCGCGTCGCTGCCGTGCGTCATCGTATCGTATCATAGCGTCTGGGCAAGGTCCGGCCAACATGTAAATTGGCTTTGCACGCCAGTTGCTAGCCAACTAGGTTTCATAGATTCTTGGCGCGTCTAAGGGCGCTGCGCGCTCTCAAACACGTGGCGTACGGCCAAGGCTTTGGCCTCCCGCCGCCCAACAGCACTAGCGCTAGTAAGTTATGAGGTGGAGCAGGATCCGAGCAGCAAAGAGCCCACGCACGGCTATCATTGACATCATTGGCATCATACGGTTAGTCCAAAAAAAAAAAAAAGGCAAGCCACGAGTTCCTTCCGTGACGTCGACCGTGATTTGCCAGTCCTTAGTTTTTGCTCGCCTCGGGTTCCTGGGTTCCTGCCACTGCGTGCCCATCGGTGATTTGCAACCCTATAAGATTGACGCTAACGCTCATACTTGGTCGTGACTCTCCGCTCGTTTTGACGTGTTGCGAGCAACCGCGTAATCACGCGGGCGACACGCGAGCTTTTTTTGCGAGTCTATTTTACACAAGCTTCACAGGAGAGTCAGGAATAATCATCTGTCAGTGGTCATGTGTCGGTCGCGACGGGCCTGACGACCCGACTGACCCGAAGTCGGAGAGTCTTGAAGCCCGTTGGGGCTGCTGCGTGCCCCCCAGACGGCATTTTTTTAAAGGGGCTACGGTAAACGTAGAACCACCCTAGAAACAGGTAACGGTCAGTCAGCGTCATGGAGCTCGCGTGGGTCAGCATAAGTGATTATGCGGTCTGCATCGATTGCATCATTAATATTTGTCCATGCAGTGGCAGTACACGGCAGTACACACATGATTTATGAGTTCACGGGGTTACAGTGCCGGGGGCTCTGTTCATTGCTTCGACTCGTGTAATTCCGCGCGTGCGGCGAACCGTCCGAGCCAACCAAAAGTCCGTTTTTCTCAAAGCGGACGCGGACGTCGGCCGGGGAGGGCGTCTTCCGATCAGCGCACGTAAGTTAGGATACGCGTTGCATATATTTTTCTTTACTGTAAACTGTGCCACGTGTAGTGGCACATTGTCGCACATGTCCTGGCACAGCCTTCGAGAATTGCGAAGCTTCGAGACGTTTTAGCACTGTTACCACCCACAAGAAGAACGATAGTGAACACCCCAACGCCTCCACTCGTGCGTGGTTTGAAACAACTTGTTGAACGAACGGGCCGGTGAGGGCGAATCACAGGAGGCGACAGACAGGGGCTTTCACGGAGAGGAGTCACAAGTGGGGAGCCACATGCGATCGCCGCGGATCGCCGCGGTACGGAAAGGCTACAGTACGCCAGCGCGGACGGAGGGCTAGATTATTGTCCGTTGTTCGTTCGTTCGGTTTCGGTGGGCCGGGTGCGCTGGTGCAACTACAATATCGGTGAATGCTCGCCGTCCTGCAGGCTCTCCAGTTGAGACGTGTACAACATAAGGGGGCTTTCACTTACTATCAAAGTTACCGCTAGCTACGACGAAACGCCCTCGCCTGGCCTGCAGGCTCTCTGCCTCACCCACCCCAATGGTAGTTCCGCGCTAGCGCTGAAGTGCGGGTCTCAAGTTCGGCGCCACAGTTCTCTCCGAAATTGCAATTAACCGAAAGAAGGAATAGGAATAATGGGTGGGTTCTTTCGTCGTGGTACAGTAGTCGCGGGGCGGCGTTCCGGTAAATTGTCCTCCCAACTTGGCAACTCACTATGTGTGGCATCGCCATCGACTTTTCCGGGCTGCTATCTGTTGCAGAGTCGGGACGCTTATGCACGGGCTCTGACACGACAGTCGCAACAACGGGCCGTGCACAGCTTTGAACCGTACATTGATAGGTGCTACGGAAATTGCAACCCCTAACTGATATCGCCTCTACCCAAAAGTAGTAGCGGCTAGGTGCCTTGGCTTGAACGAATCAAGCCAAGTCGCGCCGCACAGGGACCACTCGACTCGATAAAGGAGACAGATGAGCTACTCTATATTGTGCCACGCCATGTGACTGTATGAGTATGATAACAAAGGGAAATATTTGGAGCGCGCTAGGAACCACAAGTGTTGCGCATCAGATCCTAATATAGGAAAACGCGAACAGAGATGCTGCTGATACATGTTGGGATAAAGATATAGAGACGCACGCGAATGGTGTTCAAGTATACACATTTGACAGGAACCCAATAACAGGGTAAACTAATACAGACTACATGGCCATGCAAAGGCGAGTCAAAGAAAGAAGCGTCAGCTAGGGCTACAATGGCGTGCATCGTGAGAATAAGAGGGGTCCGTACCGGATACACTATGTTGGGGTCCATAAATGGCCGTGAATTCATGCAGCAGGTCCGTCCCAGCGTATTGAAGGTCTTATGCGAGAGAATACGTTAGAGTCCCATTCTCTCGGCCAATGTCCGGTCGCGGTCGCTTCCACTGTATCCGGCGCCGCCACCGCCGCCACCACCACCGCCGCCGCCACCACCGCCATTACCAGCACCCGAACGGCCCTTACGGCCGTGCCCACGCCTGGATGTCCGGTCCCTATCTCGTTCTCGCTCACGAGGACGGTCCCGCTCACGAGCACGCTCGCGCTCACGCTCCCTATGTCGTTCGCGCTCCCGCGGCTCCCGCGGAGCCGTAGGGGACCGGTGACGAGACCGTTTCTCAGAGTCCCGTTCCCTCTCCCGGCTCCGGTCTCGCTCGCGCCCACGCACCCGCTCCGGTTCTTCATCTACGGTCATTTCGACCTTCCCACTGGGCGCCTTCCGGATGTCGGGAGACTGTATCGGTGAGTTTTCTGGCGAGTCCATGTGATGTGACGCTGAGCGACCGCGCGTCTGTGTTTGTACGCGGGGGAGGGCGTTGCTGGAGTTAGCAGGGGACCCCCGTGCCTCGGAAAGCCGCGGCTTTTTATGCGCGCGAGGTGCCGTCGGAGGGACCTTGTTGACCGTTCCCCCTCCACTTCCGCTACCATGACCGTTTCCATTGGGGTTGCCGCCTGTCTGCGCTTGCATATGCGGCGGTACTTGGTGCGTGTGTCGAGAAGAGTTCACTGGACGTGTAGGTGGTATTACTATTTCGTAGGACTTTTCTAGCTCGTCTCTGGAACATGTTGTCGGAACCCTGAAACCGTTGGAGTAGACGACACTTACGAAAGGGACCGAATGGCCTGGTGAGATTCTGCAAACACGAAGGAGGCATGAAGTCAATGCAGGAGGGTCACATTGTCGTACGCTCGACACACCTCGAAGTGCCGTCTCCAGTCTGTTGACCACTCGCCTTAGACCACGTACTTCCTCTTTTAACTTCCCGGTTTCGCTACTTTTCAGCAATTCGTAAAGCTCGTCATTTTCTTCTTGTAGAAGCTTGGCGCGCTGCGCAAGGGCAGAATTCACCGTGCTCGATGATGACCTGACGCTCGCTTCTGCCGAGGCGGCATCAATATGGGTTAGGAGCAGAGATATGAGCGCGGGGGTAGAGACAGGGGCTCAGTAAGAGAGGGATTGGGCTGAGCCGAGAGATACTGGCGGAGGGCGTTAACCTCGTCCTGCGCACCGCCACGGGACGGTTATGAGTGAGCAGGGGATGAGACCTCGATGAGGGGCGGGACGAGGGGACATACAGTCAACTCCGCGAGCTGAGAGTCTTTTTTGCGCAAGAAGGCCTCCAACTCCAACTCGCGGGACGATGGGAGGTCCATGACAGTAGCAACTGATTGACCGTGACAGAGGGCGCAATCGCGCGTCTCTGGCTACGCTCCCTGACCCCACCGCGCCAGATGACGTAAGCGAAGTCTTGGCTGTCTTTCAGAGACACTTGTGACTCATAATTTGACTTTGATACAACTAACGATCACTTCCTGCTGGATGGTTCATTATTTTTATTCACACTCTTGTAACATGTAACATGATCATGATCTGATTCCCGACACTACTGATGGCGATGTGGCAGCAGCGTACAGGGAGCCTGAGAGTCCAACTACTTTTCGCCTAATTGTGCCATGATAGCACGTACTTCGGTTGAAAATCGAGAACACCGACATAGGGCGTGAACGACGTTTTAGCCCTGCTACAAGGATGTCCATACGTGAAACCGTTGGGGGATGGTGTGAGATAGAGCGGAAGAAGTACTGCTGTCATGTGTGCGAACAAAGAAAGGGGAAAAAAAACTCGGTATTTCAGACGAGTGCTGGATACATTCCCATGCTTATTCTCTGAATAACAAACTGAGTCGGCCGCCGAGGGGACTACCGCGAGCCTCAACAGCCAGGTCAAAGGACAAGACGGCGGCGGAAGTCAGTCGGAACTCTACACGAGTAATTTGAATATTCGCAGCCTTGGTCATATATCTAAATCTGTGTGTATCGTGGCTGAAAAGGAATCAACAGACACCGCTTGGAGCACGTGCGCGTCCACACACACACACAAACACAACTTTTCTTTTGTCTTTTTCTTAACTCCTCATCCACATCTGCTTGCACGACTCTGGTGCGTTGCAAGGTAACTTTCCAGGTGAGAGACCGGTCTACACTACACTCCATCATCCTATCCTGCCTATGTACCTTGATGACAACTATATTCACACTATACGAATGGCATGGTGCCACGTCTGGCCCTGCTGTCGTGACTGTTTTCTACAACGGTAACTGAAACATACAATAACCTCTCCCCTTCTCGTGCAAGCTTATCTTGGCTCCACTCGCTGATATGTCATCATTGCCAGATGCGAATCATATTGGATACTCCATGGAGTTCGAATTCTTGAATCGAAGCTTGTCCGCTAGGTGTTCTCTGTCCCTTACTTTTTTTTTTTCATGTGCCTTTAACTATATCTGTATTCCCTTCTGGTAATATCACGGTTTTACTCTTGCATTGTATTCGATCGTGTGGCTTTATCCGATATTATATCGACGGGTTCTTCACCGTCAAATGCGTCTGGGGGTAGTTGGCCTTGTACTTGCGTCAAGGCCCCTTTGAATATGTACAGGAACGGTCCAGCTGTTGCTGGGGGCGGATTTGGTTGATAAGCCACAGGCAGCGCGCATCTAGGGCATTGAAATCTATATTGTCGTTCGTGTCCGCCTCGCGACCTTGACGAGGACAGTCAGTCAGGATCAACACCAAGGCGCAGAAACAAACCTTTCAATTAATATCGGCTCGCAAGGCTGCGCATTAAGCTTAAAGGCTCGTGCTTTTGCCCCGTCCTTATCCTGCGTGCGGACGATGACTGCGTCGTCTGTTTGCCGTCGTGGTAACGAGGATAGAGCAGCATCAATCACGAGCTGGGTTTGTCCATGAGAACTGTTTAGGTAGTTCTAGAGAAAGGACTTGCTATGAATTCGCCGCATATACAATCTGTTCCCAGTGAGCACCGCTCAAGCGAGATCGAAGGGCGGGCTCACAATACACTTTCAACGCGGCAGCAGAGGACGCGGTAGGTCGTGCTAGAACGAGCCAGAAAAGCGAACGGCAACGTTTATTGGAACGCAAAAACCTACCATCGGCAGAAGTCGAGACCGCAGATCTGGAGATGACTTTGGGCATTGGGGCCGGGACGAGGGCGGGGAAGGACGGGGGTTGGAGTGTGGGAAATGCGCGCGAATATGACACAAGGGTATTCACGTGATGCTAATTAGGAATGAGTGAAGCGGTGAAGCGGCCTTGATGGGATGCTCACCGCGCTCTTCTCCCAACTGCCCTCGTCACGACTGCGTGATGGCCGAGAGGAACACAAGTGTACGCCTAAGAAAGGCGGTCAGAGGTAGCTTTCGTTGCTTTTGGTCCCCTATAATGCTGAGATGTGTGCAGAAAACAACCTCTTCCTCGTCAAGCGTCTTATCCAGCGCATTGATATGCGAAATCCCGACCCTGGCCCCAAGCGGTACACATCATTGGCGTGGGCTGTAGTAGAAGGAAACGAAGACATGTTTGAATATTTTCTCAATGCTGGCCATGACGACGACGAGCTCAGTAGGGTATGGCCTGCCTGGTCAACGCTACTATCCCTTCTCCGAATATATCTCACGTCAGCTTTTCAACAGGATTCGGAGAACAACACGATCCTCATTCTGCTCGCCGACACGAATTCATCTTTGAATACACCATACGCTCCTTCAGACCCCGATCTTATGGGGTCTACTCTTCGAATGGCGAGACTATATTACGACCGTTATCCATTTACCCTAGACTGGGTGGATTCATCGGGGAAAACCGCGCTACATGTCGCAGCCTTGAAAGGAAACGAGGAACTGTCTCGGGTATGTTTTACCCTCGTGCCTGTCTTATTCATCATCCAATACCCGGTGCCTAGATGCTGTGCGATCTAGGAGCCGACTTTGACCTATCCGACAACCAAGGAAATACACCACTGCACTAGTACGTCGTCATCGCATTCAAGCGTGAAGGTTTGGTGACATTGTGACAGTGCGAGCGCTTGGGGACACATTCCCGTGCGTAGCAACCTCGGACTTCGGGGCACGTTGTTGGAAACTGACCCTGACATAGATCGTCCAATTATTGATTGAACGGGGGTGTCAATTCGCTGCGAAGAACAACAAAGGATACTCACCGTCTGATTACGCGTACTCGTAAGTGCTCGTACACTACCCTAGAGTCCAACTGAAAAATGTACTTACGTTTCTATGGGATCAGCTACAGCATCCGTGATACACTTGAGAGTACTGCTCGAGCACAGGTGGAGCAAAATAAGAGGGCTCGGCGTGTGTTTGCTCAGGCTGCCGCCCGTGCGGTGGAATTGGACGGCTTCGAGCTACCGATCGAGACGTTAGGAGTGGGAAATGTGATGCGGAATCGCAGTGGGTCTGCAGCGAGCTACACAACTGCTACCTCGGACAGCGGTGATGTCGAAAGCTTGCCATCGGGGCAGTCGTACAACAGTGGCTTCTCGTCTACTTCCCCTCAAAACACATTTCGTTCGGGTGCTTCCTCATCAAGCAGCGCGGGTACATTTTCAGCTTCGCCTGCTCCTGGCTATTCATATTCCAACAACACTCTTTTGTCGTCTGTTTCTAATCCGGCATCTGCGCTAACACCAATTGCATCGCGTGTGCGGGAGCAGGACGCTAGTGCCATGGAGGCCTATCTTCGCCGGAATCGAAGCGGCAGTGGGTCTACGGACGTCAAGATTACGGAACCAACTGCCAGTGTCCCTTCGACTGGCACGCCCGTTGGTTCACAACTTTCTTCTGGAGCATCGGTGAATGGGGACAACCTTACTTGGTTACCCGACGTGAGCGGGTCTGTTGCCACACGACGTCACTTACGCCCCTCGTTTTCTGCTGCCCAGCTTCGAAGATCACCTTTCATGGTGACACCATCGCAGGACGCGACATCAAGAAGTCGAGTAGGCACCAACACGAGCACGGGAGCGTCGAATACCATTCGATCACCGTCTGACAGCTTCGGAGCGAGAACTGTCAGTGCCCTTCGGGCGCCGCCATCGCGTAATAGCTCTCTCAATGCGCTCTCGATGACGAAGGACGATGCGGATGCAGAGAAGCTTACGGGACCTCCGAGTGAATATGCTGTTTTCCCCGATCCTCCTGATCCTCCAGAGAAGGACACGAGTTTGATTGCGACACCGACGGTGGCCAATACGCCAACGCCGAGTCGTCGACTGCCGTTCAACCTGCTATCAAAACCACTGCCTAGCCTTGATCTCCATCACGGGAACGGCCACAGGAGAGGGGCATCTATCCAGTCTCTGCGTTGATTGTAGTTTGTTTGTAATTGTATCAGTTCTTTGTACTTTGGGAATGTAGCGATCTCAGATCCCGGGAATGTCCAGCGGCTGCGGGGAAAGTGAGGCGCTCTGATCGCCATATTTAGCGTTATTGACACCCTCTCCTCCTCCTCTTCACCCCACCCTTCATCTCCCTCCCCCATGACCATTCCATCCATCTCTGGGGCTGATCCTGATCCCACCACTCAAATCCCTTGGCCTGGCGCACGCGACAGGTCAGACCGTGACCTGGCTGCCCAGGGGACCCCACCTCGCCCCATCGATTCCCCTTCATTCAACAATCCGTCAAGACGTCCATCCGTGGTCTCTAGATCTGAACTCAATGGGAACCGTCGTCGTCGTCTCTCGACATTTGACCTCTTCAACATCAGTATTTCCATGGTAGGCGCACAGATAGCCTGGACCGTCGAGTTGGGGTATACCCGTCCTTGCCCTACTGCTGGCAGTCCTTCTGACATCAGCCGCACCAGATATGGAACACCCTTCTTGCTCTCCCTCGGCGTTTCTGAACAGCTCACCAGCCTCGTGTGGCTGGCTGGTCCGATCTCGGGTTTGATCGCGCAGCCAGTCATTGGTGAGCCCGAGGCAGACCTTACACCCCGCATACAGTAACATTTCTCCCCAGGGGCGATCTCTGACTCTTCCACCTCCAAGTATCGTCGGCGATATTGGATAGTGGTGTCCACTATTGCTCTTGTGGCATCGACCCTGACCCTGGCCTATTGCGAGGACCTCGCCTCTGTGTTCATACACGTGTTCAGAATAGGCGTGGACGACGTGGAACCGATGCCGCACCAACGGGTACAGGCGAATATCCCCGCACAAAATTCCGTGACATCACTAACACGTAAATAGGCCTCCAATGTCGCCATTTGGCTCGCCATTGTCTCGTTTTACGTCCTGGACTTTGCTCTCAATGCGTTGCAGGCCTCCATTCGCAACCTCTTGCTCGATATCACTCCTCCAGAGCAGCTCAGCGCGGGAAACGCCTGGCACAGCAGGATGACTCAAGCAGGAAACATCGTTGGGTATGGCTTTGGTTTCCTGCCCCTCGCAAGCCTTCCGATTATTCGCTTGTTTGGCGGCGATCAGTTCAGGAAATTCTGTATCATCGTGATAGTCGTCCTCGTGATTACAGTTTGGATCACCTGTTATACCCAAACGGAGGAAGAGCGCACTCTGCAAAGAGCCCCTGAAGGGCACGTAATTTCCATGTTGAACGTTCATCAGTTAGTTGTTGACAATCATACAGGACATTCCGGGAAATTTGGAACAATATTTACATTGCTGTCGTCGCACTTCCTAAGCCTATCCGACGTGTGTGCTATGTTCAGATCTTCGCCTTCATGGGTTGGTACGTGTTCGACACAAGTTCCATAGCTATTCGCTAATTTGCCTCTTCGAGGTTCCCTTTCTTATTCTATTCGTGAGCAATAGCAAGAAATCATGCTTCCTTATTATGCTTATAATTGTTTTGTAGTACTACCTATATCGGTCAAATCATGGCACAACAATATGACGAGGAGCCAGACAAGGACCTGGCCACTCGTACTGGTGCATTAGCGATGCTTATCCATAGCATTGGTACGAACGTTGCGCGTGCGAAGCAAGATTTAAAGCTAACCTCGAGGTCTGAATAGTCGCCGTTGTTGCCGGAATAATCCTGCCTCACCTTGCTCGCCGAGATGTTCGCCTACTCGCCCATAGCGACGATGAAGACGAGGACGCCGAGCTCGCGCGTCTCAGAAACACTGTTAGGAGATGGCAGGCAGAAGCTGTGCGCAAAGGCAAACCCTTGCGCCTACCCATAATGCCGTTTTTGTTGCGCAACATCTGGATGGGTGCAATGTTGTTATTCAGCCTCATCACTGCTTCCACATTCTTCATCACAAAAATCTGGCAGGTGTGCATTCCATCCTATTATTTTCGATGCACAGTACGTGCTTGTGATAATGGGCTGACGACTTTTTAGGCCATCGTGGCTGTTAGCTTGATTGGTATCTGTTGGGCAGTCGCGTGTTGGGTGCCCTTCGCTATCATAATGGAGGTCAGCAGCGTCATCTAAATAGACGTATACTCTTCGCACTTATTGTTCTCTCTCGTCAGTTCCTCAAAGAGTTAGATCCATCTTCGCAACCCGAAAGGCCTGTCCGTGTTGTCAATCGTCGTGCTTCACATACGAGGACCGTTTCTTCTCCCAATCTTCTTCGAACTGTCCTTCTCAGCGAACGCCAGCCATTGCTCGCGCGCCGCCGCTCATTCGAGGATCAAGCGGATAACGAGAACAGTCAGAAAGCCGCTCGTGTTGCTGGAGGGACGATCCTCGGTATCCATAATCTAGCCATTGTCTTCCCACAATTCATCGTGAGTCGATACCCCCCTGCCGCCTTCTTTTCTAAATCTTAGGATCTCTGACATTTCTAAGATTTCCCTTGTATCGAGTATAATATTCAAAATTGCAGATGCAGAAGCCCACAATAATCCGACGAGCACCGGTGCATTCCACGGAAAGAACGGCGTCGCTTGGGTCCTTCGCTTTGGCGGACTTTGCACTCTGGTACGTTCCCCTCTTTGCCCATTCCTCTGTCCCTGATTTTGTGTTTAACGACGTTGTTTTGGCAGTTCGGAGCCATACTCTGCCGAATGGTCCCTCCAACTCACACTGAGAAAGAGATGAGACGTCGCCTGGGAGAGATGAGGGTACTCAAGCAGGAACAAAACGCTTAAGTCTAGAGTCAATTTTCTTTTTGATTTCAATCGCGCATCTAGTCAACCTTTTCGTATTCAATGTCATCGCAAACATATTTTCTTTCTAGGTCTCACGTTCACGTCTGGCAATCCCTGCATGTCATCTCATTAAAGGACTCTATGCACTCAGAATGCACAATGCATAATCCCAATGGCTTTCATCCCGTGTGCAGATACGGCGGCAGGGAACAGGGGTGACCACTGGAGCGCTCGAATGAAATAAACTTTGAATCGGGGGGTGGTCTGCTTTAAAGGTCAGAGACCTGAAGGTCGATTTTGCAAATGCTGCGTCCCCACCTGTTGTTGTCGTGATGTCGTAAAACAGCCTCACCGACAGTGCATGCGTGAGCCTGCCTTCAAGGTGAGTTGCAACCTTGAGGCGATGAGAGACGGTTGTCCACTTCGACCTTCCCCTGACGCAAATCACCGCGGCAGAGGCTGTGGCGTGCTCAAGGTGCGAAGCTTCATATCGAACTTCAGTGGCGCCTTCGACGAACGTTTCTGCGACGCACGCGAATCAGATAAGACCTGGTGCATACCAACGGGCCCAATACCTGTGCCATATATAGGAGGGGAAGACACAGCAGGTGTGCTATCGCCTTCTTCCGAGTCACTCACATCTACCGCGGAGAACGCCCTACCTGTATGGAAGAGGGCCTGCTTCTCGATGAGGGCATTCTTTGGAAGAGCCTTCACGACTAAGATGAGCATCGGCGCGGCATGTGGCTGTAAAATGAAAACGAAAACTTAGTTTGCTGTTGGTTCTCTGCCCCCTGGTATAGGTATATAGAAAGGGGCACTGGACAGATAAGCTTTTGCACAGACTCACGTCCAGGCGTTGCGCCGCCGCTATTGTATGCGAGACGTGGCGTTCTTCAGTGACCCAATATAGTATCATTTGGGCGTGAGCGTCCCATCCGCCGCCTGCGTTCGTCGACAGTGCATTCACGATGCGATCGGCGTGTTGCGATACGAGTGGGATCTCGGTGGCGGGAGATTGGGGAGACGGGATGGTCAGGGAGCTAGGAACGAGACCGATCTGGCCCGAGACGAAGATACGTTCGTCGGCCTGGAATTGTAGAATAGATAAGATGTGGCGTTAATAGCTCAGCTTTCTCGTTGGTTGATTTGTTCTTACGATGATTGCCTGGGAGTACGGGCCAATATTTGCCGGCGCCCAATAGCTTAAACCCTGCACGTGTAACGCCTTGCGGTCGCCTACGTTCTGCTCGGCATATGCGACGCAGTCGAGCACCACCCGCAGAGGACGAGGAAGGTCCACCGCTACGCAAGCACGCGCGGGAGGACTGACGCCGAAGTAGGTCGCGTAGACAACATTGATGGAAGCGAAGTCTTCCATGGATGAAATAAAAATGTTCATATTGGCGATATGAGTAAGAGATAACGCGTATTCCGAGAGGCGTCCTTGTGATCTAAAGTTAACTAACCTACGAGCACGCGACACCGGCAAGACATTGAACCTTACTTTGTAGAACGTGGAAGCATTCTCGAACTTCGTCCTCCAAGGACACATCCGACGCATCACGAACGTCCCGATGCACATTGCCTACGGAAACCCAATTTCCGAGAAACGTGGATGTAGACGCCCCTGGTGGGTTGTCTAAGGATTTGTTGGAATAGCTCTGAGGTTGTATTGGTCCAGGGCTCTGGGCATTGTTCGACAACCCAGCTTCAATGAATAATGCGATCTGAAGATATGTAGGGTCAAGTAGAGCCGGCACAGCGACGCTGCAGTCTTGATCCGGTTTTAGATCAAGGGACGCGCGCCGAATGCGTAGGAATGCAACGGTGGCGAAATCATTGTCCGAATGAATGACAGTCTCTGTCTCGAGTCTGAGAAATGGTCAACACGGTGGATAACTATGCATATGGAAACACACAGCGTGATGCGCCGCTTGAAGAGTGGGCAATCGAGAGTCAAAGTTTCGTATTCTCCTCCCTCCCCACAGATGTGCGACCCATACAATGCATTCTATGTCATGGACAAAGGATCCGATCATCACTGATGAACAATCAAGAATGATCTACCCACCAACGTCATTAATGTGGGCTGCATCTCTGCCAGTGTCTTTCCAAGATGCCTAGTTGTTAGCCCAATTCCCGCGACTTTGATCAGAACGGCTTCCATCCCGGTCGCAATCATCTCTGATAGAAGCTCGGCCTGATCTCTCTGCCACAAGTAGCTCAAAGGGCTCAACGACAGCCTTTGACAGCTAAATGTACGCAAGCGTGGATAAGCTTAGCGAAATCGCCTCCGGACGAAGGGTACGTACACGTGCTCTACGCGGACGCGCTGGTAGTTTGAAAGAATGGCGCCAACGGAAACACCCTTTGCGTCGGGATGTTGAGACTACAGTATACCACACGCTCAACTGGCGAAAAGGGACGCGCTGACAGAGTCTGCATTTACTTTGACATCAGCGAGCAAAGCATACAGATCCTCAGTCTCGTCGCCCTCGACCCCTCCGCGCGTCTTGACGTCCCGCCCACCGTATTCTAAGTCTTGTACGAGTGCCGTGCCGCTGATTGCCCTACGATAAATGGGAACGTCCAGAGCGCGAGCGACGAATTCAATCGCATCTTGTCCCACAGTCTGGTAGAGGTAGGAATCGAGCTCCTCTGTTCGTGGGATCGATAATGTGAGCGATTGCGAGGCACGAAAAGTCAGGTGTTTACTCGCCTTTCCCGGGCTCTGGTCGTAGAGACGCGGCTGCGACTAGTTCATGGCCATTCTTGTGGCAGTGTAAGAGGTTGTAGCAGCTGTCCTTCCCGCCGCTAAGGAGTGCGATGTACTTCATCGCAAAGATGACGAGATCGGGTCCGGGCCGTGGCCCGCAATGGGCGAGTCACGGTCAGTTATCAGCAATATTGATCTTGCATCTTCAGTACGATGCCGACAGTCTCTGTGGACAAGGAGGATCTCTGGGAACGGCTCGAGCAAAAGTTTTGTACGCGATGTTATTCCTTTTAATTTCGCGATCACCCCGACTTAGCATCCTCGCACACAGCATCGGAAGAATTTGACAGGCTCTGCTTCGAGTTCGGCGTAGAGCTCGATGAAGACGTCGGTGCTCTATATCTCGAGATCCCCGTCTTCGACTCATTCATATCCGTGGACTCAGACTACAGAAGAAGTAGAGGCTGCGATCAAACAGGGCCTGCCCGCGGGGCGTCCGGTACGTGCTTATACAAGTTACAAGGACTGCGCTCACTTTCCTTCCCAGCAATTGAAGATAGAAATACCAGCAAATAGGTATGCAACGCGTTACACTTGGCACTCTAACTATGACCGTCGTTCCAGATACGACCTGCTTTGCATAGAAGGCATTGCGCGTGCGTTGCGTGTGTTCCTAAACAAAGGGAAAGCGCCAGAATATAAATTTGCATACCCACCTGGGGGCGAGAAAAGTCTGATCGAGGTCACCGTAGCTCCAGAGGTGAGTCAGATTTTTCGGGTTCATTCTCTTCCTCTGACAGCCTCCGAGACAGCGCAAGTCCGCCCCTATTTCGGTTCTGCTGTTCTTCGAAATGTCAAATTTACCCAGCGTTCGTACGAGTCGTTCATAGATTTACAGGACAAGTTGCACCAGAACATCTGTCGTAAGCGACAGTTCGTTGCCATCGGCACACACGATTTGGATACCATCACGGCGCCGTTCCGCTACGAGGCTAAGCCTCCAAAGGACATAAAATTCGTTCCACTGAACAAGACGCAGGCGTACACTGCGGAAGAGCTAATGACGGTCTATGAAGTAAGTAAATTGAGAGCGATAGAGGATCATTCCTTGACGAACAGCGTAGTCTGAGCGTCATCTGGCAAAGTACTTGCCCATTATCCGCGACTCTCCAGTCTATCCTATCATCTATGACAATGAAGATCGTGTACTTTCCTTCCCGCCCATCATAAACTCTGAGCACAGCAAGATAACGGTTAACACCCGGAACATCTTCATTGACCTAACAGCGACGGACCAGACAAAATTAAGCATCGTGGCAAACATCATTGCCACGATGTTTTCCGAGTATTGCGAGGAGCCGTTTACGTGCGTGCTATGTTATTATCGTTACATTCTACTTGACCAAAATGTCTTGGCCAGCATCGAACCGGTCAAAATCGTCTACCCCGATGGTCGGACTGTGATATCCCCCGATCTCTCCTCGCGACAGGCACAAGCGCATGCATCGTATATCAATTCTTGCACAGGGCTAAGTCTCTCTGCACCCCAGGTAAAAGACCTCCTCGGACGCATGTCATTGAGAGTCGAGCTCTCGTCTGGGGATACTGATACGCTCGATGTGGCCATTCCCCCAACGAGGCCTGACATTCTGCACGAGTGCGACATCATGGAGGATGCGGCGATCGCGTACGGGTTCAACAACTTGCCAGATACGTTCCCAGCGACAAGCACGGTGGCGCAGCCGCTTGCCGTTAGCAAGCTCAGCGATATCATCCGGCACGAATGGGCGTACGCCGGCTGGGTCGAAGTCCTACCACTCATCCTCGTACGTGTCCGTACCACCTCGCCGCCCCATCTCGCCGCCGGCGCTTCCTAACTCAGCTGTCCTCCTCCCATTTTCGTTTTCACATCGTCACGCGCGCCGCCGCCGCCGCCGTCGTCGTCGTCGTCGCAGTGCTCTCACGAGGAAAACTTTGCGTGGCTGAACGCGGCCGACGACGGCCAAACGGCGGTGAAGATCGCGAACCCCAAGACGCTCGAGTTCCAGGTGGTGCGGACGTCGCTCCTGCCGGGCCTGCTCAAGACGATCAGGGAGAACAGGTCGCACGCGCTGCCGCTGCGCATCTTCGAGACGTCCGACGTCGTGTTCAAGGACACCAAGCGCGAGCGCCAGGCGCGCAACGTCCGGCACGCCGCCGCGGTGTGGTGCAACAAGACGGCCGGGTTCGAGATCGTGCACGGCTTGCTTGATCGCGGTATGGCCATGCTCGAGGTGCCACACGTGCCCGGAGGAGGCGCCGGCGCGTCCTCGACGTGGGGGTACTACATCAAAGAGCGGGACGGTGCGTCGTCATCGTTTTTCTTTCGCTGTTATACACACTTTTTTTTTTTTTTCGAATATAAATATTCTATATTTTGTAGACCCGATGTTCTTCCCCGGTCGCGCTGCAACGATCTACTATCGCGCGCGGCCAGCGCACGCGCCAGAGAGCGCATCGCAGAAGTCAGATTCGACCACGAGGACAGAGGCAGGGACCGGGACGGCGTTCGGTGCGGATGCGAACCGAGGTAGTGGGGTTGGGAAGGACGTTGAGATCGGGAGGCTGGGCATACTACACCCGAGCGTGCTTGAGAAGTTCGAGATTGGGTATCCGTGCTCGGCGCTCGAGTTCTCGCTTGAGCCGTTCAAGGCCGAGATGCCCGCGTTGTGGACGAACGACGATATCTGAGCCTGGGCCCTATCATTTGATCCCGGGGCGTGTCGCGCGAGACGAGGATAGTTCTGTCTTACGAAGAAGGGAAACAGAGAAGAGATGCACCTCAAGCGGAGGAAGCGATACGGGTCAAGGATTTTTCTAAGAATGACACCGATGATATGCGATACACCTACACTGAGAGAAGATCGTTCGTGGGGGAGGAAAAAATAGTAAAATGAAAAATGAAACCGGAAACGTCCCAAATAAATATTAATTCCCCTCTCACTCAGAGCATCGCGGCGGCACGCATGTCTGCCATCAGTTGGTCGTCGTCCCTGAACGCCTGTATGATCTGCCGCTGTCGTTCTGGATCGTGCGCGTACATGGCTATGATCATCTCGCGGCGCGACGTCTCCTCCCCCGAGGTGGGCGTGAGAGGCGTCATCGGGACCGCTCTGCCATCCATGTCCGAGTCGAGCTCGGCGCCGTCCAGGTCGTCGTGCGAGTGTCGTGATGAAAAGCCGAGCCCGCCGCGGAGGAGCGAGCGCATGTCGCGCACGGGGACGCCCATGAAGCGGTGCAGGTGCGAGGACAAGGCGTGCGAGGACGGGCCCGCGGCGTCCCGCCCGGCGACGGTCGTTTCGCGTTGCGAGGCGAGGATGTTGCGTTCCCAGCGCTTGACGCGCCAAAAGCTGAGGAGCGAGGTGAGGAGGATGAACCAGCCTGTACATTATTTCAACCGCCGTCAGATATGTGTGATATGATAAATGAAAAGGGGATAAGAAGCGCACCGATGGTCATGAGGAAAAAGGAGAGCCAGTCCGTCGTCGCCTCGTTGGCAAAGCTCATGTCGTCCATGGTCGCGCCTGGGACAGTGCCTGATGGCATTCCATTAATCATGGTGATGTTCAATTTACGGTAATATTCCTCGGCGTCCTCCTTTGTGTTGAATGTTGGCTTGGCGCGCGCATCGTCCTGACCGCCGTTGCCATACGGACTGCCGCCGACCCCCCACAAGCCATTGCCATTGACCTCCTCGTCCGCTCTACTCCGAAGGGCAAAACCATACTGGATGAGGGTAACGCCGAGCCCCGCACGGGAGCCGAAGCGCGCTGCGTGGGTGGTGTGGAGGAGATAGGTGAGGAGGAAACCGACGAATTGGAAGGAAATGGAAATCAAGAGGTTCCAAAGGAAGGAAAATACTGATCCGGTCGGAAGGTGGTCGATGATCATGTCATCGGGTGAAGATGGCGCATGGACCGTCGTTTCCCAGTAGGGTGGGACTGAGTCGGCCTGGGCGGCGGCGTACGAAGGTGGCGTTTCCTTCTGCGAGTCTTCTGGGACAAGGTAAACATTGTCACCTGTTGAGATGAAGCGGTGAGTGAGATGACGATCGAAAGGAAAGGAACCAAATCCAGGGACCAACCGTCGCGCAGCACCACCGGTCGCGAGGGCTTCGCGGTTACATTGGCGAAGACACCGTCGTTGTTCGTGCCGCCGCCGACGATGCCTGGTGTTGGCTCGTAGTCCAAGTTCCAGCGGTGGATGAGCGAACTTGGTAGGATAGACTGGGCCGTCTTGCGAAACCAGCCGGAACGAGGGGCGTCGACAGGACGTACGTCAGTGGGCGGAGGGATGCGCCCGTTCGAGTTGCCAATGTTGTTTGGCATGGCTACCGAGGAGGGGCCTGGGGGAGAGCCTGGGGGAGGTATGCTGGCATAATCAAAGTTCTCAAAGTCGTATGAGCCTGGTGTGGGTGTGCGCGGGGCTGAAGAAGCGTAAGAGGCGGGGTTAAGCGGACGAGATTCAGGATGTTCGTCGTTGGAGTCGTCGTCGTCGTCTTCAAAGGCGGCCTCCATCTCGTCATTGAGGAGAGGATCCGTATGTGGGTTTGGAAGGGGTGCGTATCGCGCGGACATGGGTGAAGGAGATGATTGAACAAGGGAGCGAAGCGTGACCGCAGCACGTTACATTTATAAGCGGGTGCAAGCAACTATTAATGATTTGATTCGCTCCGGCTCGCAAGCATCTACTAACTGCTACTTGCTACAAGATCCCCCAGGGATAGAAAGGTCTTCCCCGCCGTGTAACTTAACCCCGGTCACCATCGAGGGCGCCTCTTGCACCCAAGCATACATGCCGGATCGTCACAGCCGTTGGCGGTCATCGAACGTCTCCCTGTCCCCAAATATCCTTCTCTCACTAAAATAAAATATCCATCTGGGGAAGAAGAATACGTCAACACGGAAGAAGGATGCCGGTCTGGGCCAAAACGAACCTGGTCATGTGCGATATAGATCAACGCGATTTGCTTCTCGGACGAGACGATTGACACGATGGCAGCTCTCCATTCGAGCCTCCATGAGCTGGCCGAATAATTCAAGAAGACGTGTGCCGGCCTCTGAGGCGGCGTCTCGCTGCAGGCGCCTGTGACGGCGGTGGAGGCTGTGCGGACCGATGCCCTCCAATTTGAGCTTGAAGCTCTGTTTGCGCTGCATCCAACGAGACTTGGGATGCACTTTCCCAAGGGAAGGGGGAGGTGTTGTGGGTTCGGCTTTGATAGACTGCACCTCGGACGGTTCATCCGTGAGGCTTGCCGACGAGTCGGCAGATGAAGAAAGAGCTTTGGCTGTGGCTGCGGCAGTGATCGAGTCACGACCCTTTGCCGTTAGGGCGAGCTCGAGAGCTGCGCGGGTGCGATGCACCCAAAGGGATTCTTGTTGGTAGAAAGAGACGAGGGAGTTGAGGAGGACCACAGAGGTATCGGCAGGGGCATCGGTGAGGGTTTGAGGAGGAGAGAAGGGAGGGGTAGGAAGGGCGACGTGTTCCTGGATGGGAGAGTCTGTGAGGGTGATGGTAGGCTTGACGTCAAGGGAGAGGAGGGTCATGTTGATTGGCGGGGGGGGGAAGAGAAGGGGACGAAAGCGGGGGGAAAAGGAGGGGATGGGGTTATAAAACGGGAGTGAGAGTCTCGACCGTGAGTGGGATCAGGATCATTCGCATCGTCGGCGGGAGAGCTTCAAGGGAAGGGAGTGAGCCAATGAGCGGAACCCTCGCCCTGGCCAATCGCCGGTCCCGTTCCCCGGTCGAGGCCATTCGCGTTCAGTCGAGCCAATGGCCTAGACCGAACCCATCAACCAATCCCCATGTTCTCCCTCCTCCTCATCATCTCCATCGCCCTCGTCCCACTACACGCCTTCAAGCTTCATCATCGTATCCTTAATCCTTCTTTGCCTCAACCCCCCTTCCTCCAGAGGGCCCAAATCCTTTTAGACACCGCCGGAAACCCCCGCATCGACCCTCTCCCAGGCCACTTTGAACCATTCGCCGAGGTCAGAGACGCCCTCTACCAATTGGCTCTCGATCCCCAACCCGGTGCGAGCCACTCCCTTTGGCTCATTTCATCTGTCAAAGCCGTAAAGTCCTTCCTTCTTTCTACCTTCACGCCTCCTCACCGTCTTCTCCAAAGTGCCACCTCGTCAGCTCTGCCAATGAGCACGTTGTCCTCCACCTCCCTTATCCCGGCGGCACCCCATTTGCCTTTGAGTATTACTTAGACTCTGCCCCGTCTGATGGCTCGTGCCCGCCCGTCCAGGTCTCTGGCCCCACTCTGGCCTTGCCCAAAAATATCACCATCACCACCACCATCCCGAGGCGGCCACCATCGTTCGTTGTCATCCTTGTTGTGTCAGATTATCCCGCCTGAGCTCCTTTTATAGACCAGAGCTCCGTGTTCCTCCACCTCTGACCGCAACCGGTGATCCAATCGTGCAAGAGCCAGAAAAGACGTTCCTGCAAAAGTATTGGCTCTACATCCTGATTGCCCTCGGAGCTCTCAGTGCGTCTGGCTTTTTTGATTTCCCTTGATCGTCCCTCATCCTTTACCTGTATCAGTAATTACTCCTGCCGGCGAAGAGGGTCCGAGAGGGTCGTGATTCCCCCATGTATTCTTACTGTTGTTCTATCGAATCGAATTTCCTTTGAGCACACGGTTTTGCTTTACGTGGTCACGGGTCATCTGCTTCACCCTTGTGATGTTTGCGTCATCACCTCGAATGTGTGATATTATCTCCGGTATAATTCCGCGCTTCCCAACCTACGTCGTACTACTTGATTGTGCCACGGCAGAGCAACGACCAGTCACTCAATTCCCCTGTGACGTGTCGTGGCCATCCAGCCCCTCATCTATGCCGTTCACCATCCGCCCGGCGACTCTGGAAGACACCCCTGCGCTTTCCCGCATCTGTCTCCTCACTGGCGATGCCGGGCAGTCGGCAGAGCATCTGCACAGACACTCCGAACTCCCCGGCCTGCTCTGGGCACTGCCTTACGTGTCACTCCCTCCGGAGGCCGCGCATGCGTGGGGTTTCGTCCTCGTGGACGACACAGCGTCGGACAACGACCGCACCACAAAGGCTATCAAGGGATACATCCTCGGAACCTCGGACACTCGAGCGTACGAAGCAGCAACCGAGGCAGAGTGGTGGCCCGCTCTACGCATCCGTTTCCCGCTTTCAAGCGACACAGACGAGAGAACGACGGCAGACCAAGAGTATATTGACCTGATTCACCGAGCGCCGGATCCCGCACTCGATGCGTGTCTGGCCGTGAGCCATGCGCACATGCACATCAACCTGCTCCCGGAAGTTCAAAGGCGCGGTTGGGGGCGGACGTTAATCAGATGCGCCGTCGACCACCTGCGAGAGCGACAGATTGGCGCCGTGTGGCTTGGGATGGACGAGAGGAATGTAGGAGCACGGAAGTTTTACGAGAGGCTTGGGTTTCGGGGAATCCGAGGAGCGCCCGAGAAACTGATGGCGCTTAATATTGAGACCTGGCCAATCACAGATCGATGACGTCACTCACCTCTGCCGTCCACCTGCGCTCAATTCATTTTTGACCAATCATATCATGACTTCTACCAACAACCCAGAGCGGCGAGAGCCAGAGCCAGAACCTGAGCGGGACCAGGGGGGGCCTCGTGTCCACTTTCAAAATGCTCCTCAGACGACCATTAACGTCACACCCGTGTCCCACCAGTACGACTCTGAATCTGCCCACCAGCCGCCAATGGCGGCCAATGAGCGCTCGTCCCCTCAGCGCTTCACCAATCCCTTTGGTGGTGGGGGCGTATTGGAACCCGACAACTCGATGTCGAACCCCGCACTCGACGGTATCACGCTCTATCACACCCAAATACCCGTCTACGGCACTCGTACCCTCTACGCCGATCGCAGCAGTCTCGAACCCAACCAAGCCGAGGCGCTGCCCACGCGTGATCGGTTCCTCTGGTCTTCTCGTGAGCACCCTTACGATATCGAACCGCCCTTACGCGCGTACGATACTGCCACGTTCGGCCCGAGACGCTCCACCATTGGCTCGGAGGAGGCCGTCCGGCGGGAAAGCGCCGCCCTCGGCGGTGGTGGCGGTTACGCCCGGCAATTGCCGCCGCAATATTCTGTGCAAGACCCCATCGTCGATGAGGCGTCACCCATGCCGCGGAGGTTTGGAGGCGGCTTTGCGAATATGCTTGAGCTATGGCGCGTGTATTGGGAGCAGGCCCCGGAGCAGTCCGACTTTGTAATCCCGCGGGATGCGCTCTTCAGAGGCGACCACTCCCGTCCTTGGCTGGTGCGCTCAAAGTCGAGTTTCGGATACGACCCGGACGATCCGAAAATCACTGGAACCCAAAAGGTGTCGCAGGACGACCCTGAGGATGCCGAGAGTCTGTGCAGGCAACAGATGAATCTTCAGTACATGTCATATCGCCAGCGCCGCAAGGAGGCTCAGAAGATCAGGATACAATATAATGTCACTTGTAAATTTCACTCTACCCGACCCGTCCGTTCTGTCACCCTTGACGCTGACTCTTGCAACCCCCTCTTTTTTTTTCTTCCTTTTTTTTCCAGCTATTCTCAGCCGTCAGCAATTCATAATGAAGCTTGCTCGCAGCCTCATGGCCTTTGGGGCCCCTTCGCACCGCATCGAGTCTCAACTGGTGGCAGCTGCACGCATACTCGAAGTCGATGCAGAGTTTATTCATCTCCCCAACCTCATCATTGTCTGCTTTGGCGACCCCGAGACAAAGACCTCCGAAACCCACTTTTTGCGATGCAGCGGCCGCCTCGCCCTCGGGAGCCTTCAGAAGGTGCACCAGATCTACCGGCGCGTGGTGCATGACGAGATGAGTGCCCGCTCAGCTACAGAAGAGCTCGTGCGAATCCTGGAAAGCAAGCCGATCTATGGCCTCTGGACGAGATGCTTCATCGCCTTCTGGCTGTCTGCCCTGATCTGTCCGCTGGCTTTTGGCGGTTCGTCCTTAGACATGTTCGTTGCAGGCTTCGGAGCCTTCGTGCTGAGCGCGTTGCAACTTACTGTGGTCATGAAGAGTACCTTGTACGCGAATGTTTTCGAGTGAGTCTGACCATAGGTGACGCCGTTCCCACACTTGCGTGCCTGCTGAGCATCTGCCTATCAGAATCACAATTGGTATCTTCATTTCACTGCTTGCCCGCGGTCTTAGTAGCCTGCACAGTCAAACCTTTTGCTACTCTGCTATATCCTCGGCTGCTATCGTTGGTATTCTTCCTGGCTATCTCATCTGTAGGTTCCGGTCACTATCGACTTTACCCCCTTGTGACTCAGCAGCCATCAGTATCGAGTTCTCTAGAACTGGCTTCTAAGAACATCCTCTGTGGCTCGGTCAAGATGGTCTATGCACTCATCTACACGCTGTTTCTTGGTTTTGGTCTTCAAATAGGTTCCGATCTTTACCTACTCATTGACGCCAAAACTCGACACGACCTCGCCAGCCTCAACGCTGCGCTGTCTCGAACTGTCGTTTATACTGGCAGCTTTATTGTAGACGATGGTACATTGACGCATCCAAATTTGCCGTCCTTTGGTTCCTTCGCGTTTACGGATGGCTCGGCACCGTTGTTGACGCACATGTACGGGGGTTGCTTTCGCCCGCCGGAGAATCCATGGTTCCTCCATCCATTCCCGTTTTGGTCACAATTCGTCACCGTGCCGCTATTTTCCACGCTGAGCTCGCTGAGCAACTTGCAACCCTGGCGCGAAACAGACCTCGTCGTAATGGTCATTATCTCATGCGTTTCCTTCGCCGCGAATAAAGCGGCGAACCACTTCATCTTTAATAGGTCCGATGTTGTCTCGGCGATCGGCGCGTTCGCTGTTGGCCTGCTGGGGAATATTTACTCGCGTATGTGCGGTGGGACTGCGTTCACCGTCATGGTCACAGGCGTGCTCTTCTTGGTCCCTGTACGTTGCATCCTTTTGATTACGTCCTGAGGCCGCCCCAGTGGGTTGTTGTACGCCTTCAGCTGATCTCTATTCTCCCTTCTCAGTCGGGTCTTTCCCAAGCTGGCGGAGGGGCGATCACTGCATCTGGCAACGGCATTGACATCGGGAGCGCTATGATAGTGGTTACCATTGGCATTACTGTTGGCCTTTTCATGAGCCAGGCGCTCGTGTACATGTTTGGAACAAGGAAGAACGCGGCCATGTTCTCGTTCTGATCCCCCCGCCATCTTGTTCGCCCACCGTTTGCAATCGATGGCCTATGTACTTGTTTTTCTAGATTTCTTAGCCGAGGAATCTTTCTTTTGTTGTTTTTCTGATCGCGTGCCTACGACATCGTCGCCCCCCGCACTCCCCCCACCGGCCCGGATCGCGTACAACTCTGTGACAAGCCATGCGTGTTCTAAAATTTCTTTCTTTTGTTCCTTTTTTCACGGGCGAGGACTTCGGGACGGGGCCCGAGAACTACCCGCCCGAGGATGGATTAATACTGTACTGTGCTGTGGTTCGTTCCCCGGGCGGGCAGCATCATTGTTCTATTCACCTGTCCATCACTGTCGCGTGGAATCGTCGAGGAATCGAACGTTTTGCGGCTGATGCATTGACGCTGACCAATCCGCGGGATCTCTAAGCGTGAGCGTGACGTCAAATATCGCTTATCACATCGCTTATGGTTCCATGCGGTCTCCCTGCTTTTGTGCCCTGAGCCAAAACGTTCTGGGACTGAGACATGCGATAGATCAGAAAGGAACGTGGATGCGCAGTCATTCGAACAGCTATGCCAATGTCAGTCCTAGGGAGCTATGGTGTATGCGCAGCCTGAGCTCGTTAACGCGCTTTTTCCTTGTTTGATTTGCAACAACTAGGGCTGTTCGACTAGTGGCGTACTGCCAGTGTAGTAAACAACAATGGATCAAAATGTGATGTGTTCCATACACACACTGCAATACAGTACAAATGCGATCGTTGGCTAATTTGACCTTCCTTGGAAGGTACACACACAGGATCACCACGATCAAAAGCAAAAGTTGAAACTCGGTGATGAAAAGGTGGTCTTGGGTTTGGGTAGTTGATGGTACTGGA
Organism: Russula dissimulans; assembly: GCA_022376545.1. Classification (NCBI taxonomy): domain Eukaryota; kingdom Fungi; phylum Basidiomycota; class Agaricomycetes; order Russulales; family Russulaceae; genus Russula; species Russula dissimulans. The sequence goes on from WTXJ01000006.1 coordinate 955,448, forward strand.
TAGGTATCGATAGTATGTAGTATGATGGAGGGTGGGCGTGTGGGCAGCCGAGCATGCTGTGATGCCGAGATCTGTACTGGAGGGCAAAACCCCGATTCGGACAAAGCAATTATTGTAACCCCTTTCACATTCACAATGACAATGTTAACGATGTCCGGGCTTTTTATAGAAATAGAAATAGACGGGCCATGCCAAGGAGGATGAGGTAGTAGACATCACGTATTAATTCATGTGGTCAGTAAGGAAGTATTGAGGAAGGAAAAAGAAACCCCGAGGTGATGAGGTACGAGCACAATGAGTACCGATGGCTCCCTGCGAGTTCAGATGCTTCTCAAAAGGCCAATGACACATTTACTATCACTACTCTGAAATACATTAACGTGAAGTATTACGACTTTTTCCGAACCAGAAGTGAGGTTGGCTGCTGAATGCCAAGCAAGAACCCCTTTGTATTGATGAATGACTGGGCTACAGAGACCGGTGTGACCAGTGTACATGGCAGAACGACCACGCCGGCGAAAAGTTTTACATCTGCTGGATTAATCCATTCGTTCCGCCGTCTTTCCTTTTTACGGTACGCCCGATCCTGCGGGACTTTAGAAGCGCACTGCAGGGGACTTTTCCACGCTCTCGATTGGTACTTTGTGGCCTACAAGCGTCCGAATGTTGTTGATTCCGTATCTGCGTGAACAGTAGCATGCTCAACGTGTGCAGTTGGAAACTTGAAGCTTGAACATACCTGATCATTGTCGGGCGTTCGAGTCCGATGCCCCATCCATGCACGTGCACGTCTTTCGGGAAGCCCATCGGCTCTAGCATCTCGGGACGGAACATGCCGCTGTTCCCCACCTCGACCCACTTGTTTAGCATCGGGTGAAACGCGAAAATCTCGAGCGATGGCTATCATAATTTGAAAAAGAAAAAAAATTTTGGAGAGAGTTCATCCCGTGCACACCCGAGAGAGTGAGATCAACAAACCTCAGTATATGGATTGTATGCAGGCTTGAAACGGAGATTCTCAATGCCCATCTTTTTGAAGAATACACGCATGAAGCCTACGCATGACACGGTGAACATTTACGGAAAGTGCAAGCAGGTGTACGGACCAATCAGATCAGCTAGTGTCAATCCCCGGTCGGCAACGACGCCTTCAACCTGGTGAAATTCCGCTAGATGGGTCGCGTCCATGGATTCATTTCGGAACACCCGGTCAATACTAAACAACTTTGCCGGGCGGAAGCCATCGCCTCCGAGATTTGCCTCACGATCGACACGACTGGCTGTCGCTCCAACTCCGTACTCTTCGCCATCCTTTGGTGTCTCGCCACGACACCGTGCTGCGAGCTTGTATAGCATATGAGCTGAGGATGCCGTTGTATGCGTACGAAGGAGGAGCTTGTGTGACTCGGCATCGGACCACGGGGCGCGGTAGCCAATCGAACCATGGCCGCCATGCTCATGGACTCGTGAAACTCGCTCATAGTAGTCACGGGGCGGGTTGTTTGACTTGACCGGGTCAGAGAGGTAGAAGGTGTCCTGCAATTCGCGGGCGGGATGTTGTTGTGGGACAAAAAGCGCATCGAAACACCAGAAACCAGACTCGACGAAAGAGGAAGTTGGCATCTCTGCGAAGCTAACGATGAGAATGACTGATCAGTTCGGTAATGTAACAGCGTATGGGTGGTGACCCACCCCATTTCAAGGAAGATATTACGCATCTCCTCTCGTACCTTGAGTAGAGGGTGGAGCGCACCGCCATTAGGATATATACCTTCTGCTTCGAAATTGTACTTCTTGAAATGTGCAGATTTCCAGACGCCACTATACATGGCGGATTGTCTGGGAGATACTGATGAAGTTGAAAAGTAGCACGTACGAAGTTAGCATATCCACAGTGAGATCCGTCTCTGGCTTTGTAGTTGAGGTACTGAAATTGGGCCCCTTGTGGACTGTGAACCATTGGCCTTTCCTATATGAGGGTCAATCAAGGAAGCCATAGGAGAAAACGGAAAAAACCCGACTTCTGAACAGTGAGTTTCCGCTTTCTGAGGTCGGCAAGGCTCTTTTCACCAGCAGACAGAGCACCTGTGGACTCTATCTCACGGAGTTCTTTCTGGGTAGTGTCTTCGATTGATGATACCTTGAGAACCCCGAGAAGGATGGATCAGACGCGCCGCGGGGCGCAGGACGCTGCTGACGGACCGCTTTGATAAGCCCATCACCATCCTTTGTGATCCAGCCATTTTTGAAGGCGCGTCCTTGTCCGACCTTTGCGGCCTCGTCACCGATTACTTTCTTTAGTTCTGCGGATGTTATTGGCGAGCCTGCCCCTTTAGCAGGGAGGGCTGCCCAGACTCGCGCTTCGTGAGAACCTTGCAGGGCGATCTGGGTACCTTCGGGCGTAAGGACATGTGAGATGGTCTCATGGGGCTCGTAACGGATCATCTAAAGGGAAACGATTCGGAAACGGGTAAACACGGAGGACGGAGAGATAATCGGATACCTCTCTGCTGAGAAGCGAATTGAGAGCGCCGAGGACGGTGATTTGAGAGTCTGCATCTGTGGCGGGTGAGGCAGCGCCGGGGATGGTGATAGTTCGCGAGTCGGATAAAGCACCGTTCGCATCGAGGTGGTCGAGGATGAGTTGTTGAAGAGATTCGGCCATGGCGGGAAATGAGGAGAGATGAATTTGTCGACGGTCCGGGTGCTGACTCATGGGATTCCGTGCCGGCAGCCGAACTGGCTCTGACCAATCCGTTTTATCAACCGAGCGTCATTCGCTCCGACCTCTCCCTCCCTCTCCCTCTCTCCGCTTTATATGGCCACTCTCTCCCCCCTCTAACCCGCAACCGTGCTTCCTCTACAAACCTTCGTCCGGCCCTTACACTGGCGACACTAGGACCACGCCCCAAAGCCTGTTGTAGTTTAGATTCAATTCCCGGTACCCCTCCTGTGACTGCCGACTTTCGCAAGGTGGCTCCCTCCCTTGCTTCTCCCTCGAGGCTGTCCGCCCTCATAGAGCGATGTTTGGACCTCCTCCACGTTCATTCCTATCTTCTACCTTATTCAACTCCCTCCTGCCCCCGTTCACCCAGCGAAGATTCCGTTCTTCCCATGTCGTCCGTAACTACTACCTTTGGAGATGATGTGGAAGAGAAACGGTTCGCCCTCCCGAAACCCTCGACACCTCGTTCTTGGTTTCAGAGCATGCCTTCCGTGTGTACAATCCTTGGGTCTGAGTCACGCGAGCGCTCACCTCCTCACCATTCATTTATTACAGGTTCACGCCCCCATATTGTTTGTGATCATAATGTTCCCAGTGTCAACAGCACTCGTCGTGATCGCCTTCTGCACCCTCCCGTTTTCCTTTTCGTGGCCTCAAAACTTGGCAGACCTTGCGCAGCTTGGGCGTGAACTGCACGGTTATTCCCAAAGCGGACTCGGCGCCCTGGCTCATGTGATCGGCGTGGTCTCCGCCACCACTATCTGGATGCACGCGTGGTCCATCCCAGGGAGCGTCCTTTGGGTAAGTCGGTCCACCTCGGTCTCCGAATATCTATGCTCATGTGACATACCATCCCGAAAAGAACGTCCTTGCCGGCGCTCTATTTTCGCCCATCTTGGCAACCGTGCTTCTCGCGGTGCTTACCACAATCGGCTCCATCCTAGCAACACTTCTCTCCGCGCCTCTTTCTCCCTTTCTCACCCGTCTTTTCCCGCGTCCACTGGCTTCGGCCCGAAGCATTTTTGAAGCCGATTCTGGAGCCAGCATCAAAGCGACATCTCCTGCCTGGGTGCGTTTGACAGTGTTGCGTCTGGTTGGCATAGTGCCTTGGTCAGGGATCAACATCGCCTGTGGCGTTCTCGGCGTCAGTTTATGGGATTGCTCTCTTGGCACTTTCATCGGTGCCATTCCATGGACTGCAGTGACATGTCAGGTGGGTGCTTGGAGTCACTCAACTAGACACGAACACGGCCGTCGACTAACTGTCTTTTCTATAGATAGGAGACATACTTCAGACGTTAGCGTCTACGCCTTCCCCGAATCCGCAAACAATCTCATCCGTTCTCGCTTCACCGCCCATTATCATTAAACTCGTATTCTTGTCATTCCTGTCTCTCGCACCTATCCTCGGCCGCGACCAGCTCAAGGCGTGGTTATCACCTGCAATTTCGTCTGTCGGCATTGAAGGAAAAACCGAGGAACGTGTTTCGCGTTGGATATGGGTCACAGAGTGGCGCGCAAAAGTTCGCTTGGCATCTCAGTCACGAACGCGACATGACCCTGAGCTCGAACTGGAAGCATCGTTGGACGAGAAGACACAAATGCAGCAAATGATTTCATGACCTCTGGATGTGCCATACATGAGCTATTTATTTGTTCGTTCACTTCTCTTACTACACTCACCTACGAATTACTCGATTTCACCATCGTTCATGCACCTTCATTGGAAGAAAGGCTACAGTTATATATAAATTGCTTATCTGACCAATGATTCCCCTATTGTTACACCCTGGTCATTTCGTTTTCTTCTTTCAATTTATACCACTGCACTTAGTTTTACTAGTCGTTATGCACGTGATGTGACCTGATCATTAACGTTTGTGCCGGGCCGGATAGTCCGCTTCGTCTTGGGCAAGAAACTGCATTAATTGTCTCTGCAGGATGTTCGTCTCTGCAGGCAGAATGTTCCGGCTCACGATCTCGTCTTACTAGGAAGAGAAGGGTTTCTCCCTCGTGGCGTCCTTTCCGTAACCCCTCTTCAAGTCTCATGGCTTTGAAACAGGCTGGACTCGGCGCACGGAAAACATGCCTGAACCATGCCCCTGCCGTACCAGTTGCCCCTCACCCAATTCACTCCTCGGTCACCAATTTAGATCGCTTTTTGCCTCGCCTTGCTTTGACCAAGTCCTCGTGTGTGGCTGCCAAAAACAACCTTATGAGAATTCGATTCGTCCTGCCACACTCCCAAACCGCTCTGTGTCCCGTTCCAGCACTTTCTCACGTCCGCACTTGCATTGACCCTTTCTATTTTCTTTATATCCCACCCTCTAATTACCCTAGTTCTTGTTTCTCACTGGCAGCTCCCGAGTTGACCAAGCAATAATTTACTGATGACCGCAATCGCCCCTTCGAACTCTCGTGGGATGGGCTGGCGAAAACCCGTGCCCGCGTTCATACCCACCCCACCAACTTCTCGTCCAACATCGGATACTTCATTCGCGCTCCCTGCTGTGCTTTCAAGGGTAGATGCGGACAAACGACCAACAGATGGGAATCCGGGTCTGGAGGACGTTCTACCACCAGTAAGTGCACAGCTTCACATCACCCCCCCCCCCCCCCCCCCCTTGGAGAGAACAGAAGGCAAATTGACCCCCTTTCAAGATGCCCGATAACTGGCTCAGTATTGTCAGAAGTGCCTCCCAAGATTTCTACAGTGATCGTATCCGCTTTCACCCTGCTGCGCCCACAATACCCGGACGCCAACCGGTTCACGTATGTTGGCGGTGCTCTGGTGACGCAGGCACAGCTGCTCAATAACTTTTTTCTAGGAATTCTCTCGGAGTGCGTCTACAATGACAGATGATCGCCGCTCCCATTCCTCCCGGGCTCATTACATGCACAGGGGTGCGCTCCCAAAGGCATGTGCATGTGGCCCTTTTCCTGGACTCACCATCGGATTGCTTATGGATTCGCACAGGTTTATCGTCCCCCGACACCGCCTATCACATCGGTGCGGCGGCCCAGGTCGGTTGCCATTCCGGGCGTGCTGGAAAGGCAGATGTCGCCCGGAGGCACTTTCCATATGGTATGTCGTCCGCTCACATGGCTAGCCACGGTGTCCCAACGCGTCGGTTGTTTACCAGATCTACCCCGATCCTCCATCTCTCGCAATGGCGACTCGGAAGACCTCGCTCCAGACACTGCACCACTGTCCACCCCCTTCGCCCTGTATGTCCGAAAGCACACGCTTGCCGACGTCCGTGAAAACCAAACCTAGCCTACAATCCCTGTCTTCCGAGGACCACACGGCAGTCTCATCTCATGCGGACCATGTCGGTTCCTGGTACCACCTTCCCGACGGCCAGCACTGGCAGGCAGAATGGAACATGCGACTAGCTCTCAAGCGGCAAGATGGGAAGGGAATGCTCGACGTGAGAAAAGAGACGGACGAAAAGTCCGAGTTACCGATGCACTACATTCCAGCCTCGAAGCTCAGGAAGACACGGAAACAACGACGATCATGCTCGGACATGCTATGGAGCGCAATGGTATCCGCTGGTCGGGCCATCACGTCTGTGTTCAAAACGGTCCCTGTTGAAGTTGAATCTGGTCCCGATGCTCTCCCCAAATAAATTTATTTCGCATGTATCCTGCTGCAAGTCGTATTACACTCTATTGTAATTATTAGCACTGGCAGTCGCCCCCTCATTCACGTGACCTATTCTAAGCTGTTGGAGCCAACGATGAAACAACAGGGCAACCCAGAGAATTAACGGCGTCAACGAAAACAACAGGGTAGCTCATGTTGATGAGCTGCTAGTCACTTCTACCCCTTTCCAACCATCATTCATTCCTCCGAGCATCCCTCCCCCCAGACTATGATCGGCGAGCCCTCCACCGAGCCCTCCAGACGTGCCGTGTACGATGGCAGCCTCTCTGGAGCCCAGGACCGCCCGTATATACCCCATCTCCGCTCGGATCCGCCCTCGTACCGCCCGCGTCCTCGAACGCTGGCCGAGTTCCGCGCACAGGAGGGCCGCGAGTATCGCAAGGCACGCTTGCGTGCGCTGTGGAAACAGCTGCTCGCCGCGCTCGACTGGGACGCTGACGCTGAGCACGCGGACGTGGCATCGTCTCCCGTCGTGGGCACTAGTGCCAGCGGCACTGCTCTCACACCTGAAGGCGCACGACAGATGCGGAAGATGTACGAGAGGGAGCTCATGGGCAGGTGCAAGTCCTCCGGCCACGTCGAGTGGAAGGAGTTTAAAAAGTATGCCGAGGAGAAGGAAACTGGTCAGTCTCGCTCGTTCTCTTCCGCTCGAGTGTTTACGCGTACGCGTGGCTCAAACGATTGCGATTAAAGAGCTATGGAATATCTTCCATAACGAGCTAGATTTGGACAGTAACGGACACTTGGATGCGGAGGAACTGACGGTGGCTTTGCAGAAAGCGGGTGAGCTGTGGTCCTTATCTATCCCGCCGTCTGTGTGTGTCTCAATCAGAAGGTTGCCGCCGCTAGGTGTAAAAGTGTCTCCGTCGACGCTGCCCGACTTTATGATCTCCCTCACCGCATCTCCTCACTCACACTCAATAAGCTTTCAACAGTTCCGTGACTTTTTACTGCTACTACCCCGAAGGGTGTCCACGAAGGAAATTTACCAGTTCTACCAAGTGCGCAAATTCCTCGGCGACGACGGCCGCGGCACCGCGCGTGTCACGATGGAGGGTGCGTTGTCCAGCATCCCCACGTGGTCTGTCTGAACGTCCTACTGACTGGAATTGATGCCCACTCTCAATACCCAGGCGATGTCAGCCTCAGCGCAGAAGACAGGCCCCCAAATTACCTCATTTATCGTCCCCCTGCCGTTCAGCTTCCCCCGATGCCCGCAATGGATCACGATACCGCGTCGAGCGACGACGAGGACGCGGACGGCTTACACCACGGGCACCAAGACCACGTCGAGGACGACCATCACAGCTGGCTGGGCGGCACAACTGCCCTCAAGTTTTTGGCGGCCGGAGGAGTAGCGGGTGCAGGTCAGAGATTGTTCGCGTGTATCCACCTTCTGTTACATTTCGTTGAGTGCGCGTTGGACCGCGAACAGTGTCGCGGACATCCACGGCCCCGTTCGACCGTCTGAAAGTTTTCCTCATCACGCGGCCACCTGACCTCGGCGGCACGTCCCTGCACCCGGAGGCGACCGTGCGCGGCGCGAAGGCGATTATGTCCGCGATCGCGCGAATATACTCCGAGGGTGGCGTCGCCGCTTTCTGGGTGGGCAATGGACTGTCCGTCGCCAAGATATTCCCAGAGTCGGCGATCAAGTTCTTGACGTATGAGGCATCCGTACGTCCCAGCTCGTCCCCCTGGCTGCCTCGAGCGCGCTCCCTGAAGAGGATGGTGTGAACGTCTTACAGAAACGCTTCTTCGCGCATTACGTGGACAACGTGGAGGACGTCCGCGATATCAGCGGAACGAGCCGCTTTCTGTCGGGTGGCATGGGTGGCATCACGAGCCAACTCAGCAAGTGTTTCCCCCTCATCCGTGATGAGAAGAGGCTTTGTCGTTGACCTTTGAGAATAGGCATATACCCGGTCGAAACGCTGAAAACGCAAATGATGAGCAGCACCGGGGAGACGAGGCGGACGCTCGCTTCGGCCGCAAAGCGGCTCTGGGCGTTGGGGGGCTTCAGGGCTTACTATCGTGGGCTAGGGGTGCGTGGCTTTTGGTTCGTCGTTCTGCCTCGCGCCGTCGCTCAATTATCGCGATAGGTCGGCCTGGTGGGCGTATTCCCGCACGTGTCGTTCCGCCAGCCAGGGTGGAGATGGATGCGATTGCTCACATGGAAATCTTTCCTCCTCTCAGATATTCTGCCATCGACATGAGCACGTTTGAGGCGCTCAAGTTGGCTTACCTGCGCTCCACCGGGAAAGAAGAGCCGGGCGTGCTCGCGGTGCTCGCTTTTGGGAGCATATCCGGAAGTGTGGGCGCCACGATGGTCTACCCGCTGAACCTCGTGCGGACGCGACTGCAGGCATCGGGCTCGTCTGGCCACCCAGAGCGCTATTCTGGTATCGCGGATGTTGCCAGAAAGACGCATGCACGAGACGGCTGGCGAGGGTTTTACCGCGGATTGGTGCCAACACTGGCAAAGGTACGTCTTATGACTTTTTTTTTTTTTTTTTTGGTGATCCACGGCTCATTATCTATCATCACGACGCAGGTCATTCCCGCCGTTTCAATATCTTACGTGGTGTACGAGGAGAGTAAACGAAAGTGAGTAACCAATCATAGCTGCTACCCAAGAAGCGGTTTTCAACGTCGCCTTACAGGTTGGGTGTGTAGCTAAAATTACCTTATCACGTTCATACTAGATTTTGTCAGACATCATTCGCCCATAGCGTTGCATGAACTCTTTGTATATGATTACCTTTCACTAGTAGACGCATCAGCATATCTCAGCCAACATCTTGATTACCTCAGCTTCACTCGATTAGATTACGCGTTCAATACCCACCGCGCGGTCCGGACGTTCACTTCACACTTCACTATCACTATTCTATCCTTGACAATGGAGTACTGTCCCAAGCACCCACAACCCTTTTCATTTTCTGACGCTTTGAAGTTCGACCCTGCCACGATTACCGAAGGTTCTGCTTTCACCAGTCTTTTATTCGGATGCTGCTTGGCCGATAGCATGGACCAGTGTCCATTGTTTGCTGACCTGTCCCCGTTTCTAGAAATATCGCGTCTGCAGAATTCCTTGCAACATCTGAAGCGTACCCAGAATGAACTTAGCGCGCATTCAGGTGATCCCGAGTTGGCGCAGGCTCTGCGCGAGAATGAGGCAGTCATGTCTGTGTGCCCCCGTTACTCAGTAATACCACCATGATTCTGACGGCGTACTCGAACGCAGTGCATCTCAGGAAGAGCGAATCGGCATGCTTAACCTCGCGCTGACTGAGAAGGGCGTAGTCGCGTCCGGTGGCCACTATAAATTAACGCAGGCCCCAACCACTTCCGCCCGACAACCTCCTGCACCTCCGCCAGATGCCGTCGCAGACGAATTAAACGAGGCTAATGACGAGGGGATTGTGCTCTAAATATGATGTATTCTATAGTTTATACGCACTGTATCTCCTGGATGACACCCTTCGCGACTTTGCTCGACGAGCTTGCTCAACCCAGTTAACATCGTTTTCGGCAGTACCAAGCAATCCACCAAGATAGTTACAACATGATTCAGTTGCAGACCTTTAAGAGTTATGTTACAGTGGCCGATAAAAGGTGGTTATTAAGCAGCCAAAGACGCAGACCAGCGATCCAGAGTACAAAAGCTGAACCGAGATCAAGGTATAAGCGGGAACCGCAATCAAAGGACAAAGAAAAGCGTGGGGTCGGTTCACTTTCGTTTGCGGGGTCGGGGTTTGGGATCAGGCTCGGCCTGGGGGATAGGAAGATGATGAGACAAGACACATTTTCATCGCAACTCACCTTGAGTTCAGACGCCTGACGCCCTTGCTTTCTGGAAGACTTCTGGCTAAGCATTCAGATCGCCATTTCTTCATACAAGAGTAAAGCGACAAACCGGACGTTTCTGTGGTTTTGTCGAATCGCCACCTTTTTCGGCCCCCCCGTGAGAAGTTTGAGAACGTGGGCGATCGTGTTTACCCAACCTAACAGCCCCAGATGCATTACTCGAAAGATCCGTAGCATCTCCCAACGTTCCCTGAGAGACCCTAGTAGAGAAGATTGTGCCACCCTCACGATCGCTGGATAATCCGCTTGGGGGGGCGGCAGATGGTGACTTAACCGCGTTGGAAGGACCTTTGAAAAGTTCTGACGACGTCTGCAACGGGTGGTCTTGCATTGGCGTGGTGCAGGCTCCGTTGATGAGAGTCTAGGAAGAAATCTACAGACAAAGCGTTATGGCGGAGGAGCTACCTACCGCTTTGACCACATCCACTTCGCCTAACATTGGTTGTGGGGGACTACTAGACAAAGCGAATCTAGAAACATTCAGAATCGAGTGTGCATCGTTTCCTGTCGTGAACTGGAGATCCTAGAGAATGCGGTATAATGTTAAGTAAGTGTTTAAGCATGGTGAACGCACCTGAGATTTCAAATAGCGTGCTAAGCCTTTCTCTAGGCTCTTTATTCTGGCTTCCTGCTCTGTAATTTGGTTGTCTCGCTGTATACAATGCTTGATCAATGGCCAAATATAACGCATTAACTACTCACACGCCTCAGTTCATTTTGTTTGTCCAGAATCCGCTTCTCATGGAAACAACGCGATTCCTCCAGGATGCGATTCACCAGGATCTTTTCTTCGACACTCTGCAACCCAATCTATGGGCGTCGACAAGGACGATATCCTGATGACTCACTAGATCATTTGCGTCATAACGAGCCCAAATAGTGTTGCCTCTTTCGTGAAGTACAACATTTTCCGCTTGTAGAGCATGGTTTCGGCCCGTGAGGTCCTTTACCTGGTCGTCCAATTCGGAGATTGCTGGTTGAATATTCCGGACTTGCTCCCTTAATGTCGTGAGTTCGGACTGTGTGGAAGTCAGAGAGTCGCGTAAGCCATCTGCCTCTTCGACGGCTTGTGCCGTTTCGGAGCCCGCACGCAACACCCGCTCCTGGAGCTCCTGTATTCGAGAGTTGGCGCCGTCGCGCTCGTCCTCCAACCTTTTCTCATACTCGTTTCTCATGGCTGTCATAAGATCTTTCTGCTCCTCGAGTTGGCGTTTATGTTCGTCGACAGATCTCTGCAAGAAGCCATTTCTCTCTTCGATCGAGAACACTTCCTGGCGCAGCTTTCCGGTCTCTGCTTCTAATTTGACCTTGGGGTGCCAAGTAAGAAAACATACAGCCTCCTAAGGGCGCCTTCTCACCGTAAACGCGGCCTCTGCCGCGATCAGACGCTCCTGGGGGCAATGAACACATTGTGCAAGGTCAGCCCATGCAGGTTACCTGTATATCTCCATGACTTTCCCTAGCTAATTTGAGGGTGACTGATTGATCTTCAAATCTCTCTTGAAGTGCGTGACATCTCATTTGCAGTTGCGTCATCCTAGGGTCGAGAGGGGTCATTCCAGCAGTTTTGCGTACAGTAATTTCTCACCTATCATTTTCTTGTTTGCGCTCTTCCGCAATGCGTCGTAGTTCATCTCGAAGCGTCTGAGACTGTGTTTCCACGGCTGACTTCTCGATTTTCAAACGTTCGATTTGCGCACTGAGTAACCTTTCTCGGTCATTTGCTGCCTCCCGGTCCGCACGGAGAGCGGCGTTTTCACTGATTTGATTCGCTAATTCCTGCTTCCTTACTTCGCACTCGCGTTCTAGAGCGCGATATCTATGATATCCGTGAAGCAACGTCGATTCCAGCGCAATTTCGGTACTCACCTCTCATTTAATTCCCCTATCGTCTGCAGTTGCTCCGCCGAAGTCGTCCTCAGAGTGTCTAACTCTGGCTGCTGGTCGCTTGACGAAGATAACATGGCGAGAATCCTACCAGACGTCAAGACCTCGAGTCACTGATGCGCGTCTACTCGCGAAAGTGAAGACTGACTCCTCCTTCAAGGAAAGTATGGAGGATGTGCTACTTTCCCGGTCTGTGAGGAGAGCATGAAGTTCTGCATTCCTAGTTCAGCTGTTCAGTCAGTCGAACGTTCCTTCGGGGTTCTCCAATGCTTACTCCTTTTGGAGCGCAGCTGCGACCAGCGCTTTCTCTTCCGCATCGCGAGTTAGCTTCTCCTCACTGTCTCTCTTTCATCAGTGCTATGCGTCGGGAAGGCTTGCAACGTCACCGTTTCTCCAATTGGAATATGTTCTCCATCGCAAGTGCGCACCCCGTCAAAGCATCGGAAAGCTCCTTCTGAGTGGCATCAAGTTTGGCGGTGCGAGCAACAGCTAATAGGTCTGGGTGAATTTGATCGACGATAATTCCAGCAGCATACTATAAGGCGGTCCTACTAGCGTTGTGGAGATCATCCAGAGCGGCCCTCAACGCATCTGTCTGCTTTGTATTGGTACGTTCTTCATCTTGAAGTCGTTCCGTTGCATCCACATACTGAGATGTGACGTCCGTCAATTTGTCACGGAGAAAATCGTTCGCTTTCCGCGCTGCAGACGGGCATCAAATAAGCGACGTAAAAAGATGTACAGTGTAATGACTAGCCGTTAGCGCATTCTGATCCGAGATCGCGAATCAGTCCTTTCATTTCCGCTGCCTTGCCGAGGTCTTCCGTAATGCAATGACAATCTACTGAGTGTCAAATCCAGATCTAGAAAACACAGGGAACTCGTGCGGACTCTCAGAAATTTTATTGATTGCAAGCCGTAAGTCGCTGATAACTGGCAGATCGGAACGAGCTTGTGCAGCAAAGGCAAATGATTCATCAGATTGAGACTTTAGTAAAGCGAGTTCCTTGCGAAGTTCCACGAGTCTGTTCTGTGTGTAGTGGCACTGCAACACATAGCGTTGGTCAGACGTACGTGTTCGAAGTCGACTCGATCGATCTCTTCGTCATTAGTTTCGTCTTGCTGAGGCGGGCTAGGGCATCCGAGGCCTTCTTCTGGGTGACCGCCAGCTCCGCACGTAAACGCTCATTCTCGCCTCGCTGGCGCTTAGTCTAGATGAGAATACGCGAGAGAGGAGTAACGCGGACCTGGCGCTCCAGCTCATCTTTGACCGATCTAAGCTCCTTAAAGCTCTTTTTGATGGAGAACGGAATGCCGTCGTCTTCACCTTCCTCGGTTTTAGGGGTGATTCTCGTGGACGAGCCAGAGTAATGCGCTGTGCAGCTCCGATCTTCTGGATGACCCAAAGACGTCAACGCAGGGTTTGGGTTCGTATTCCTCGAGCCTGCAAGGAGAGCAAATTCTTCGTGCGACGAGTCAGCACGTCGGGGAGGTATTGGGCCCACTCGAACATCATTCTTTCCCATATTTTGTTCGAAATCTCCGGTCAAGTCTTCTTCTGATGAAAGGTTTTGGGTGAGTGTCTCCCTAACACCTTTGAACAGAAAGTCAGAATTTGCGACTCAAGAAGAGGCTATTTGGCGCACCTGCTCGAGTCGTAAGGAACGATGGATTTAGTCTAGGTGGATGCGGAACATGGGAGACGCCATCTACGTTGTCATGCGCTGCGTGCCGGTTGTTTGTATCTTCAATGGTATGCAAAAAGTGCCCGTGTCGCTTACGGCCCGCATATATGCTACCTTCTTCTATATCTGTATGAGGTAACAAGACAGAGCCATCACCATCCTGATGAACTGCGCTAGTCGTTTGAAATTCAGAGTCCCTCCCTGGCCCTGGTGATTGTTGTATGTGGCTCTTTCCGAAGAATGATGGCGTACTTGCATGACGCCGCGTGACTGAGAGATAGGAAGTGGGACCATTGGATGGCTGCTGTGTTGTGTACATGCGCGAAAAAAATGTGCTGCGAGTTAAATGCGAGTTGAACGAGTTTGGGTCCATTGCAATGATGCGAATGAAAACTACGCGAAGAGCAAATGGGACGCGACTGGGTCACGTGACAGCCTTTGATTGGCCTTGTGCGAATCTTCGCTTGACTCACCCTTGGCCACCAGCTCAACCCACGGCTGCGTTCGTCACTGGCCTCAAATAACCTTTGCTACTCCTACAATGGCTCCCGCCCCTCCCGAAGCCGCTAAACTTTTTCATCCAAAAGCCAAGAGGAAAGGCCCTGTCGGTATTTATGGCATGCAGCCAGGTCGTTCCGCTTCACCTCAAAAGCCAAAGATGTCCCCCAATCCCTCAACACCACCCTCGAAACCATCACCAAAGCCCGAGAAGGAAGCCGTTGCAGCCCCTTCACTACCAGAGGGATCATACACGGACTACACCCTCGTTTCTTCTGCCCTCAATGGCTGGAAATACGATGTAATGAAATTCGATTCTCGAAAACCCGTGGATATTCTCAGATGGGCAGCACCCGTAAAGCTGAATCGCAAGGATATACGGCGCCCCGATGCCTCTGTCAACGGTCCCGAGCTTCCAAAGGCTGTCGGCCCAATGTTGGGTCCAGACGGCAAGCCAGTAATAGGCGCGGACGGTAGGATTGTCATGGTTGACGCAGAAGGCAAGCCGATACACGGCGATGGTACTCAAGGAAGTAGTAAAAGCAAAAATGGAACTGGCTCGAAGAGGAGGTTTCACAAGAAGACGAAGCAAGTCTTCAAAGTACCCGAGGCTACGCGACAGCTGCGGAAGGAAGAGCGCTATCCCTGGGTGATGGAAGATGCTACGGGTACAGAGATGTGGGTTGGAAAGATGGAGGATGTCGTGAAGGCCGAGACACAGGCGTTCTTCATGCCTGCGTCCAACAACACGTTCAAGTTCGTGCCGGCCCACCGGTGGTACAAATTTCAGAAAAGGCCTAATTATCATATTCCCAACCTTGAGGAGGCTGAAGCTCTGGTATGTAGGTGTACACTTGCGGATCCCTTGTCTTCATCTTTCCCCAGATGGCCATGAGACAACGGAACAAGGACCCGGAGCGATGGCTTCTGCAAAAGCGCGGCGGGCAGGGCCCTTCTGCTGCTACCTCCGCCTTGTTGAAAACAGAGTCATCGGATGGCTCAATCAGCGGGAACTTTGGCCAGAGCGTAGGACCTGGAGGCAGACGACTCCGCGCAGTTGTCAACGGAGATGGCGGGTTATTTGGAGATGACGATGATGATGGCCAATCGCGGAGACGCGGTCTTGGGCAAGATGCCGATTACGACGAGGTGCCTTACCATGAGGATTTTGCGGACGATGAAGAGAAGGTTGTTCCAGAAGATCATCAAGAGGATGAGCTTGAGAAGGAGATGGAGGTGTGTACAGCGCTGGGCTCGGCCATTCGCGCTGACTTGTATGCCAGGAACGCCTGCAACGGGAGTATATGAGTGCCAACAAACAACGAGATGCCGGTATTGACGAGTCCGATGAAGAGGACCGCGATCCAGCCTTGACTGGTGCAGGCAAGGCGATCAAGAAACTGATGAACAAACATGAGAAGAATGAAGCATACGAAAGTGACGAGGAGTCGAATCCATATGCAAGCTCTGTGGTACGCGTTGGCCTTAGATTTGCGCAACATCCTAACTGTTTTCGTAGGAGGAAGAGGAGGAGGAGGAACCTATAATTGCTGATGGACCGGCTGTGCTGCAACAATACACCCCGTCGCGTGCTCCCGCAAATGACGCAGCATCTTCCCAGATGGCGCCGGCACCTTCATCTCGTCCTGCCGCGCCATCCACGTCCAACTCCCGTGCTACTTCACCCAACCCAGGGCATGGAGGACACTCCATTGTCGCGAAGCGCGCGACGAGCCCAAAGGTCCCGAAACCACGGGTGACGTCAAATGGCCTCCGTGCCAGCAGCCCGCTCGCCCTCGTCGCGGCAAGCCCACCAAACGGAACTGACACGCCCCCGGGAAGCGGGGGCAGTCCTGGTCCCTCCGTCTCTCCTCGCGCACCAACGGGCGCTACCCCTCTCGCCAAGCCCGGCAACAAACGCAAGGCCGACGAGGCCGACGAAGTCGCATCCGCGCCATCCCCGTCTGCTTCTGCCCCCGGCGGCCCACCAAAGCCGAAGAAACGGAGGGCGACGGCGGCGATGCTCGGGCCAGACGGCCAGCCGATCGAGCTCGAGGACAGCATGGTCATCGAATGGCTGCGCAATACGCCGAATGCGAAGACACGGGACTGCATCTCCCACTTCACACCGTATCTCCGCACCGACGAGCAGAAAGCGAAATTCACCGCGTTGATCAAGGAAGTTGCACAGCTTAGGAATGGCATACTTGTATTGAGGAGCGCATACCGTGGAAGTGGAGTTGGGAGCAAGGCATCATCTCCGGGACCCACAGATGCAAAGTAGTGGTCGCGCTCCAGTTGGGGCTATGCATTCATTCGTCCGTGTGGCGTCTATCCGATGTCTACAGTACACTATCTTATCATATCAGCATGTAACTCGCCTATGCTTTTCCCTCGACCCGTCGTAATGACAATTCTCCATTAAGAGGCGCCGATAGATAAAGCACCGTCTATCCATAAAAGTGTTAATAATACACGGATCCGGCAGTGAGGAGTGTGGGAGATGAGATACAAAAGGGTCGCTGGCCCGGGCATGTCAAGATCATCAATCAGATAAACGGTCGTGCGTGGCAGACGCGTGGTGGTCCATCCTGGGCCTGAGACAGCAACTGGGAGCCAAAAGCGTAAATATGCGACAGCCTATCTACTGAACTGTACAGCCAAATAAATGAATAGAGCCCAGAAAGGTGTGGTCAGGTGAGCTAGGTCGATGATGCATCCGGCTTTTGGCCGATAGTTCCACCGCTACCTCCACCTTGTGGTGCAGGGGAAGCATTGAAGGCGGTCTGCGAAGAGCCTGGGCGCGAATCTGATTGCGGCGGAGGTGCGGATTGGTGATTCTGGACCTGTGGAGGCTGATGCGGTGGCAGCGCGTGCCCACCGGGAGGATGTGAGGGATAAGGCACGACGCCTGGTGGTCCTGGCGCATACATGCCAGGGTGAGGTCCACCTGACCCGAACGGCGGGATTCCGCCGCGCATGCTCTCAAGCTCATGGCGTAGCATGTCGATCTCTCGGCTCATGTCTTGATGGCCTTGCTTCAGTTGCATAATAAAGTCAATGGCTAAGAGGGAGGGAATATGTCAGCTTCAGCGCATGACATGAGATAACAAGCGCACCTTTACTCAGGATCTCCCATTTACTGGCCTTCATCCCACGATCTGCTGGGAGCTGGTCCCGCAGCTCGTCAAATAGGTCCTTCATCTCCTTCCTTCTTTTCCGCTCTGCGAGCTTATGGGAGACTCGTAACTCGGGGGACCGTGAATATGGTGTCATTCCTGTATCCTTTGCACCCGGTGGTAGTGGAATAGCTGATGAAGATCCAGAGGCAGGTCCACCGGAATCGGACTCAACAGCAGTCTGAGATGCTGCGGAATCTGCAGTCGCAGTTTCGAGGGTACGGGGACGCCCAGCAGACGGCGGTCTCGACCTCGATCTCAGCACCCGAGAAACGGTGGAATTAGTCGACATTGTAGAGGGAAGATTAGTGGGGACGGACATGCGGCGCTCGGCACTAAAGGGTGTAGGGGGGACCATGGCTAAGGGAGTAATGGAGCTGGGATCGAACGGCCGGCCAGAGCTAGACCCATCTCCTTCACTCTGAACAGAGGGTTGATCGGGGGGCTGCGTGGGTTGCCACGCGAAAGGGGCTGTACCGGTGGGATGGCCGTGCGAAGAGTCCGCAGAATACGCTGCTGGGGAACTATAGCTCACGGGGGGACTTGGAAACATAGAGGATGATGAGTCACGCCGATCACCGCTCCACCATTGCGGTCCCCCGGAAGTTGGACGGGCGTCCATGGAGTGTCGACGGTTGTCAAAGATATTAGTCTGGCCGACTCGTTGTGTTTCGGCAATGGAGCCACGCCGTTTCAACGCGGGGCCCTCCAGGCCAATGTTAATCGGGGATGGAACACCCGGACCAATGAGCTGAGCGTCAATATCGTCACCACCTGGTGTTGGCATGTTTCTGTCAGAAGACAATTTGCGCTTTGTGCCATGAGGCAGAGATGGCGAACTGGAACCACGCTGTGGGGTCTGTGAGTGGATGCCTGTCACTGTCACTAGGGTTGCCGTACGCGTTAATTTGGTTAAGATGTACGAACGATGACACGAGGCCCACCTTCAGTCTGAGTGTGGCTGGGAGGCGACTGGCCACTGTGTGTGGGCTTATGCTTGGGGTCACGGGCGGTATTCATGGCTATCAACGGAGTTCGGTAAGGAGGGACGCTCTCGCGCGAGCAGCAGGAATGACGAGGACAGAGGGAAATTACTTACGAGAATTCGTACCTTCAGACACGTCGATTGAGTCCCTCCGTGAAGACGATTCTGTGCATAGTTAGAATTATGGTGAAGGAGAACATATTAGACGCGCACGGGTGTGTGAACGGTCCGGGGAGTTAGAACTTCTGTCAGAAGACTTGAAAGGAGATGGTGGACGAGAATGGGACTGGCTAGGTCTCTGAGAAAGGTCGCGTCCTGTGTCTGCGTCGCTGGAGGTGAAGGGAAGACGAGCGGAGGAATGGGGGGTTTTGGCAGTGAGGCTCGCGAGATGAGAAGGGTCGGTTGTTGAACCCCGTCTTGGGCTCTGATGGAGTTCGTGAAAGGGTATGATGCAAATGAGATGAAGAGAATAGTACCTTGTGGGGAGATGAATCGCCCGAGCTTCGCAGGAGACTCAAATGAGGCTGGGCGACGTCTGAAGGACGGTCGGCCTGGGGGAAGAGAGGCTGGGACAGCTTCCCTTCTTTTTCGACCATGGTAATGAATCAGATGGGTGAAAGGTATACAGAGGACTAGTTGAGTACGCAGTGTAGATGCGAAAACGTGGGCTAACACACTCTGACCACGTGCAACATCCCCTCCTGTTCCCCTCGATCACCACGACTCGGTCCAGCATAGCCCTCCCGCCCTCACTGCGACTCTCAGCTCGTCTCTGGCGTTTAGCCATCTCACGTCCTCTTCCTGTCTCCTCTGGCTGTTCTGTGTTAGCCGTCCGCTCCTCCCCTTCACCCTCTCCGTTGCCCTTTCCATCTCCTTGTCCTCCGCCGTCACCATCATTCCGATCAGAGGCCTGTAATCCAGATATAGTCGAGGAAGATCCACTAAGCCTTCCAAAGCTGGATCGGTCTTCAATCCCTCCCACAGCTGCCTGCGGTACTGTTCACGACTTGGCCACGGTGCCGTGTCACGTGTGTTCTCCAATGGCACGCTAGGGAAACACCGCTCTAGTACACCTTCGAATGACCTTAACGCCGCGGTAGCCACGTCTGCGTCCCGAGAGTAGTACTCTGGTTGCACTGGCATCACTGCACGTTGTGTGATTTTCAATGCCTTGTAGCCGACTTGGTCGTCTGAGTGGTCTTCCGCGACTTCTAACGCATGTGGGTCGGAGAGAAGCACGCACGCATCAAGATATGATGCCAAATCCGCACCCCTGAGTGATTGTTGCAACACGCACAGATTTCTGCGCCAATCCGGCTCTGGTTCCATTACGGTAGGTGCCTCTACTTTGACTCGAAGAGAAAAAATCACATCGGCCGCCGGGTTCGGTTGCTGCCCAAGATTTTGACAGCCTGAGTCCGCAAGACCTGATTGACATTGGCTGATGTGTTGCCGTAAATCGGCTGTGGTGGCCTGTCCTTCCAGACGGGGTATGTCTTCCGGTTCCACGGCTGATCGACCCTCCACTTGACAGATAGCACGTAACAATGCCAAAGTCAAGGACATAGGCGGTGGGGTGAAGATCAGTGTGGCTTGCAATGGTAATGTTTCAACTGGAATCAGGGACACATCTGTAAGAAAGACCCCACACATGAGCCCTGCGGTCATTTACTGACCAAAAAGGTACCTCACCATTGCACGTGATGATAACCGGCCTCCTGCAGTCCCTGATGAACGCAACAACGGACGGCCAGAAGCCTGCCTCGTCTGCAAACACGACGTCAGCTTCCTCAATGAGAACAGCGGACTGTGGGTGGATTTCGGTCTCTGGGAGCCCGTCGGAAGTGTCCCTTATGTTTGTCGAACGCCTTTTGACGGGGGACGGAGGCTCTGAGCGAGCTCGGTGGAACGGCAGGGGCTGTGGCAACGTATGGTTTTTGCCTACATCCCCGATCAAGTCGTCTAGATGCGTGCCTCCACGTTTACCTAGGCCAGGATATACTTCAAAAACGCTCCAGCCTAACTCCTCGGCGCATGCATAAACAGCTGCGGTTTTCCCGCAACCAGGCGGGCCAACCAAGATAATCGTATTGCGAATTTTTTTTCCAAAGGAGATAACCGGGGGCTCGCGGGGCTCCCGAGAAGTAGATAAGGATGAGTCATCGAAGTCCTCAAAATCGTCGTACATTTCGTAGATATTGCCATTGTCGTCGTCGTCGTCATCGTCAACTATCCAACCATCGAGGGCTCCGGCCTTCTTCCGCTTTCTCGTCACTTCGCGGACAATTTCGGGGCGCTGCCCTACACGCTTTCTCTTTTTGTGATTCCTATTGGGCTTCGTGCTTTTAACGGTTGACGAAGACACCGTATCGAAGTGCAGCCGCAATGCGTGCATCCATTCGCGCAGGTAACACGCATTCTTCTCGTTTCCAAGTATATGCTCTGCTCGACGTGGGCGCCATTTCTGAGTCCAATGTTGTTGAGAAGCCTCTTTTACACCCTGTAGTTCGGAAGCAAGGCTAAAGATAGACGATATAGCGGGATGCAGTTCGCCATGGCAGATCAAAACGTTATTGCCATCCGCCTGATGTTCAGACGACCGAAAGCGAGAGGGCCTCGCATGCTCTTTTGGAGATTTGTCAACGTTTGTTCCCTCGTGAAATGGCAGACTTGGATCGGGACCAAGGGTCGGCTTAATTGTTCGCCGCCGTCGGCGAGGTAAATCGATAGGCGAGGGCTGAACGTTCATAACAGAGTCTCGTACGTGTTGCATAGAAGCATTGGGGAACGGTGAATCTGGAGGATCGTTCCTCCACTGTTTCCATTTGCCGGGAGGACGTTGAAAGAGGATAGACAATGGAGGTGCTGGGGATAGAGATGGCGATTCGGGAATGGGTGACCCCTCAATGACAATTGGCGCTTCATCCGTTCCTTCCTCTGTCGTGAGATCAATGACGTGAGAACAGTCACCGCGAGAAGAAGCTTGAGAAGATGTCGAAGAACATGGCCTAGATTCTGAGGAGTCTGAACCAGCTACGAGATCGACATCAACTTGAGAAGAGCCGGCAGTCGAACTAACGTCATAAGGACTAAGGGGAGGAAGTTGCTCATAGTCAACGAAGCATCCCTCTTGGCTCTGTGCTGCGCACCATGATCAGCTAAGGAAGGGCCATTTATCTGTGAGCGCACCAATATCAACGCCTGCGGTGTTCTGGACGCTTGAGCCACGAGAAGAATTCATGTGTGTCATATCATCCGCGTGTTCCGCAGACGACATTTCTAGTAAATCGGAGGCATGTGAATGGCGCACTGTGCCCGTTGGTTGGAAGATGATGGTGGGAGACCTTGGTTCGTCATCCGTCAGACTGTCTGGATTAGCGATGGTTGGGGCGGGTGTTGACTTTCTTGTAACCAAAAAATTGTCAAATAATGTTTGTTGTTTGAGATGATTCTGAAACCGCAGGGTTTGAGACCCATCCAGCATCAAACTATATGAATGTCACTCACCTGGCTCGCGTCCTTCCTCTTTCTAGAGCCGCGTTTCCAGAGGTCACCCATTGATACACGTTACTGGCGAGGGAGGAAAGAGCGCGTTTCGGTCGCGTTTGTCACGTGTGATTGCTTGTCACACTCCCGCCACATTATGGAAGATCCGCCGAGTGTCTCATCCGACACCCTGCGATGGATATCAGCGGAGTATCACGGTATGTTGACGCGGAAATCACCCTGCTCTAAGCTGTCGTAAAAAATCTCCAACTTAGGACTAAATGGCGATCATTATGACATCCTCCAGTCTCCACCATCTCCTATTGAATTTTCTCGAATCTGCCACATATCACGACCTGTTCTGATAAAGGGTGAATCCGGTGGTTATACTTATCAATCTATCGCGAGACGACGTTGATCGCAGGATATGCGATCCCCAACCTACAACGCTGGTCCGACAAGTATCTCATAGACACCATGGGCGACCGCTTACTTTCGGTCGCTGTTACACCGAATGGGTCAGACCTAGACACTTACACGGACTATCGTAACCCTCATTACCTGATCTCTGCCAGATATGCCGATGCAGTCACCCGCAGTTCTGATGGGAAGTGGTACTTCGCCGAGCCGCATTATCAAAAGATGACCATGAGATCTCTTCTCTCGAAACTAGAACCACACAGTACGAGAATCAAATAGAATTCAAAAAACTGGCCAATAGCTTGCCCCCAGGCGGCGACGATAACCACCCAAAGAATGTCTATTATCTCCAGTCGCAAAATGGTAATCTATACCCTGGCAGTTATTTTACCTCTGCGGACCAAGAGGGCGATTGCGAACTAGTTAATCTAAGAGGTGACGTTCCTGCAGAAGTCCCATGGTGCAGCGAAGCTCTGGGCAGATGCCCGGACGCAGTCAACCTTTGGATTGGTGACAGCCAAAGCGTCACTAGTATCCACAGCGGTCCGTTCGGCTTTTCACCAACTCTCCGAGTATTTCTCGTGACGACACAGACAGACCCTTATGAGAACATATATCACGTTGCAAGGGGATCGAAGACCTTCCTGCTCCTTCCACCCACTGAGGGCTGGTGCTTGAAAGGTTTGTCGTTTGGAAAGCAACGCAGACTGACTCATATTGCTCAGAATCGCATCTAGAGCGCCTATATCCTCATGCAACATATCAGCGGGAGTTCGAGGACTCTCCACTTTCCCTGAAACCTTCACCTTCCACAACGCCACTAGTCCGTTGGTCGTCGTCATTACATCCCGAGCGACCCGGATCACTGCCGGATGCTGCGCACCCTATGACCATTGATGTCAAGGCAGGAGAGACATTATATCTTCCAGCTGGTTGGTGGCACCATGTCCGACAATCCGGTCTATCGATTGCACTTAATTGGTGGTATGACGTCGAACCCCGAGGACAAGCGTGGGTATGGTTGAGGCTTTTGAGGGGAGTGGCTGTTGTAGTGGCAGACAAAGAGAAAATGGACGAGTAAATACACGATTGAATCAGATACATGCGGATCTGATATGAAGTACGTCGTGTCACTACTGGAGATCACTTCTCACATGCCTATCCCTCGAGGGCGATTGATATTAACCACTGTCGTTCTAAGTGACATCCCGAGTAGTGTCTGCTTCGATTTGGAGCTAGGTCAGCTGTCACAACAGGCAACGCGCAACGTGATGACCGGCGAAATTTGAGTGTTCACAGGCTGGAACCGCGTGGAAACAGCATTCCATGTGACAAATGCCCCTCCGTTGGAGGGTAATCGGACGAGAACACGGGTGCTTTGTTGAAACGGCGACTCTAAGCCATGCGGCAATTGAATGAGCGAAGGCTAGGTGTTACTGCGCCGGGGCATCCAAACATGCGCCCTTTGGACCCCTCTGCACTTCACGCACTTACCTCAATGAGCCCATCAAATAGCTGCTGTCTGTAACTCTACGCCCCGTTGACAAGGCGACTATGTCAGCATCAAGCTCTATGCCACCCACCCTGCTGGGCGCTAGGCGCTGAAGGATAAAAAAAAGCATCTTCCAGTCCTCCGTATGGACCTACAAGCCTGCACACTAGTGGCAGCGAGGATCGCAATGGGAAGGATATATATGTGCACAGGTCCTCTGGTTTGCATGGATCAACAAGTATAAGGTCATTTTCAATTGACGTGAAAAGAATATGGACGAAAAAACAAACCACGCTGACGGGGAGAGCGACTGATACCATGGACAACAAGGAGCGGAGCTCGAAGGGGATTGCAAATGTCGAGGAACCCGAGAATGCCTTGGGCCTTCTCTTGCTCCCTGAGGTGGCCCCACCGTTACCTACACCTCGACCTTCCGATTCCGAGCCCTGTCCGGGGCATATGAGAGAACAAAGTACTCTCCGCAGTTCTGTTATTCTTGATCATACATGCATTGTATAACTGAGGAAAATGCCATACTGGTTCAGAGGACATGACCCTAGTCTGCCACCATGTTAATCATGTCATGCAATGACCTTGAGAACCTCACAGCAACAGAGGATTGCGCGATTGCTGTCCGATGATTTTCGTACCCTACTCCAACGACGGTGATGTCCGGAAACAGACACATGACAAACTGAGACCTCAGTGAGCTGGATGAGAAACAATCCACGACGAAGATTGAAAGTTAGGTCCGCGTTGACAGGAGCTTTGTAAAACTTCGGTGTAATTCCATAACGATTCCGGTCATGGTGCATGGGTCCACAATAGTGCCGCGATAGCCTCCGCAGTAAGCTGCAGCTCTGTATCACCGAAAGTGGCGTGCTCGCCATAACGTTTGTCTAGGTCAGTCTGCTTGGGAAAGGAGAGGGTCGAGTTGCGTAGACGGCCGACGATGCAGACGTTTGTCTCTGAGCATCTAATTTCACCACACAGAAATGGGGAGATGCTTGTCAGTATGACCCGAGTCTGCGACGACCAAAGTAGCTAAGAAGTTTAAACATCTCAACCAGAAGACATCTACAGCAAACTCTTTACTCCTCGCCACTGCATTGACAGAGGAAGTCACGTGCTCAGCTGGAAGACGGACCGCAGACAGCGGTCGGCCACTCTCTTGACTCTTGACTATGGCTAAAGACAAGTCTGAGAAAAAGAAAAATCATGAACCCGATGCTGTCCCTGCAAGACCTGAGGAGGATCTCGAGGTGGAAGAAATGAAGGTGAGTAGCGTTTATGCTCGTCTGGAAGAATAAATAACGCGTGAACAAGCCAGTCAAATCGCCGAAGAAGGAAGAACATGACATTGTGATCCCGGTAGAGGATCTGTCGCCAATAGCGCATCCTCTCGCACAAAGGAAGCTCCTGAAGAAGCTTCACAAAACAATCAAACGAGGTGGGGTGACATTATGATTCCTGGTCGACGTTTATTCATGGCATTCGACAGCTTCAAAGGCCCGTCAGGTCAAGCGAGGAGTGAAAGAAGTAGGGAAGGCAATCCGGAAGGGAGAAAGAGGGTAGGTTAATCTGTGATACTCGAACGCATTGCCAACTCAAGCGTGAAATAGCCTATTGGTTCTCGCTGCGGACATATCACCGATTGACATCATCTCACACCTCCCCGTTTTAAGTGAGGAAGCTCAAATACCGTATGTTTTCATCCCATCGAAAGAAGAACTGGGCCATGCAAGCTCCACCAAACGCCCAACAAGTTGCGTGATGATATGCCCGGATTCGAAGCGGGGGAATAAGAGTAAAGCAGGGGAGGACGAGAAGGACTATAAGGAGCTCTACGATGACTGTTACAAGGAGGTGTTTAAGCTAGACCAACGCGTCGTATTTTAGTTGGTCGTCGCACACGCACTGGCAGCTCCGGTCGGTCGGGGTCCTCCGGCTGTAAAACAATCAATCATTCGCTTCTCACGAGTTTGAACACGTCTTTCACGAACACCACACACTTTTACCTTTTACCTTCAGTCAGTACCTTTCTCGCTTTACCATGGCCGCACCAAAAACCAAAACCGCCGCCAACGGCACTAAAAAGCCCAAAGCATCTCCCGCCACGGACGATTCCGCCCCCGCATCAAGTGTGCCAGCCAAGCCCGCCACAGTCCAAACCCCCGGCAAACCGGATAAGGCTGCGCACGATGCTGAGCAAGAGAGAATAAAGGCCGAGATCGACGTACTGCAAGGGAAACTGGTACGTCGCGTCTCGCGTCTGCGCTTTTTCCTGTGCTTATTCCAACTTGTTGCCTAGTCCAGCGTGAAGGAGAAAATATCTCTGGCCACCAAAGGAGGCTCAGGGAACGAAAAACGAACCACTCTTCGTGCTCAGCTGGAGGAACTGCGCTCCCAGCAGTCGGGCAACAAGACATCTCGCAATAAAATTTTCGAGCAAATCAAGACGCGCCAAGAGGGGATACAAAAGCGGGTGGGTACATCTCTTCAAACACGTTTTTCTCACTCTTACATCACAGACGTTTGTTAGGTAAAGGACCTTCAGGCTTCCCGAAGCAAAACGGAATTCAGAACGGTCGAGGACGTGGACGCACATATCAGGTATGCTTGCTCTGTCCCTCTCTGTGAACCTGCCCTAAGCGCGCATCGTTTTTTTTTAGAAAACTTGAAAAGCAGGTGGATTCGGGCTCTCTAAAGATTGCGGAGGAGAAGCGGACACTTCAGGAGATTAGCCATACCAAGCGCATCCGCAAGACAGTCGAAGGCTTCCAAGCCGAATCCGATGCCATTGATGCGGAGCGCACAGTTGTGGAAGAACTCAAGAAGCAGCTCGATGATCCTGAGGCGAAGGCCATCTCTGAGCGCTACGACGCCATCAAGGCCGAACTGGACGAGATAAAGAAGGAAGAGGACGAACTCTATGCGAACCGTTCGCAGCTGTTTGATGAGCGAACCTCAGTGCAACAACAGCTCGACGCCCTATTCTCCGAACGACGCGAGTCGAACGCGCGGTTCCGGGAGGCCAATGACAGATTCTACACAAAGCTGAGCGAGGACAGGGCAAGGCGTGCGGAACAACGGCGCAAGCAGAAGGAAGCTGAGGATGAAGAGAAGCGGAAGGCTCGCGTGCTCCAACTGCGGGAAGAGGCGTCTCAACCTGCATTCCAGGTGCAGATCGAGGACTGTCAAACACTGATCGACTACTTTTCCGGCAAGTCGACGACCGCGGTCGTATCGAGTGCGAAGGCTGGTTATGGTTATGCGGAACCGAAGTTGGATATCCGGCAGGTGGAAGCGGCTCCTGGCAGCTTGGTAGTGCGCAAGAAGAAGGGGGAAGAAGAGGAGGCTTACTTCGTCGGTGGGAAAGGCAAGAACAAGGGCAAGAAAGGCCCCAAGCCCAGCGGTACCGATATTGCCGAGGCGGCGACAAGTTCATCGAACGTCAATGTTCCATTTGGCACGCTCTCCGCCCTCTTTTCACTGTCCATCCCCCCGCCGTCCTCCCAAGCTGACGTCCCTCGTGTGGTCGAGGACCTGAAGACGAAAAAGGCGTGGTTCGAGGCGAATCAGGCTCGCACGACTGCTGAAGCGATTACAAAAGCCGAAGCCGAGATTCAGCGCCTCTTGAAGGGCAAGGGCGAAAGTGCCTCTGCCTCGCCGCTGGATGACTTGACCAATAAGGACTTCGTGGAGACGCCAGAGCCTGCCCCGATACTCAAGACCGTTGACGAGCCGTCGTCCGATGTTGAGGCAGGGAAGCCCGAGGCTTTGCAAGAGGCGGAGGCATCATGATGTGAGCTTGAGCGCTCGGGGCGGGCACACAAATATCACAATATCGTAAGTATTGTAGTGCGGCGGCGACACCGAGTGGGTCGACCATCGTCCTTAATTTCCGAGTATCGCACGTTCTTTTGATCCTTGTTTTGATCGCACCTATGCACGGATATTTCGCATCTTAGTAATGGGTTGGGTACCCCATCGATATCAACATTCCACTTAATGATAAAACGCCGTGGTCTGGTCCCAGTTTACGTACTCTGAGTTGCTTTCGCGGACCGTTAAACGACAAACAAGATGATGTATGCCACCCGGCGCTAGGGAAGATCCGCCGGGGACGCCGCCATCACGCCAGCAACCGCAACGATTACACGTAAATAGGTCTTAGCGAGAACGTATCGCCTCGGGGTCGACGATCTATCAGAATCGAGACGCCCGATTCTAGACTTGGTCGTCAGACGTGGCGCGTAACTGCGGGGGATTTGGGGGGAAAGCGGGGGTTAGAAGCCGGGAGGGAAGCGTTCTGGTTGCCTATCGCGACGAGTGACGTGTTATGCGAATCTGGACGCGGCCGGCGAACTACCATC
Organism: Russula dissimulans; assembly: GCA_022376545.1. Classification (NCBI taxonomy): domain Eukaryota; kingdom Fungi; phylum Basidiomycota; class Agaricomycetes; order Russulales; family Russulaceae; genus Russula; species Russula dissimulans. The sequence goes on from WTXJ01000006.1 coordinate 983,721, forward strand.
GTGATGATTCTCGCACACACGTCACGACTGATTATTATGAGGCAAGATTGGATTCCAGCATAAGTCAGTGGTGATGCGTCGAATAACTAACGTGTTTCTATCATACACCTCTCCGAACTCGAACTGAAAGTGTGGACAAAAGGTAAGCGCGACGCAGCAGCGCATAAGTAACTTCTCAAAATGCACATAGACCAAACATGGGAACTTCGCCCAGCCAAAGGAAAGGGGTATCTGAGGTGGCGTGTCGTCGTGCATCGGCATCGAATCCGACTTGGTGATTCCCAAAGCCTGCCTGGTTTCCAGAACAACGCAATCGAGGTCAGCATTCGCAAAAACCGGTGTAGGTCAAGTGACGTACTGTGAGGCGATAAGAAATTTCGTCAGATCGATGATGGCAACACCGACGACGCACGTCGCAGTGCTAGAGCCGAGTACTATCATACTCGACTCGGATAAACGAGAGACAAAGTGGTAAATTTGAGGATACAGAGCACGGCGACGGGGGATATAAATACTAAACAAAGATGAGAGCAGCAATACGAACGGCAGTACTATGCCCCAGATCACACTATGATCGACGGCACGGCAGGTATTGTAAGGAAATCCCAACGAGAATTCATGGCAAAAACGTGGCCTTGGACAGTCCCGTCTGATGCGCGAGGATAGACAGTAACTCAGCCTTCTGTTTTAATGACCTCTCCCTCAGATCCCTGTTCTCCGCTCGTAGGGCCGCCTGCGCTGATACCTAGGTCCTGTGGTGTGAATGTGACATCAAAGGTGTTTCCTGAGCTGGTGACGTAGTCAGGAAACGACAAGCCGCCTGAAGGCACACCTCCAAGAGTATCGTCCTGCGCTCCCGAAGTATCCATGAAGGGGGGGAGGCCGTAGTTGTCATGCGCGAAACCTGTCGAAGATGGATCAAGCGGACCCCCAGGGTACGAGTCTTGCTGCAGCGCTGCGAGCATGCTCGTCGGCGTATGGCTCATGAGGTGAGCTGGCTGATTGCCGCCGAAAGAGTCATCGGAAAGGGTGATGAAATGCTGCTGCATGACAGGCTCAACGGAAGCGGCAACAGAGGTTGTCGAAAGCGCGACATTTCGCAGGACGTTCAACGCGATCCAGTCACTGTAGGGACATGCCATAAATTTAAAAAAATTCCCAAGAAACCAGTTGAATACATACTCCAGAAATAGTTTTAAGATTTGATATGCACCGAAGGTCGGATCGCTGCGGATTGTCTACAAAATCGGATATCAGAGAAAGGAGTTAGGAGTTGATAGAGAAGGTGGCGTACAAGATCTCTCATGACTTGGCTCGTCACATATCCCCATCGAATCAAGATGCTCCGCGAGCTCATTGTGCCTCTGTCATCTGCACCCGAGCCAGCGCTCATCAGCCGTTCACTGCATTTGTCCGCCCACGCCATTACGTCTCGCACGGGCTCCGCGCTTTTAACAAGACCATCCATCAAATTTCGAAACTCGACCTCTAGTAGTTGAACGAGGTCTTCGTGCCGGCAATTGCAGACGAGGGCCGACTGGTTTCTGACGGACTCAAAGTCGATCTTTTCCCAAGAACGGCGCATCTCCGCAAGCTGCTTTGGATTCGTGAGGACAGTATTCAACGCTTGAGTGACCTGGTAAATGTCGAGGAATCGCACTAGGGATCAACAGTTATGAGCGAGACTGGTAGCAACGCACACACACACAACTTACAGACGAGATGGCCAAAGCGTGCGCCCAACTCGACTTTGGGTTCTACAAACGTATTGCCGTAACCCTCGAGGGACAGAACCAAAATCTTCTCCATCTTGTCGGCCAGTTGACGCAGACTCCCCAGCGAGGCTGCCGGAATCGACGACAGCAACTGCGAGCGTAATTGTTCCAGAATTTCCTGGATCATTCATGTCAGTAAATCACCGAGCCACGATATGATGGGGGCGCACATCATAGACAATTGCGTCACCCTTTGCCATCAGACCAGCGATCGCCGGAGCGTGGGCCACCTCGCGGTGATTGCCGCTTAGATTAGTCCAGAAAGATCGGATATGCATCTCAAACTGGTCGAAGCGGAAGAAGCGGACGCTCTCCAGCAACGCATCCAAGTGGTCCATGAACCACCCCCACAACTCGCGAGCAGCAACGCTGTGCGCCGATGCAGAGGAACTAGAACCAAGAGCTTCTTCAATGGACGGGAAGTGCGGCATTTGACGGACGGATCCGGACTGTTGTGAAGTTGGATAAGAGCCAGATGCGACAGCTGACGTGGGGTGAGACTGTATTGGTACAGCTCCGTCTGGGCCAGTATGCCGCCTTATCGGGGCCTGCGGGGGGAAAGAACCAGCCCGGGGGGCCGCTTGCGCATGCGCAAGGATAGTAGCAGCGGTGGGTGTCTTCTCCACGATGTCTTCAGAGTACAGGATTGGGCTCTTTACACCGTTGTTCAGCGCCAAGGAGTTTCGTTTCGACGCATTACCAGAGCTTGCCCCCTCTGAATCATCTTCGTCATCTTCGTCGGAACGGTCCTCCCCTCGCAGCGATGCTTCGGCTTGTTCGCTTGCAAGGCGAGCGGCATTAACAGATTGCTGTGCGGCGGTGTTATTGGACTTTCTGATGTAATCTTGCAGCCACTCGGCTTCTGCAGAGGTGGCGGGGCGAATGCCGCAATCTGTACGGCAAGTCAGTGCCGTGACAGGAAATCAACAATTGATGAACACACAATGATATTTACTATTGCCTCTCACACCCAAGCGCCGTGTTTTGATCGTGGGAAAGCAGAGCCTGATGGCCTTACCCAGTGTGGCAGTGTTGATGTGAGGGATCCCATACTGATCGCAGACTCTTCGGTAAGAGAAATACAATCCTTGACGGGGAACGTTGCCATCAGGGTATGGTGCATAATTGGCCGTCAACCTGTAACAGATTCGGATCTACGCGGGACGATGAGCGCCAGTGATGTACTCACCAAGCCTGAACAAAAATCTGTTTTGCCCGGTCTGATGCACTCGTGGTCGTGGCGGCACGAACATTGGCTGCGAGCTTCTCGAGGGTATGGTCTGGGCTCAGCGTCATGCGACCAAATGCGCCAGTGGCATGAACTGTGTCCTGACTCGAAACGATGTGAGCGCCGGCGAACATGGAGGGATAGTCTGCGGGTGAGGCTGTAGAGAGGAACATGGCGGGGTCTTCAGTCTCACTGGAGGACGAGTGGACACTGTCCGCATCCCGAGGATAGGGAGAGGCAGCGGCCCTCGCCCGAATATGGGAAGCACGTATATGGTTCTTCAGGGCGGGATTTGTAAGGTTGTGGTTGGGAGGTGAGTCTGCGGGAGAGATGAGATCGGAGGGAAGGGCGTAAGAGGGTGAGGAATGGGAGGTATGGCGAGCGTGAGGGTCGGGGTTCAGTCGAGGATGATAGGAAGTGCGAAAAAGGTCCTCGGCAGAAAGCGGTCCTATGGTGCGCAAAACCCCACCCTGGGAAGACTGGGGCCTAGAATTAGGTGAGGATGAGACCGAGTTTGAACGGGAGGGAGGGTGGTGTAAGGGCATAAAGTCGAGAGGCAGATTCGAGGCCATGGTGTGAAAATTGACGGCGGCGGCCATGCAAAAATTAGTGGGGGGGAATACGCAAGAGAGAAAGATGGGAGGGCTCGTGGGATGAGTGGACGAGTAAAAGACAGTGGAAGCGGCTCGTGGGGTCTAGATGCGGACCAGCCGGAAGACGATTAACGGAGCACGAATTCAGGGTGAAGAAGGGAAAGCGCGATGGAGATGGATGGGAGAGAGAGAGAAAGGAGGGCGATGCACCGGTCGGGAGAAAAAAGAAGAAAAGGGTAGGCGAGCACGCGTCAAGCAGGGACGGGACGACACAGCCCCAGTATAGAGGGATATATTGGAGAAAAGCCAAATGGAGAGAGACAAGGCAGGGAGAGGGCACTAGAGTAGTACAGTAAAGGGAGGGAAAGCAATTTGTCGTGTTGTTCGTGGTCAAGGCAACCTCGCTCCCTTTATCAATCCCCTCACCCGTACCGCATCCCGAGACGAGCCCTTTTCTCACATGCATCTGAAACATCATTATCCAATTCTGCCATCACCCCATGTACATATACTGCTTGAACCGCCTTCGTAACTTCTTCCTCGATGGGTCCCCCAGCCGTCTTGCCAGTTCGACCCACGACGGTATCGTCAAATCCTCCATTCGGTATGGTGCAAATTTCGACGAGGTCTTGTTCCCCTCTCGTAGAGAACGGGGAAGCTGCTTCAGCGGTATTGGATATTCAATCTCTTCCTTTCCTTCCGCATCCCCGGGCTGCAGCGCCTCTAGCTTGTGCGTCAAATATTCCAGTTTGAATTTCGGTTTCTCACTCCTGTTCAGGAGATCGTCTTTCGGCACGTAGTACTGACGCCCGCCCATCACAACATTAATGCTCCGCCAATCCGATACCGATACAGACGCACCTGGGCATATCCCAGCGGAGACCAAAGCGTATTGATCCGACTCGGCGCATCTTGGTCGGAGTGCCACGGCTCATCCAAATTGCACCTCCAGGAGTCTTTGTACGTCTTCTTCTTACACAGCTCGGCTTTGTTGCCCTTCCCGCGTCGGTGCCCATGCTTCCGCTTAGGTTTCTTCTTCACACCGACATGATCCCCAGCATTGGTAATGTTGTAGGTGTATATGCGGAACGATGGGAGGTACGGGTTCGGAACCACCGAAGGGGAAATGTTGATCACCCCGTAGTTGTCATAGTCCGTCTTTCCTCTCGTCGGAAGGTCGCCGAAATCTTCAATGAGGCTGTCATACAAACCCTTCCGTGCTTCTAACCTGGATTTGTCTGATGTCAAATCTGGTTCAGATGGAAATTCCAAGTCACCAGCTTCCAGCAGAAAAAACTGTACTGGGGGATCGGCAATCATATGAACATGGGGCGAGATGAAAGCGCGTACATGATCATTGTTCATGTGCTACAATTCACGAGTCGTCAGCGATCTTCTCTTCATATCTGCGCACGTTAACTCACCCCGTATAGGTGCCCGAGAATCGTATCTTGGAATCGAAGGGACAGTTCCACGTAACGGACGTACTTCATCAGAAGTGATTAGAACATCATACTCGTACACGATGTTGCCAGGGCCACTGACACATTCTGGAAAGAAATTCCCTGGAGACGGTGGTACGTGCCCAGATATCCAGACCTGTGAAGGTGAAGATATTAAAATGGCCTAGACGAGGTAATCGCGCGAAACACCTGCATCCCCCGCTGACGAAATATTTCTAACTGGACTTCGAGCCAATCGAACTGGAGGTTCCCAGGATCTTCGGGTTCACGGTATTCGCACCCTCCGACGGCTATTTACCACAGGTTAGGATACCCGCGGAGAACAGCGGTCAGGAGTACCCACCTTTGTTGGAGTCATAAAAGTACATGGTATTCAAACTAATGACAGCAACCTCGCCCGGAATAACTTCGACAGAGTAATATGCTCCTCGTCGAAATACTTGATAGGATGAAAAAGGGACGAAAGGACCCCATATCCTTGATAGAAAGATTTAAGTGGGTGGAAGGCCACGCGATGGCTAAGCCTCACGAGGAAAAGTGGTCGATGGTATCATTAGGCCCTGAAAGAACCGGGTTAGTGTGCTGAGTTACTGTGCCGGACGGACATTGGTGGCTAGCCTTCAGGGAGAATATTCTGCAAGATCACCGTATCAGAACCCTATCATAGATCAATAGGAAGGTGTAATTACATGTGCTATGGAAGACTGGATTGTCAGCCGTGAGACGCAATATGTGGAAGTGAGAACACATACGCCAAACATCGTTATTACCTACAGTTGTGATATTCATAGACATTCTCAAGATTGAATGTTTCAAAAACTCACCTAGGCTAGGGACAACGGGGATACCTTTCTCGAGAAAGATATTCTCCATTTCGGTGGCAATCATCGTATTAAGGTCGTAAATCTCCTCCATTGTCCGTGGAATCTTGCGGTCATTATCATGGCTTGCAAACACAGTCTCGGATGAGTGCCACGGAAAACTTCTAGACATCCCCTTACCGGGCATTATCACCCGTCCCTAAGAGTGAAACATCTTTGAAGTGGTCTGAAAACTGGATAACTCTCAGACGTACAGACCACGAAGTCGATCTCGGAGGCCCAATTCTTATCCAGGAAGTCGAGGGTGAGGTTTGTCAATCGCAAAGGCGAATCACAATCACTGAAGTCCATTTGATTAACGCGGCGTGAGTGGAAGGACCTCGTGACACACCCGAATGGGGTCCCATAGTAGCCTGAGCGCGATTTCTCCTTCCGAGGTTTCTTCCTGTGACAAGCCGAGGACTCGGACGCATCGTCTAAATAGTAGGGGTCGGGATGCATGTCTGTTATATGGAGAAAGCGTCCATGCAGCTTGGGTGATGAAGGTCGAACTGATCTGAAGTTTAAAATCACACAGGAGGGCAACGACAGACCAACACACTGGACAAAGGCTGTTGGGTGGGCCAAGAAAGAACCTGGGCGGCCCAAGGCAGCCAAGCAATGAGGATAGCCAAGGAGAACATGGTCGCGTCGGACTTGCACGCCGTCACAGCGTTGGGATGTATTACAAGTACCCTGACATGTGGTTAAAGGGTTGTGTGCCAACTGCCAACCACCACGTTCAAGTGACACGACCCCCGGAACCGCAGTTATATAATGTGGATATTGTCACAATAAGATACTTATCGACGGAAAGATACGAACGGCAAGATGTGGCCCGACGCGCTATCATCTCCGAAAGGTTCGTAATTACGGTGTGCGGATCGGGTCGAACGTGCGACGCACTCGGGGTCCTCGCCGAGAAAACTGACTCGACTTGGCTTTGGCCAACTTGCTCACGTTCGTCACTTGTGCGCCTACACCGCTTTAGACGCGTGTCTCGCTAGGTGCCGCGGGTACGTCAACCTGTTTCCTAAGCCCTGCATCTCTCCGCAATCTATATAAATACAGTAGCTTCTTAGACCGGTGGAGCCCACACAACCCTTCTTTGTGCCCCAGACCTTGTCTTTGACCCATCCTTCCACAATGGATCGCTTCCTTGCCCCTCACTCCCCCGAAGCCCAAGCCCACTCCCTTGTCACGTTCGTACCGATTCTAAGGTTGTCCGCTCACGAGATTGACTTGTTATCACAGCGAGAGCTCTGTAACATCATGGGACATGGAGCACCCGTCCCTCAACGAGACTCTCATCGCTGGTTGCGCGTCCTACCAGGCTTTGAGTCGCTATCTCACTGGTGCAGACCTGGTGTTCTACCCTCGCACTAGAAAGGAACTTGCAAACGTCTTGTGAGTCGTTGTATGCTTTGTGAGATCTGGTATTCATATCACATGTCAAAGACGTCGTTACTCGTACGACGCCATCCATAACATTATTGCAAGAGCACGGAGTCCACTGGCACCTGGCGGCTACAGCCGGGTATGTTCGTTCCCACATTTGTCCGCCCGGTGTCTCCTAAACCCCGTTTTCAGGTGTGCCATATTGCGGAGAGATCACTGCACAATGTCCTTGACTCAGATGACAACGTGACTGTATTGTTATCTCTGCATGGATCCGCCGCCGGGGACCATGGTGTTCCTGGCCTGTCGTCTCCTCGGCAGATAAAAATATGATGGTCTGAACCATCTTAATTATTGGCCCCATTCGTGGCGTATAATTTTTGTACTGTCTTTGTACTACTTTGGCTCATGCCATCTCAGTCACTCGCATTTCCCCGCTGTATCGCGTAGGTAGCTTTCAATTAGTAATGTTATTTCCGATGCGACGGAAACACGGCACTGATGATCTAATCAGTGAAAGATCTCCAGATGAGATAAGCATCGTCGCCGCCCGCCAAACGCGCGGCACTCGATTGAGTTCCCGAGTGCCGAGGTGCGGGACCCGCGGACCACCCCGTGCTGCCTCGAGGCGTCGTTCGCAACCTCGCAGCCGTCGGTGCTCACCGGAAAACAGTGCCCTAGTTCCGCCTAACATCCCCCCCCCGAAGGGCACCATCACGGCCACGTGTGGTTAGGCGTGCACAATTTTCAGCCCATAAAAGCGTGCGGCTATCTGCCAACCACATTCCTCGTGTGCCCAATCCACACTCGCCCTCACTGGCACATTCGCACATTCCACGATTAGACAAACGACCGACCACACATCTGCCTCACGACAACAACGCATCTTTCGATCTGACACATTCTGCTTCCTATATCAAGATGCGCTCTTCATCTCGTCCCGCCCACAGACACCCTTCCCATTCCCATCGTACCCCATCTCATCCTCGTCATCGTTTTGCGTTTCTGCGGGTACCGAGCGCAATGTCACGGTTTTCAATTTTTAACATCATTCGCGCCTCTATTTATTGTACGTTTTTCTCGTTCCTGCCGATTGTCACGGTCCTCGATCAACACTTTGCCATGATAGCGTTTGTATTCCTATGGAGTATTATCTGTTTAGCATTGGCCGCGCACTTCCAGAGTGTGCTTAGTTCCTCAGACCTCAGTGAGTCCTGCACGCGTGATTCAGGCTAGCGACCGAGCACCGACCCTCCTCGGTAGCTCGTTTTGTACCATTCACAATTTTCGTATCCTCGGCGACCCTGGTCATCATTCTCGTTCTGTGCGTGTCCCGTATCGCCGAATGTGTCGGACGAAAATTTAAAACTTTTTTTTTCGTCCAGGTCCGCGTTTAGCGTGAGAAGAAATATGAACCCCGTATCGACCAGAATTGAGCTCGGCTGCTTGGGCCTCTTGGGTACATTCTGGATTGGTATGCCTTGATCTTGGCTTCTTGCTATCGCTTGCCTTAACTCTTGCTTAGCACTCGGAGCCTTTCTGGCAAATTCCGATTCCGAAACGGCGGATGTGGAGTGCTTTGTATCCGCAAGCAACCTCACGCCTATCGATGGCGGTTGTGAGTTGTTCGGCGACATCTCTCCGAAAGGTTCCATACTGAAAGAATGCGCAGTTTCGACGGAAACCTACCAAGCACAGTATCGGGTTCTAGAAGCATTGTCACTATTCAATGCTATCTTGCGTGCGTGCTCCTCATTTTACGACCCGAGGTCCGTGCCCGTTGACGGCGTTTGGTCACAGTTTGGGGATTCCTGTTGCTCCTATTTGCTTTGGCCGTCAAACACCACACCAGTGGTCACAAAGAAGTCTGGCTGTCTCCTGTCACCACCTTTGACTGGTTCAACCGCGGCTCTCAGAAGGCTGACAAGTTGCCCACGCCGGTCACCACGCGTCGCTCTCGCTCCCAATCTAAGCCGCAGGCGGCCGCTGCGCCGAGGCGACAAGCGAGCGAGCAGCGCACATACACGCGTCGTCCTTCACAGAGCCGGCAGCCGCAGATGGCCTACATGCCAGAGCAGCGGAGGCAACCGCGCACTCGCTCCACTGACCGCTATAGGCCTGACTATTACCGCCGTGACGCTTCACCCAGGAGGTGAAAGGAGGATCTTATCTATTTCAGACGCGTTGAACGATTGATTTCACGTGTGAAATGATATGAAGGTTGTACTTATAGGATAAATTGAAGTAGTTATATTGATTTGTATGTTCCTTTCGCATTGCTATATATGATACACGGTTTATTGTAATGGCACGAGTCACGTGATCGTTAAGTTCAACTTGGGCACACGACAATGTGTCATACACGATGGCCGTTGAACCGCATGCCATGCTTTTGGCAGCGTGCTGGCAGCACCTCTTTCATCTTCTATCGTCCAATCTTCTTTGCCCTGCTTCCTTGTCATAAACCCCTAGTCCCTAGTTGATTCACTGCCAAATGACCGTCTTATTCCAAAATCTGCGAGCCACCGGTTATTGTAAGCGTGTCCAATCAGTTTACAGTGACAATAGGAGAGTCGGCCGAGGCTGACCAGCACCCTTGATTCTCTAGTCATAGTGATCGTCTTGGCCGGTGGCGTGCTAGGGATCGCAGGCTATCTCGCCCACCAATTCTTACCCCACCCGCGGCGTCAGTTGAAATTTTTTTTTTCAGTCACTGGCACGCATATTGACCGTTCCTTACAGTTTCGTACATGATATATTCTCTGGTAGCGCCCTCATTCACAATCGCCGTGCTCATCATATTGTACGTCTTTTCGCTGCGATTTTTCCCGCATCTCCCCCACTCTAAATGCGCGCGTGTCATGGAGATTATCTGAGTCTCGACCATGGATAGATGCGCTTTTCCTTCTCATTATGGCTATCGCGTGGCTCGGTGAGTAGGGTTGGTTTTGTATGAGGGCGATTCAACTGGGTGCTGATCCTCCCTCCCTCGAAAGCTTTGGCAGCATGGGCGAGGTTGGTCATCTAGCTTCCATGTTCGATGGCTGAACGCCCGGGGTTGACGGAGAATATAGCGACGTTAATGGGCCAGCGGATTGCTTCTCGCTCGGATCATCTAGAATACAAACGCGGCATGGCACGAGTGCGTAGGCTCGTCGCTGTCTTGGACTTCTATGAACGCTCAGAAATTTTCGTTCAGTGTCTTCAAGAACATTTTGTTACCAGGCCAAGACAATAGAAGCCGTTTCATGGTCTCTTTTTATCATTCGTCCGTCTTGTCTCTCCTTTTCTTCTTGGACTAGACTGATGGGAGACCAAGTGCTTTTTTTCCTTATATTCCTTATCGCTTTGGCCAACAGGGCTCAAGTGTTGGGAACGCCAGATATCTGGCAGGACGACATCTTGGACCTGCCTTGGTTTTGGGAGTACCCGGAATACTCTGGGGTCCCGTTCTATCCACAGTCGCAGTACACGCCCCCTCTCGCTCAAGCGTCAGAGGCAGCACTTATGGCTCCTCCTGGGCCGGCTACTGCTCAGATGTTGGGGAATGGGGGTGTCTTTCAACAACGACTCGGCCACTCCATCATTGTCTGGCCTGGTGCTAACGGGGATCCTCCTCGGATCGAACAAAGACCAGGGGTAGTGACGCATGACACGTTGTGAAAGATCTCATTGCGGTCTCGACATGAACTCGTGCGTTTCAACAAAATGTGTTTACAATCATATCACTTGCCGTAGACCACGCCTTTGCACGTCTTTACGTTTTGAAATGTTATTTATGGATCATGCGCAAGTCGCGTGCTAGCCTCATGTGTGCCATCAAAACGGTCTCAGATCGGATAAAGGCAGCGCCTCTTCGACCCCCCTTTGAATAACCTTTTTGCGCCCGTCGTTGAGAAACGAATACCTTTGTCCTTACGATGCCTCTGTTTACGGGTAATCTCCGCCGATCAGCTGGGGCTGGTGAGTCACTCGTCGTTCGAGAACGAGAGCGATCCCGCCTGAGAGAGAGAATGACCCTCACCTTCAGGAGCCGCGTCCATTCTCACAGGAACGCTCCTCATGTGGACCCTTCCTTCGAATATGCGTATGTGAACTCCCTCGACTTGTTCTGCACTAGTAGGGACACATGACTGATTTCCAACCCAAATAACTTTAGGAGTGTTCACATTGGCACAGACGTCAGTCGCGATTCTGGCAATCGGCTCCCTGATGCTGTTGTATGTCTCTGGTCACGCGCCCGCCGTTCCTTGGCACTTTCCCTGCGCCTCTCAGGAGGGCGTTGCTGACTCACCCGTTTAGCATCCTCACGCACCACCGTAGAAATGGCCAGGTTTTCACACAGGACCAGGAAGAACTGATGTTGATAGGCGCCTTGGGCCTCTTCTGGTTTGGTAAGTCTCCCGAGCTGGAGCTTGTTCGTTATCGGTTCCATCGTCTGTCCGTGCGAGTTTCCGATTCCATTTCCGATTCCGCACGTCGGCCGAGGAGGTTGCCTTGCGGACTTGCTACTGCTACTACATCCACCACCCACCCACTACCATTTTGCCGCTTCTGCCAGCGGCGTGGGCCGAGAGCCGCTAATCCGGCCGGGTGGAGCGCCGCCGATTGATTGATGGGGGTGGCAGTGGCAGAGACCGGTTGTGTTCCTCCTTTGTCCGATAGGGCTGACGCGTATGTGATTCGTCAAAACCCTCTCTTACTTATTTTGTTGTAGCGTTCCTCGTTGCGTGGCGCGCCGTTCGGCAGCAGAGGAGCTTCGAGGGGGATATGGGGATCGGCAGCGTCGGCGTGCCGAGCACGCCAACACGCCAACAACCAGGTTTCACGCGGAATGCTGCCGGTGGGAGGGGCCAACGTTACAAATCTTGGCCCTGCTCGCGGTTCGACGTCGACTGCGTCGTCGAAGAGTGGTCTTACTACTGAACGCATGGGGTCACATGGCTTGGCACCGAAAGATAGTTCAGGTTTTGGGGTGTCTTCTGCTAGACTTTAGGGGGATGGGCTTTGGATCGTTGGGAACCTCGTGACGTTTACGTATCTGATTTGTGAGGAGGGGGGGTCCCCTTGGGCAGTGTCGTATGTGCTGATGCTATCTATCGAGGAATTACTGTATTATTTTATGATTTACAATAAATATTTAATTTATCAGATTTATGGCTGTACCCCGGACACTGCTACCTCTGCTAAACCCATCGGAAGTAAACAACTGCGGCAATGGAGGGTGGATATGGCATGCCGCAAATAGACAACTTAACCCTTTCATTCCTCGCCGACCACTTTCCGCTCGAATCAGACACCTCGACCCACTAGACCACCAATTTTAACATGATGAGTCTCTGCATGACCTCACATAGTCTTATTTGTCTTCCTCACAGCGTCGTATTCTCCACAGCACTCCCAAACGGCGCATCGAGACCGACGTCATGAAGCTGTGCGTATTCCTAGTGCAAGCAGTGATCCTCAACCACGTTGCTCACTGCACATACCATTAGACTAATGTCGGATTATGAAGTGACGCTGGTAAACGATAGCATGCAAGAATTCTACGTCTGGTTCTATGGCCCCAACGAGAGTGCGCCCTCCTCTGAGCCACTCTTTCTGACGCTCACACTCACGAGTGTGGGTGCCCTCAGCTCCATTCGCTGGCGGGATTTGGAAGATCCACGTTGAGTTGCCGGACCAGTATCCATTCAAGTCACCGAGTATCGGTTTCATGAACAAGATCTTCCACCCCAACATTGATGAATTGTGCGGGCGCATCTGCGTATGCTGCTGCACGATGACTCTGATCCCACTGACTCATCTAGGAGCGGTTCGGTCTGCTTGGACGTGATCAATCAAACATGGTCACCCATGTTCGGTGAGCCTTCTTCTATTGACCCTTACTGCGTTTCACCGAACCACCCACAGATATGATCAATATTTTCGAAGTGTTTTTGCCGCAGCTGTTACGATACCCTAATCCAAGCGACCCACTGAATGGCGAGGCTGCTGCGCTGCTCATGCGTCACCCGAAGGAGTACGAGCAAAGGGTCAAGGGTATGGGCTTCGTTTGCGCGGGCGTTGTTGCGGGTGCTGAAACGTGACATGCAGAATACGTGCAACGGTACGCAACCAAAGAGGCGGCAAACAAGACCGGTGGAACAGAGGAGGATGACGATGACGAGGAAATGAGTGACATAGGGAGTATCAGTGACAATGAGTGACAACTGGAGGGTCTTCCCTCACCTCTCCCACCTGCACGTTCTCACCTTTTTCTTCGTTCTTGATTCCTCACCATTCTGCTATCGCACTCTTAGCCACGTAGTTCTCATGATCCATCATTCTCTGTTCATCCTCTACCATCTCGACTGAGTCGTCCTTGCTGGAGACTGAAACTTTGGGCTTCGCCATCCCCTCTCATCGCCTCCACACATTCACCGCCTGGTTCAGATTTAGCACCTCGGATATCCTTACCCAGGCGGATCATATTTCTGTTCTCTCCTTCTTTAGGCTGTACTTAGTACCAATCAGTTGATTACTGTTTGTGCACGTCGGCTATGGAACCCCGTGGTGGATGGTGCAATATGAACGGGAAAACACGGAAGGACTCGGAATTGAGACGAGCCACGCGAGATCGGAATGTCAACTCGGAAGGGAAGTGTCTCGGGGCGAGCCAGTGACAGCCGGAATGAGCTCTTCGACCTTTTTTCCGATTTCCGACGCGGTCTGGGTGGATAATCATGGATTGAATAAGAAGAGCTTCAGATACATGAAAGGCAAGGTGTACCTTCAGAAGGGTCTCGATCTGCACCTTTACACTCTCCGTGGTGGCGGCTTGCGATTTTGAATTTTTCAGTAGTTCTTCCTTCTCTTGTGTAAGCTCTTTGACCCTTCGATCAAGTCTGGAAGGCGTGCAAAGACGAGGGTGAGTATGAATCAGCTACGACAGCTGATGAGAATCCCAAAGGAACCTTTGTCGTTCAACGAGCTCGAACCCGAGCCGGTTAAGCATGAGTTGATGTCCGTCCGACAACACGTCTTCCGAATGAGCATCTGGCGGGGAGAGCTCTACGAATTGTTCTAATGGATACAACTGTATGTCCTGGTACACGGAGCTGGTGTGGAGCGCGTCGTGAGCGAGCAGGAAGCGAGGGGCTCGGAACCAAAAAGGGGCGCCAGGAACAATATTATCAATCAGAGGAGAGGGAAGACGCACGCGAACTGGCGGCATTTCTCGATCTCGCGCTCGAGATGGCGTTTTTCGTAGAGAAGGTTCTGGAGGCGGAGGTGGGTCTGATCCATGTCGTGTCTGGCATCGGCGGTGATCTGCTTATGAGCGCGCGCGGAGGCGTTGGCATCGCGATTGAGGGCTTTCAGGCGGGCGAAGAGGGCGCCTGCGCGGATATGAACGGACGCGGGGTCGTCGTTCGGGGAGGAGGCGGTGGTGGCGAGCTGGCGGAGGGCGTCGATGACCTCGTCCGCCGCCGTGGATGTCATGATTAGCAAGGCAGGGACGGAACCGGACCGGGGATGTCCGAGAATTGATCCATCGCCTCTCCATCGCTGCTCTGTAATCCATCACTGGTTGACCTTTCCCCTCTCCATACTCCTGGCGGAGTTCCGCACAAACCTCCTTGTTCATTTCCACCATGTCATCACATCAACGCACAAGGTCGGGCACCATCCCATCGATGGTCTCTGTGCAGAATCAAATCAGGGATAACACTATCATACTCGGTATGCGATTATCTCCTTCAGTAGTAAACGTCTTCTGCTCACGTTTCCGCCTCCAGTGTTTGGAGCATCTGGCGATCTCGCAAGGAAGAAGGCCCGTGCGATTCGGAATCGCTCTCTATAATCCTCCTCTGATCTTCCCAACTGTAGACCTTCCCGGCACTATTCGGGTTATACCGTAACAACTACCTGCCCCAGGGCGTCAAAATAGTCGGGTTTGCACGGACAAAGATGGATGAGGTTGAGTTCCACCGGCGTGCCACTCAAAACATCAAAAATCCCGACGAGAGCCCAGAAATCGTTGCAAAGATCGAGGAATTCAAGAAACTTAGCACCTACATCTCGGGCGGCTACGAGGACGACGCCTCGTTTGAAAACTTAGAGAACCATCTTAAGAGCATCGAGTCTAGCTATCAATCAAAGGGGCGCAATCGCATCTTTTACCTCGCATTGCCACCCTCGGTCTTCATCCCTGTTTCTGCGCGCGTCAAGCAGTTCAATTATTCCAAGGACGGTGTTAATAGGATAATTGTTGAGAAGCCCTTTGGGAAAGATCTCGAGTCGTCGCGCGAGCTCCTCGGCTCGCTCAAGCAGTACTGGACCGAGGATGAAACGTACCGTATCGATCATTACCTTGGAAAGGAGATGGTCAAGAACATCAGCGTGGTTCGATTCGCCAATGTCGCGCTGAGCGCCGCTTGGGACAAGAACTCCATCTCCAATGTCCAAATCACGTTCAAAGAGCCCTTCGGAACTGAAGGCCGCGGTGGTTACTTTGACGAATTCGGTATCATACGCGACGTCTTACAGAACCGTGCGTGAAGCTTCTACTTTGACACAACAAACTACTAACACTCGACCCGTGCGCTGCTGTCCGTAAAAAAAGATCTGCTTCAGGTACTCACTGTGTTGGCCATGGAACGACCGGTGTCCTTCGCAGCTGAGGATATCCGCGACGAAAAGGTACGTGCCGGTCACGATGTCGTCATAGCATGGCGCATTTCAAATCCCCATCTCCACGTTAGGTCAAGGTTCTACGTGCAATCCCGCCGGTCGAACGAGACGACACGCTCCTCGGACAATACGTGGCTGCTAACGGGAAACCAGGCTACCTCGATGACGAGACCGTCCCGCCAAATTCCAGGTGCCCCACTTTCGCTGCGACGGTGTTGTGGATCCACAATCCCCGCTGGGAAGGCGTGCCCTTCATATTGAAAGCTGGGAAAGGTGAATTCAAAACATTCACCATCCCCCCTCTTAAGTTGTAGGGTTGACTGGCTGACTGACTGACCAATCGGGTTGACTCTGGCGCCCTGTTTATGTTTATTATTTTAAGCTCTGAACGAAGCCAAGGTGGAAGTGCGGATCCAGTTCAAGGACACGACGCAGGGCATCTTCGAGGAAGTGGCGCGGAACGAGCTCGTGCTGCGCATCCAGCCGTCCGAGGCCGTGTATCTCAAGCTGAACACTAAGCTGCCGGGCCTGTACACGCGCGCGGTGCCGACCGAGATGGACCTGACGTACAAGCGGCGGTTCTCGGACAACAAGATCCCAGAGGCGTACGAGGCGCTCATCCTCGACGCGCTCAAGGGTGACCATTCCAACTTTGTGCGGAGCGACGAGCTGGACTATGCTTGGAAGGTAAGAGCGAGAGAAAAGGGGGAGCGAACGCGACGAGAGGGAGAGGGAGAGGGGCCCGTGTCTGGTTCGCGCCTCTCCCAGTGCCGTCGTCGCTTTCCCCCAAAGACTGCCGCGATTTTTGTCATTTTGGATCAATCGTTTACTTACGTCCATTCTTCGTTTTCGTGCTTTTCTTTTTTTTTAGATCTTCACGCCCACCTTGCACTGGATAGATGGGAAGACCGTTCCACCCCCAAAGCTGTTGCCATACCCATATGGTTCACGAGGTCCGAAAGAGCTCGACGAGTTCACCCGTAAGTACGGCTACAAGCGGTCAGACAGCTAGTAAGCGTCCTCTTCCCTTCTTCTCTTCCCCGCCTTGTGTTTTGACATGCTGCGCTTGCGCAGCTCGTGGCCTGTTACAGAGGCGGCCAACTTGTGAGGTCTGAGGCTGTACGGTGGATACGGATATGATCCGTCAGGGGCAAGCAAAAGGTTTCGAGGCCACGCAGCGTTGTACGTGTATCTGGACGATCTCTTTTAAAAGAAAACGACAAAAAGGAGTAGCTTTATTTCTAGAATTTGCAAGCGAGCCAAGCTAGCGATGTACTGCATTTTTTTTGTAAAAGATCGAAGCATATATTTTTCGTCTCCTCTTCTCTTTTTCCTAAGAGCTTGTGCAAATGGCGTGTTGTTTTTCCGCTACGAAGGGCGCAGATCGTTATGCAATGAACAAGGTTCCAGGTTGATTTACTAATGTGACGTACATGTCCCTGAAGCGAACGAGGAGATCAACGGCGTGGCAAATAGCTGATGAAACAGGGTGGTAAAGGATGGTGGGACAGTAATGCATTTAATCTTCTTTCTCGAGGACACGAGTGAACAAGGTTTACAGAATGGTGCGCAGCGGCAACACGTGTACGACGTGGTGAAGGAAAAAGGGGAGCAGGGAAGAAGTCTCCCTGACACACGTGGAAAGGATACGGGTGCATGACGCGCGTTGATATGAGCGAGGCTATGGATGCTGATGTTGAACCAAGCCGCGAGTGAATTGCGATTGCGTCACGAGATGATACAGCCGTTCGTGAACCACCTGAGGGGATGCGCATCAGGTTCAATCTCTCACGTGCCCTGCCGCGTGAACTCTACCAGACGAACCAGTTGCTGTTCAACTGCTGAATCCAGTGGACTACCAAGCGAAGGCGAATGAGCGGAGACTTGACCGGTAGAAGTTTGGCCTTTTCCGTATCTTCGATCGGCAGGGCCTGCGGGTCGTCTCGATCAGCGATCGCGCAGACATACACTTGTGCGCGCCTGAGGATGTATACGGGAAGAACACTGACCATGGCCATCCAATAGCTGAAGTGGGCGGGGTCAGTCGGCATGGGGCCGTATATGTGACTTAGTCTATTCAATCTCTGGACGACCCACGGTGCCGCCCCGCGTTGTATCTGGTCCAAAAAGGAGAGACACTTATCCACCAGTTCTTGCACTTCCTGTGCATACGATATAGGTGGTCCAGGTCTGCTGGCCATCGAGGATGCCGCGGCGCCCGATGCGGCGCTCGTTGTTGCCTGAACGTCAACTTCGGCGTTTATTATTTGGGAAACGGGGGGCGGGATCGAAGGTGAGTCGCCAGGAGTGTCAGGGTCAGGATGCAGCGAAGAATAGTCCGATATTCTATTCAAAAAAAAAAGGGGGGGGGATATTAGAAGAGAAGAGGAGTGCCTGTCATGGGTCTGGATTTGAAAGGGGGAAAATGCACCGTTCTATTCTCGCGACCATGTAGCCATCCATCGTACCGCGCTCCATGATTCGGAATGGGTAAATGCCGCGGGTCTCGACCATGCTGCGGCCGTCCGGGAGCATCCTGACGCTCTTGATCTCGAGCATGGTCCCGAAATCGTTACCGGCGGATCGACCACCAGCGGGCGACTGTGGCATGATCATCCCAAAAGACGGATTAGGTTTCTCGAGACAACGCCGGAGCATGAGACGGTATCTGTGCGGCGTTAACCAATTTTGTACAAGATCGGGAACGTACACACCTTGGCTCAAAGAAGTGGAGTACAGTTGGCAGGCCTGGAAATGACAGCTGACAGACAAAGATTGGCGTGTCGAGACGTGCGTGACGCTCTTCTTGCTCAATCACACGCCCGCGTTCAGCGTAAAGTTCTGGAACGGCTTTGAGAACTGGGATGGCGCAGTGTCATTACCATCAAGGGTTGTGAGAGCGAAGAGGACACACTAATGGATAAGATCTTCTTGTTGAATGGATGGTCCTGGAAATAGGAAAAACCTGGCAAGTCGTGACGACAGATCGGACACTGATTACCGTGGTCTAGGGAACGGTGAAGGCATCTTGAACAGAAGGTCTAAAAAATGGACGGAGGGTCAACGAGGATCAAGGGGTTGGACGGACAAGGAAGGTTACGTGTTGGCAGGGGGAAGTTACTGGCTGATAGAGAAGGTTAAGGCAGATTTCACAACCCAGCTCGGCGAGTAACTCCTTTTCGAACTGATCGGACGACTGCGGAGGAGCGTCTAGCCTTGGCCTCTTTCTCGCGCTCGTGCGGGCCGGACCTCGCTGCGACCCATCGGAGCCAACTGGAAAAGGGTCCGATGGGGATGAGGAGGGGGAGGCTTCGCCTGGGGGGCTGGTGTTAGAAACGGGGGTGAGGGATTGAGTGGGAGAAGAGCGTTGGGAGTCTGATATCTCCTCGGCAGTTTGTAAATCACTGCCGGAGTCAGAGCCAAGAGCTGGGAGGGACTGAGACTGCGGGTGGTCGTATCGACGGATAATGTTGGCAAGTTTGTTGAGGGTGATGTCAGTGCGAGAGTCTGGGATGGTCGCAAAGGCAGCGGCGTCATGGTCAGGCTGGAGACCGACGATGGGGTAGAAGGTGACACGGGAAGAAGAGGGGATGTTGGGGAGAGGAGCTGGGGCGGACGGTGAAGCGGTGCAGCGTTCGAGGGGGCAAGGAGTCAAACGAAGGAGAGAGAGAGATCGGTGGGGGTGGGAGTGGGAGTGGGAGAGGGTGTGAGAGTGAGAGTGAGAGGAGAAAGGGATATGGACTGGAACGGCGACGTGTTTTGAGCAGACGGAGTGACCACAGAATAAGGTGACGGGGGCTGTCAATGGAGAGAGACAGAGGGGACAGTGAAGGAGAGGGAGGAAGTGGGAGGCCATGAGACGGGTGGAAGTGGTGGCGGCCAAGAGATGTGGATCGAGTTGTTGAATGGCAACATTATTGTGAATGTTGGAGATCTTGTGGACGTTGTCGGTGCGAGGCAAAGCAGGGCGAGGCCAGAGTCGAGCAGGAGTGTACTAGCGTCGGCGGCGGTGAGCGGGCAGAGAGGGACGGGGAACGGGGAACAGGGAACGGGGAAACGGGACGGGATCAGGGATCAGATCGAGCCTCGATCTGGAAGGCGTTGATCGTCCATTCGTTGCTTCTCGCTCAGCCCCACCTCTTCTATTCTGCCATGTCTTTCTACGATTCATCCTCATCCGTCCCTCTCCCCCAGCCCCAACCGTTTCTACCCCGTCTCCTCCTCCCCACCGTCCGGAATCCTCGCTCGAATCTCCCCACCTCCCCTCCCAGCGTGCACAAGTCCCCAAAGATCAAGTCTGCTCCGTCCAGATCCAGTCGTTCTCGCCTTGCTTCTCCACAGCTCACCTTGGATCCTCGTGATCCATCCACCACAATCGGTCAGTTCTGGCTCGGAAAGGATGCAGACTTTGAAATCGTACACGATCAATTGGAACTCGATGGCTTTCAACTCTTTGCTGTCGAAAAGTGGTTCGTTCTCTTGTCGTGCACCCTCTTTTCGGAATCCGACAAAACCCAGGGTGACGGAGAGGAAAAGGCCGATCGTAACTTTAACCGTCTACACCGGGGATCCACTTGACAAGGTCTCTCGAAACTCACCTTCAACGACTCAAGAGTCTGATCTCTCACCTCACCCAGGTCACCGTGACAGCCTTCAGTCCCTCTCACTCCCTCAGACCCGAGGCCGCAAAGGCAGAATGGGACAGAGTAATTCGTGACCTACGTCAGGCTGGCGCTCGACCACGCGACGTGAGTCGCATCATCTCTACGCCGCTCTCGTAGCCTTTGACCGCTGCCCCCTATGTGTCCCATCCAAAGACAGAATATGGCACCCTCATGGTCACCTCCCTTGCCAACTTTCGGTCTGACTACACCATCGTTCACATCCCCAGTGGTTTCTTTCTCGAAGCTCGTGATCGATTGTATGCCAATATCAATGTACTCCGGATGGGTTGCAGCGGCAGAATGGCCTTGACCCTGGAAGAACCTAGGCGGGCGCACTTATCCCTAGTCACACCACTTGCCAAATAGATGACCCCTTTTTCAACAGTGATACTACCAAAGACCGCTTCATCGCCATGTACCGCATGAGCGACAAGATCAGATCCCCGGCCCTCTTCGGTATTACCATCCTTGAACTCGTCAAGATTATCCAAGCTGCTCTTTCCATCTTCGGCATGTTCAGTCTGTGTCAAGATGAATGGGATGGTCTCTTATGTGATCTAACCGTCGACGGTATTCAGCGTTGGGTAACCGAGATAGGAGAACCCCATATGGGAGTCGAGGTATGGTCGCTGTATCATCACGCTTATCCCGTCTTTTTACTCATATCCACAGCCAACGGAGAGAGTGGCAGACCCTGTAGTAGTCTGCCCTCTTCTCGGCCAAGTCTCCGATGCCCGTAACAAGCTGTCAGCGCTCGGATTTGGTCAAGTGTGTTCCTCTTCTCCTTGTCTGTTTCGTGGTCTCATTTATCACACAGCTCATTCCCCCAGACTCTTTTTTGGATCCACTGCGTTTCCTCAGAGCCATTTCCGCTTTTCAGGACTCCCGTCTCTTCAACTCTTCATCCCCCGCAACACAGCTCTTTTTGACCGAGGACGTCCTCAATGTCATTGATGCTGCTTATTCAAAGTCCCGTACCACAGAACCATACAAAGTTCACCGTGTACTGCTGAACAAGCTAGATGATTTAACAACAGACCTTCGCACCTCCGTCCCGTCAAACATCAACGCAACAGACATCGATCAATTCGTTTTTTTTGCAGAGACCAAGGCCGTCAAGGACGGCGTGCCATGTCTGAAGCATTTGTGGAGTGGACGAGCCGAGATGCTTGCCATCAAGAGGAAGGACCGACTATGGAGTGATGGGGAATCGGACTATGCACGTGACCGCGACGGCAGTAAAGACAAGGCGGAGAGGACGGAGGAGTTTCCAGTGAGCGATGAAAATGACGTGCCCAAGGCGTGGAGAGGTAAGAGGGTACAGCGCAAGATTGAATCCTGGGCAGGGTAAGCAATCTTTACGTCTGTCATCGAATCGGAACCTATACCCGTGCCTTAGGTTGAGTCGCCAGATGAAGCGGAGCCTTGATGCGGGCCTGAAAGGTCACCGGTCAGCCCTTGTCAACGACTCGCCGTCGGGGAGTCGAGCGAGTCCCTCAATACCAGAGGTTATCGTGTCTAGGTACGATCACACTGCCGACTTCCAGGTATGTGCACAATTGGAACTTTCTGTAGGGACGGCGAAGAAGACGAAATTCTCAGCAGCGGCCAGGTATCGCCTATCTGTAAGTCTCACTTCTTCTCTTTCTTGTTACAGAATACCCGTTGATGATACCCCAGCGCATTCCCCAGGATATTATATCGGTGCTGCACCATCTGCCGACACATCCACGTCGAATCTCTCATTATACGAACGCCGGGTGTCAGAGTTTAACAAGATCTGGTCTAGGAGACCAAGCGCGGCTTTCCGGGTCACCAGTTGGCCCGATCGAAGAAGCACAAGAGGCGATGAAAGTCCCGAATCAAGATATCGGCGCCGTGGCGGAAGCGACCGGCATGTGCGCGATGGGACAGTCGAAGAATTGACATATCGGAGCTTAGGCGAAGGAATCAGGGGAAAGAAGGGGACATATACAACAAGGTCAGCATTCGGATCTTTAGAAGAGGGATTTCCCTTGTTTTGTTATCTGATAAGACAATGCCCTTTAGACGGAGAAGTTTTGATGACGCTTCTAAGCTGACCAGATCGCGTGTACTCCCTGTCCAACGTATGAAGATCGACGTCGAGCTCTGCGGTCAGTTGCTAGTCATGCGCCGTCGCGAACAACATCTCGAAGGCGTCGTCGCGTGCTTGCGTATCCTCACCTCACGGCTTTCTCAAATGAACGCCTACCTCCGCGAAGATTATGAGGCACATCAGGCGGACCTCGCCAGCGCCGAATCCCGTGTCAAGATTATTGCCGAGATCGAGGGTGCACGCGATAAGGCATACGCGATGTTGCAAGAGACGCATGCGCTCTCTTACGAAGCTGCGCAGTTCCACGTGCCGGATCTCGTGAGCGCTGTTGCACCGCAGCGGCAAAAGGTGTTTGAGATGCGCTCGCGTGTCTTTGACACCGGGCGGCGCACGCCTGGCGCGGGGAGGTTCAGCAGAGTGCTTTGGACGCTCGATGGACAGGAAACACATGTGGACTCGGCAGGACGCACGGAAGAGGAAGCGATCGAGGAGCACGGGCTTCACGACATGCACGCGCCAGAAGAGGAAGAGGAAGGACGCGAAGAGCATGAACGGGAAGCGGTGCCCAAGCCGCCGCCTTCGTGGCTGCTCAAGATGATCGCTAGCTGGGGCAATCGTTGGGGTGCTGGTCGGAAGAAGGCAGACGATACGGCGACCAAGGGGCCTCCGATCGTAGACGGGGACAGGGGTGCGCTCTCTTCCCCGTCGGAGAGTGGCGCGACATCGCCCGTGCTCGAATCCCTTACCCAGGACTCCGGTGGAGCCGCTGTACTCACTCACGGCTTATAAGGGTCTCTTTTCCTTGCAATGGACAGAAAGGTATATGGTTTAGCTTAGATGGGTGGTTCTGTGTAATATATGACACCATGACACCGTGAGGTGATCCTATTTCTTGACCATCTTTCCCTGTGTCTTGCGCAAATTACGCTTGCGATTGCGCTCCAAGAGCTGTGGTAGACGTGATGGGATAGTATAAGCCGCCGAAAGAAGGTATGAGCAAGAGTGAACCACCTTTTGCTGCTCCGCGGCACTCAAACTGGCAACCCGTTCCTCCTCTGCTCGGCGCTTCGCGGTGAGCTTTGCATCAGCTGCATCCTCTCGAGCATCCCGTTCTGCCTCATCCTTGACTGTCTTGGCAAAGTTTTCGCGTGTCTTCTTTATCTTGGTTTTGGTCTCCGGGCGGAGGTTGATTTTTTCGAGAGCGTCGATGAGGCCAAACATGGCGGACACGAGCTGCGTAGAGTCGGCGGCGCGTGACGATGGAGGAAGGGCCAACGAAAGAATGACGTGCTTTGCTCCTCGGTTTGCGGAAATGACGCTTGGCCGGACACGGGGTTGGTCGGTGATCTGCGGATGTTTATCATTCAAAGAAATGGATACCAGGGTGTAGTGAGGAAGCAGGAAGCGAAACGAACTGAAAGTGAGCGGAAATAGGGCTGAATCTTGGGGTTTTTGAGTGCTTCTAGGACCGGCCCTGCAATCTTGAGCACGCTTTCTGTCACGTCGGCGTATTCTGCGGCGCCGTTTTTTTTTTCGTGTGAACAAGGTGGATTTCTGTTTGACTGTGGAGACATTAATTGATTCGCTCACCGCTCATGATCACCACGTTCGGAGGGACTTGCGAGTTCTCCGTAGTCTTTGTGAACGTCTGATTACATTTAAATCAACGGAGCAAGAAGACCGGACGGAGGGTGTGCACGCCACTCACAAGGTCCCACCGTTCCTTTTTGATAGAGTTTACCTCGCCTTTTGCGACGAGGGCCCAGACAAACTCGGGCACGGGCGCGCTCGCGTGGAGCTTAAAGTCGAGCGTGAGGTCGTCCTTGGGCGCGTAGAGGAGGTCGACGAGCCCCCAGGCGAGCTGGAAGGCGAACCGGGAAATGTCGTGGCGCGGTCGGAGGGAGAAGGCGGTGTGCAGGGAGGAGACGGTGCGTCTGCCGGTGGAGAAGACGAACATGTCGGCGTAGCCGTCTGCGGTCAGGTCGTCGTGGTGGTCGTCGGGCCCTGAGCTATTGCCGCCCGCGGTGGGTCGCGAGAATTGCTTCTCGAGGATGGGCATGTGCGCGCGAAGCCTGTGCGTTTGGGGGGCAGAACGATGTACATGACGCGTTAGTAGTCCCCTCGACAAGTAAACGTACGGAGGCTACGGGACGAACCATGTTTTTGCCTTGGTTTGATTCGTCTTGCTCCCAATCCAGAAGAAGGCGACATAAGCCAAGACAATGGAAAGGTAGAACACCTCATTTTTGAAGACTTGATATGCATACAAGGGAAAGGTGGGGCGTTGGATGAAAGTATATATACGCGGTTCAGTAGATGGAATTTGCGCAGGCGATAAATATGTGGTGTGAATACGTGTGGATTGACGAACGTTGAAACTCACGTGCTGGGCGAAAGACGAAGAACTTCCAGGTGTACTCCAGGCCATCGTACTCACTGTCGAAAACTGGTGGGGCGGGTGTGAGGAACCGCGAAACGTCTTTGAGGACCTTCGATGCCAATGCCATGGGATGCGATGGCGATGCACCAGCGATCTCCAGACTTGGCAGCATGGGGAATCCCCGGCCCGAGCACCGTCGTTTTCTCTCCGAACCCACCGCACTCGCCGACTACTACCCCGCAACCAACGTTAACCATGTCCCTCGTGGCTCGCACACCTGCCCTGCGTCAGAACATTCTCCGCTCTCGTGTCTTTGCGCCGTCTCGTGGCGTGCACGACTACAAGGTATGTGTGTGTCACTGTCACTCTCTTGTCTCGTCCAACGACTCTGACCTCCGGACTCTTCTTTTGTTTCTAGCACATGCCGTTCAATTATGAGGGCTCGAAAGCCGCCCTTGCTTCCAAAACTGCCGCTTACTTTGCCATCGGGTTTTCCATCCCTTTTGTTGCTGCTTACATCCATCTGTATGTCACAAAGACTTGGTTGTACGGGTGACACGTCGGACTTACAGCTCACGACTTTGCAGTAAGAAGGCTGGGGCCGTATAGGTATGCGAAGACTCCGTGCACGCCCTCCTAGACATAGCAATTCTCCGGTGCTCGGAAAGCCGTTACAAACTGCCTTTTGTCCAAAGTTACATGTGCATGAATAATATATTGGCTACGTTCAAATCCGGGCATCGCCATTGTCACCCGTTTCCACTACGACTCCATCACCATCACCATCACCTTCTACGAGCGTCAAGGCCTGCTCTACAGCCACTGCTTCCTGGTCCTCACTCTGTTCCTGCAGGCTCGCGAGCATCTGTTTGAGCGCCTTCTTGTGTGCTTTCTTTGCCTGGGACTTCGCGCGGCAGTCGCACGTCCGTGTAATGAACCCGGCGTCTCCTTCGATAGCATCCAAAGCGTAGACTGCTGCCCGCTTTGCTGCATATGCAGCCGTTCGGCCCGTCGCACTTGCCAAGGTAACTTCGTGAATGACCACTATAACAGGTCCTTAGCCACGAAATTTGGACCGCGCAAAACAAGAACAGCACACCACTACACAGCGTTCCGTGTGGACATTCTTCTGCTGCCTCATGTTCCCGCGTGACTTCGAATTGTTGGCAGCCGTGAGCTTGCAGAACCTCGAATAATGTCTTGGTCGGGTGATGAGATAACGTGCGCAACGTGATGTGTTTGTCGTAAAATGGCTTGAGAATCTTATCGAAGAAACTTTGAGCTCCCTCGGGTGAGAAGTTGTCTGAGATGAAAATGGCCCCAATCACGGACTCGACGACATCTGAGAGTGCCTGAAGCATAAAGTTAACCCTTGTCAACAATTTCTAGCCTACGCAAACATGCCTTGGGAGGTGCAGTATCGATCCAATACTGGCCGGGCGTACGATCTTCTTGCTTGGCCAGCTCGTACTCTGTATCCCGTTTTCGCTTCAGATTTTCGGCGTATGCCCTTATCTTGTTTGCCAGATCGAACGACTCGGACATGAGGTGTTCGTGCAAGCCAACTTCAACACAGATCGCTCCTAGCGCCTGGTTGGACACCATTGCGCCCTAAACATAGAGATATCAGATGATTGCAATAATACCTTGGCATTGGGGTTATCTTACTTTCAATAAGGTCAGGGCACCAGGCGATAGGGTTGCATCGCGATCGTAGATGTGGCGGATGACCACTAAATCCACTCAGCGTTGAGAAATTCCTAAATCAAAGAAAGAGCTCACGAAAGTCTAGAATAGCGTCACCCAGAAACTCCAGGCGTTGATAGCAGGTCATCTCGAAACCCTGTATCGAGGCGTGCGTCTATACATGTAACATGTGCGCTTAGCCCAGTTCGGGACAATAAAGGGTGTTTCGTCGCACCAATGCTTGGGCCAGTATGTGTGGCCTGTGGAACCTGTGACCCATGATCTCCTCGATCGCCTCCACAGTCCCAGGTCGCAGTCGGGTGGTCACGTCCGGGGGCGGCGCAAGCGCCTTGCGTGCAAAATCGGACCACTGATCAACGCTTGGCACAGCGATGCGAAGAGCCTTTGAAGCTTTGAGGGCCGTTTCGCTCCCTCCTGAAATGTACGCCGCGCCGATAATCGCTTCTACGACATCTGCTACTGCCTAGAAGCCGTGGATAAAAAGCCAATTCTCTGATATTTGCCTGGATATTTACCTTCTCTCCCAACCACTGCATATTAGGATCATCTTTTTTCGACTTCTTGGAGGGCACTTGTTCCACGGCAGGTTTAGGGGCTTCATCTGGCGGAGCTCCTTCGTCAACTTTCCCGTTATTGGAGCCCTTCTCAACGACTATGCCGTCCGCAACGGCAGAGTCGGTCGATTTAACCCCATCAACTGTCGTAGGGTGAGTATCAAGGTCAACATCACCATCAGGACACACGCTAGGTGATATGCGATCGTGCTCTTTATCCTCTCGCTCGTCACCCTGAGCCTGCACTTTGTCCGCACCCGGATCCCTTCCGGCATCATCCGTATTCACATTAGTCGCGCTTTCCATTGAGGCGGTCTTGGGAGGAGGTGGCGGGATCACCTTAAAGTTTGGTGGGATCCATTGTTTTGGCACGAGTGGCTTCGACTGGATATACGACGCCAAACCCACGCACTCGGCGTTAAGGAATAAGGCCTTGTTGCTGATGATGCGCAAACGTGCGGAATGCAACGCGCCTTCGTGTTGTGCGGGATTTGTCACGAAGAGATAGATCGAAGAAAGGTATTTGAGATAGGCATCGCCGAGTAGTTCGAGGCGTTCGTAATCGAATTCTATACAAGCGGAAGGAGCAGAGATGGCAACGAGTAGTTGATGCCCTTGGATGGAGTGGTCAAATAGGGTGGCATTGAGCTGGGTCACGAGAAGCATATCGTCTATCCGTCGCATGATAGAGGGCAGGAGTAATGCAGTCCGAAACGTGCTGAGACATACGTTCAAATTTTATTCTATCAAGGGTGAGGCTAAGTACGTACCTCGCCGCGATGCTAAAACGGGCACATAGTTCAGGAATGAGATCTACGAATATCAGCTCACACAATGACACATGTTCACTTTTACATACATCTGGCCGGATGTTTTGTAGGAATGGGGGGATTCTTAGTGGCGGGATTAAGTCTATTCAGGGGCGGGAGGACTCGATCGACTTCAATCAAGGGTTGATCACAGTCGCGGAGGCCTTCAAAGCCTTTTCGACGATTCTTGCAGTACTCGAGGAAACTCTCATACTTTCCTTCTCGCTGCACACGACAAGTTAATACATTCCAAAGTCGTCAACGCGAAACTTACCGGGCTATCTACCGGCTTGCTTAACGGTGTCAAGTCGGGTCGCAGCTTCAAGGCGTAATATCGCCGCGTATACTCTATCCATCTATCCTGAATAATTGTATCCTCCAGCGAAGCCTCCAAATTTTCCATGTTTAGTCCGGTGACCCAATTGTCCGCGGCAAGTTTAACAAGATCCCAGGGGATGTCGTTGGCTACCTCATTTATGTGCCAACAGTCGACTTGAGGGCGACTGAACCCGGGCCAAGAGGTCTTCAGCGGAGCCAGGAAGTAAGGCATTTCCCCCAACTGACATATCAGCGGTTTGTTGACGATGGATCGAAAAATGCGGATTGTGTAGAGATAGAGCTCGTGTAAGCGCTCCGCATCAACATCAAACCTGGCCCCTGGTCTCAGCTCGACAGCGATTCGGAAACCCGAATCAAACAATCTCAAACTTGGCGTGCAAGGAAGAGGGGCCCGCGTCAACAAGACAAGAGGTCCGTACGGTTCTTGGCCCCGTGCTGAAATGACGGTGGGATAAAGACAGTCGGACTTCAGAGCCAACGTATTTTCCCAGAACTCAGGCTTCATGCGTGAGTACCCGTGGACCCCGGTCTGCTTGTTCCCCGCATTACTTTGAGATGAGATCGTGGCGATGAGATCTTCGTCTGTAGTATCCAGAGTACGAGAAACGTCAGGAATACCTTTTTGACCGATGATTTTTGAGGAACGAGGAAACAGTTGTGGGCCCATTAGACCCCGCTCGAAAAGTTCATTGCACATTCGGTAGCAGGCCAGTCTCCGGGCGTGGGCCTTGGACGTTGAGGGTGGCCCAGACACCGGCGGAATCCGAGGCCCGGGAGGAAGGGTAACCGTGCAAATGAACTGGGTTTGTGCTTTTGGAGACTCAGGTATGGTCTCGAAGCGAAAGAGAGCAGAGGAATGACGAGACCCCCCCTCTGAGGTAGAAACATTCGCGGAAAATCGGAAGATGATTCCGGTTGCATCTTGGACACGGATACGCGCACCTGTAGTTGGGTCTTTGATACGAGGCGCCGTGTCATCTTCATCCTCACTATCAGACAAGTAAGGGTCATGACCATTCTGCATCGTAGCTGGCGGAACAGAGCTCTCTGGATTCTGCAGGACGTTATCCATCCAAGTCTGCATGGTTCCATCGAGCCGTGTGATTTGCAGGAGCTTGCGGCGATGGCTGTCACAACCTCTTTGCATCATGTGGATGAGATGGGAACCCTGTCCATGTGTCCGAGCACGGCAGTTGGCGTAGGAAAGGTGACTGTCGAAGAGGTCATATCTGAAAGAGGTTTGTTGGTCTTCGTGCGGAAACGTAGATGATATGACTCACCGAATAACCACGGATGCAGGGGGTATCTCCAAGTCTTCAGCCCATTTGGTGGCGATTAAGAGGTTGTAGGTGCCAGTTTCAAACCCATGAAAAATCTCGTTCTGATGCATCCAAGAGAAATAGAGGCAGAAAGAGTAAGCAGTAAGGTACGCACCTGCGAAGAGAAATCGGTGTGTATGTCTTTTCCAATGAGGACCTGGGGACGCAATCCCGTGATGTCCAATAACCTAAGAAGTTCTGCCATTACCAGGGCGATCGCACGCCTGCAAACTTTTGCGGATTGAATAGTCAAAAGTTGTGTCAAGACCTGGTTATAATAAGGGAAGATGCTCACCAAAAACTATACCCCGAAATGAATCCTCATGTGGACGACATGATTGTAAGATCTGCACCAACTTCAGGAACTTCGGAGTGACGTTGAGGCCACGAGATGAAGAATCAAGATTGGGCATTGTGTACTCCCAGTTCTTGACAATTTCTCTTGTTTCGAACAGCGTTACATACTCCTTCGCATGCTCCTCGTCTTCGTTGTATGCCAGGGGTACGCTCACATCGAGGTCGGATAGAGCGCGACGCCAAACCAGATCTGAAGCGCAGGAGCCCATATCCAAAAGAACATGAAGCGCTGCCGAGAAGTGGCGACGCGAGTATTTCTCTTCCTTATCCACCTCACGCAAATGCTTGTACAAAGGCGTGAAAGTGAGCTTCGAAGGGGGCTCGTAAAGAACCACGATCTCGGTAGGACGGAGAGGTCCACCGAGGGTAGGCTCAGGCTGTCCTGCCGATGCCGCGTCGTGAATCGCCTTTGGCCGTTTCGACGGGAAACTGGTTTCAGAAGCGGAAGACTGAAGTGAGAGCGCACGTTTCCTCGCTGCAGCGGACAGTACAGCGCCGGAGGCATCATCAACTATGGGTGGGTCTACATCGATGGAGGGAGAACGAGTCCCTTCGTTGTTAGCCCGACAGAGTTGTGCCTCCTGCTCGCTGTCATGTCTGGGGGGCAGGGCAGCTTCCGCGCCCGCTTTCCTCCACGCCTGCTTCCAGATTTTGAGCATTATAGCAGCCAAGTGAACAGATATGAGGATCGCCGGGACGATGAGGTGGTGGGTGGGTAGGAGCACTGGTTGGATGAAAGTGAAAGACGCGCGCTCGCCTCCGCCACTGTGAAGACCCTGGGCCGTGGGCCATAAGCGTGTCTCAGATGATGCACGTCAGTGCACTGCTGCACCGACTCAACACAACCACAGTTCGTCCCGTCGCTTGGTCCTCTTATTCTCTCGTCGGAGCTTTGCCAGCCCATGTCGTTGAGAGCGTGCCTTAAAGGCATCGCCACATCGTATAGCATATATACTGTGCAAGCACCCGCACTCGTCCCAATCCTCGTATTGTGATTACCTCGTGTCCACTGTCCATGTTCAACCACGCTGCCAGTCTCGAGCACATGGATGCAAAGCCGGCCTCCATTCCCGCACATCAGAGACGCCGCGCACTGCCTGAACCGTGTCTTCCCGTCGGTCTCCCATCTACTGGTTCGTGGTCTGCTTCCCTATCAGGACACGTACCGATATCAATCGCTAGCCGCTATTCTTCAAGAGGCTGGTGTCATGGCACCCAAGTCATTATCGATACAGGTCATCAAGGATGCATCTCACACGACAGATGCTCTGAAAGAAGCCATGTCGACCAGCATCACCGACTCGCCAGCATCACCGTCGGTGCCTTATCCCGAGATTACACCAACCTCAACGACGAGTCCAATTCAACGCTTTCTGTCGATGACGAGGTCTACAAAGGCTAAAGGGCCTTGGAGAGATCCAGAGGTATGCAACGAACATTTATCAATTGATTGATGTCTAAATAGTTCTCAGCCATGGGAAGTGTTGCGTGCTGTCGAGAATAAGGACGTAATCTATCTTATGGAGGTTAGGGATCGCGCTTTTAATGTTCGTTTTCTTGCCCTGTACGCGACGTACCCCTGATAGCTTATACTCCTCAGGCTCTCGTTCGCCCATCAGGTGGTGTCACCCCTCTCATCCATGCAATGCACATAGGAAAATCCCACCACGACGTAGCTATCACCTTGGTGGGTGCATTCTCTCGATATATCAACACCCTCGAAGGGAGGGACTTTGCAAAAGCGGAAACCAGGTCGCTTCTTGTCTCCATTCGTAAGTAGTATTCAAGCCCTTGGCTTTTATTTTCCTTTGCTTATTGTACCACTAGGTGGCAGTCTCAAGGTAGCCATCGACTATGGTCTCCAAAGCTCACAGGTCGACCTTCTTGCGTCATTTATGCAGACCCTTGTGATGAGCGAGGGGGATGATTGGATCCAGGAACAGATGAAGCTTGTTGCAACAGCGTTACGGCAAGGCCCTTCAGCCTGTCCCGTAGAGATCGCTCGGACCTCTGTCAAGCGCGTTGCTACGCACGCTCTCGGCAAGGCACCTTTGATCGCAGATTTAGAAGATTAGTGAGCACTTTCCCCGTGAATTGAAACCCGTACATTCTCAGATTATGATTATTGGCTTGTAGTATTTCGAATGCAACACTTGACCTGCTAATGATGGCAGCCTGGAGATTGGCCTTAGAGTCGTTTCATGGAGAGTCTATCCCTGTACGCGCTTTTCATCTCTACCTGCAATATTTCTCACCGATCGATATTACAGACCTACTATTTTGCTCGCGATGACAGGGTGTACAGAATTTTCACGGAACATCTTGACAGTTATCGGGATCATATTAATCGTCGACTTGATAGAAGACTAAAATCGCAGCTTTCAGCTCTGAGGACGATCCTTCAGGGGCGTGCGAGGTCATGGCATGTCAGTGCATCCATCCTTTTCGACTTGGGACAAGGAAGGCTGATTTCCCATAGGGCAAGGTTGACCTATTGGCATCAGAATTTGATGACCCTCGCCCATAACTTTACGCATGCCCGTTCTGTGTTACTTCCGCTTCTCTCAGAAGAAATGCGTAATCTGTACCCTGTTCTCTTGGTCGTCGAGCAGCAGGACTGCCGTCAGTCAACCATCTCATGACACAATCCTCTATTTCCTCTGCCCGTACAAGGTGCCGTCCGGGTCCGAGCTCCCAACCCGCGAAATGGCGTATCATCGGGCACAGATAAATGTCATGATATTCCCTGGATCGTATTCTCCCGCTCTGCTTCGAGGCTTCTGCCGAGACAAAAGCGTTGATGCGGGCATCATGCCATGGACTCTAAAGGGATACAGCTAGTCATTGTTCGTGGATCGTGGGAGGCTAATATGGATTAGCTGATTCTACACTTATGCAAACACACTTTGCTTCTTGGGCCTGGGATAGATGTACTCTTACGTTTCTGCACTATCTTCTCTCTCTCCCACCCACACCCACACCACACACACAAAAGCCCTGTTTGCTTGGCATAGCGGATGTCGTGGTACTATCTCAGTGCCATGGTCGTCAGGCGCCGCGGTAGCCGCGTTAAAGTTTGAAGCTCAAAGCTTAGGGCACGGCGGGCTAACGCTCGACCTCTGCTGTAAAGCTGGCGGGCTGCGTCATTGTCGCCAATTACGTGGCCCAACTTCAGGAGGTGGTGGTGCAGGACTATCCACCCCCTGCTCAGACGGCGGCGAGCACACCACCGATGGCCAATATTCGTTCACTCAGCCAGAAAAATTCATTCTGTCACAAGAACAAGACCAAGGTGTGAGCTAGGGAATGATTTAACGACTATCGAGTACATTATGATGTAAATGCCATCACTTCCATTCTTCTTCACCTTAGCTCGCAGTTTGTTTTCTTCCACTGGTATTTGGGCGCGAGATAAGGGCCTCTATAGATGACGCAAAAAGAAGCCGAACACCAGCAGGGTTCGAACCTGCACTTTCAAGGCGCAGATTTCTTGTCTGCCTTCTCAAAGGGAACAGATTTCTTGTCTGTTACTGGACCACTCAGTTATGGTGTCTTGTGTATAGTAGAGAAGGGATGAACAATATTCAAGCCTCAGCAGATCTCAAACACCTCATCTTGAGTGTTCCTGTGTTTAATCTATTTTACAGGAAAGTCACTATCTACAAGTTCCTTCCATTGACAACCATAGTCAGGGTATTTATCCTCACAGAGTAGTTATACAATCGGGTGTGCTGACAACCATAGAGCATTAACCAAATTGGGCCTACTTCGATCATTTCGATGACATAATTCTCTCCCGAGATAAGAGAATGGAATTTGAACCTGCAGGCCTGCACTCCCGAAGACAATCAGATTTCTTGTCTGGCTCTCAAAGGGGACAGATTTCTTGTCTGTTGCTGTGGCCACTCAGTTATGGTGTCTTGTACATGGAGGTGAAAATCTGTGCCATGAATGAGATAACAATGTGCTCATCTTGAGTGTTCTGGGCGCAAGTAAGCTTTTTCAAAGGACTCGGAGTTTCCTGCATGTGTGCTCGAACCGATTCAAAGCCCGCGCACGCATGGGACAATCCTCCGCCGTCTTGAAGACTAGATAACTCAAAAAGGAGTCACGATAACGCTGAGATGACATCCTCATTGAATGAGCCAAACGTGATGTACTAGACAATCATAGTCTCGTTCGTTCGCCAGTCACACGTATCAGCTCACTGTTCCCTCCTTGGTTAATTTCCTCAGTGGGATTCAACAGGATCGGTTTCATTATATTCTGGGCTTGCTTTCATCACTAAGATTAGATTCCCGGAAATCTCTATCAACAAGTGTTTCTTTCTTATCCAAGGATAGAGACGGATCAGCATGATCTACAGTTTGATTTTGCATCCTTGATTGCCAAAACAAGTAGTTGATCCAGCATGGGGGGAATTTGCTTTTAAGTGCAGTGAGTTCAGCGTACTAAGGTCCGAGTATCGTTGTCCGCGCTGCATAATTTATTTCCATACAGAACAGCCATAACGAATATACCAATTCCATAGTTGACACATTGACGTGCTGATTATGCTCGGCTGCAGCAATCTCCGGCTTACAGTGATGAAAGGTCCCAGAATCAATCGGCAGAGTTCATGAGTAATACAACTGGTTGTACGCCATGAAAGATAGCATTGCTTTCCCACAAACTGATTGACACGACATGTTTTGGGAATAAATGATAGCCAAGCCAGATTTGTTGACTAAGAGCTATAACACTTTGCTAATGGTTATTCCGATCAGATAACAAGCTCGTCAGCATCAGTCCCAGCGAGAGAGAGTCACGCAGGGTTCATGACGTCGAGACCAAGACGAACCTTAGGTGGGATGGTAGCATTATGTGCAAACAATAATTATACCACATACACAACGACCTGTTGATTGGCTAGTCTCGCGAAGTCATTGGCCAGCATATGGGCCGGTGGGTAGGCAGCTAATTGAAGACTAGTCGCGCTCCCGTCCACCACACCCAGAGGCCCACGGCGCCCAGGGCCAGCACTGCAGGTCCAAGATCCAGTAGAATTATAGTATAAACCCAAATGGTCCCCAGCGGTGGGCACTGTCGCGAACGTTTTAAGAAATATAGTCTGGGCATTAGACAGAGAGTCGCTAACCTGTTGCATGTTGACTAGCCAGTTGCCGTGATTTACTTGGTAGATCATCCGCGTCCCCGACGCAACAGACAACACGAAAAAGGAGGCCTGTGCCCATCTCGTGTGCTTGTACCTGTTTGCTGCAAACAATGTAAGCATACAGAAAAGAGAGGGATTCAGGCCGGCCTCACTATAAAACACGAAGATCGCAAGGACTTTGTTCGCCCTGAATTAGTAGGGTTACGATGTCCAGTAATTTGGTACGTACTGGGAACACCGGTGGACATTCTTTTGGAAATGACATCCCAGGATGGGCGTTGGCCGTATTGGAAATGGATGAGACTATTGACTGCCTTTAGTTTATGGTGTAGTATGCGAAAGCCGAGGGCGAGGACAGTGCTCACATGTACATCATGAGAAGCAAGAAGGACACAGGGACCAGCAGCGTTGTCGCAGCGAAGATCTCCTCTGCTAACGGGTATTCCTCCTCATCGTCATTTGCCTGGTTTGCTGACGGTGGTGCAGAGGTAGAGCTTGGGAGTGATTCACGACCTTCAAGGGCCTGGGCCTTTTCCAATATACCGCTCTGCTTGATTACTCGCAGCTGTTCTTCTCTAGGAAGTTGCAGCAAGTCAGGAGTGTCCTGTCTTGAGTTTTTGTCCGTCTGACGCTTCCTTGCCATAAGTCTGAAGGTAAGTTACACACAGAACGTGCACGTCGACGCGACGCGGCGGCTCCACCGCGCCGTTCCTTTCCGGTCCACGGACATGACGAACACCGATACAGACACGAATTTGCTCGACATTTTAGAAGCTCACGGACAAAAGTTTCTTGAATCCTTCAAACCACATCGCTTAGAGGATGTTAAGAGACAACGCCCTCTTGGAAGTGCTGCCACTGAGGCTCACCGGTCCACGAAACGTGTAAGAACCGAAACCGACCGGTCAAGCTCAGTCGACTATTCTGATTCTGCGGAAGAATGGACCGGCTTCGGGAGCGATAAACAAATAGAAGATGTACATGAAGTCTATTCGTCCACTGAGGAGGGGGCGCCAATCGAGGGTGCGTTTATATTCGACATGATAGTGCATTTAAAATCTCACTATCATCACGGATCGCGTGCTCATAGCCACCACCTCTGAAACCATTTACACACCAGATGTCTTTGTCTTTTCTGGCCCAGGGTCAAAATTATCGGAACCACTATCGAAAAAGATGAAGGGCAAGGCCTTCATGGTGCGTTCATTTCTACGTCCGTTATGGCGTTGCATTAACCTGCCCCAAGTCTTCCAAAGTATCTAAACTAAGGGACGAGACAGAAGGACAGAGAATGAATGGCACAGTGGACCCCGTCGACGACGAAGACGATGAACTGTGAGCATCAAGGGTGTCATACTTACTCCCCAGCCCCGCTAATTCGACCAGCACTAACGCACAGAATGATGCACTACTGCATCGCTTAGTACATACGCAACTCCTTTCGGGCTCATTAAACCCGGAACTTGGTCTCAACTCCGCCCAAAGAAAAAAAGCCCTGGAAGGACGCATTTTGGAACTGGCCGGGAGCTCAAAACTCGGTCAGGGTGAAAAGACGGTTCGCGCACAGGAAAGAGACAAAGCCTCGAAGCGCGTCCGAGAAGGTTTACTCGAGAAACAGAAGCAAAGACGGGAGAAGCTGGTACAGGAGGTGATTGCTCCCACCCGGTTTCGTGAATTCCTCCTCACGGAAATCCACAGGCCAAGGACATGGGTAATTATCACCCGGTCGTCAAAAAGTTGTTCCAGGATCCGCTAGAAAAGAGCACTAAACGTAGCCACAAGAGAGGGTTAGGGTTCGGTGTTGGCTCCTATGGGGGAGGTGTGCTGAGGCTTAGCAAACGAGACATCGAGTCTGTACAAGGTGGCCGGACGGGTAGTCAATCCCAGGGTAGACGGCGCCATAAAAAATAACCACACCATAAGACATGTGAAGCATAGGTGTGATCGTGAGAGGTAGTGTGGTATACCAAAGACGAGAACTGGCGATTCCTTGCACGGCTCATCGCCCTCGACAAACTAGAAACTCTAAATTCGTAGGGGAAACAGTACACTCTAATGTTCAAACACCCTCATGTGGTGATTCTGACGACGGATTTCCCAGCAAGGAGCTGCCTTCGTCGGACTCCTCTAAATCCTCAGAAGCTAGCCCATGAGATACGTCTTGCAACTGACGCTTCACAAGTGCATACAAAATCCTGGAACATGATCAGTGGCGTGTCACGAGCGCGAGATGATTCACCCACCAGCCAGACGCGAAAGTACTCAAGATACCTACGACAATTAAGATGACGTTGACCACTTTGGTTTCTATTGTAAGATTAGGACCAGCCGCGTGGGAGATATGACATGGTTGTTACGGGTGTCCATATGTTCTCTCTGTTTTCCGTCGGATAGCAGAGCCATACGGGCGCCAATGAAAACATAGAGAAAAAACTTCGGAAAACAGCAGACCGTGGCTACCATAAATTCCCAGACGGACACGGATTGTATAGACTAGCAAGCCGCAGTCGGTACTCCGTCAGTGCATATGAAATACGTCAGACGACCCACCGCAAAGAGGGAGTTTGAATATACCCATGGCAGGAAAGGAGACAATCTAATGAGGATGATGAGGGGAAGACCTTTGGCATCCTGAATGACAGTCGGCTAGGGTCACGGGAGTGAATGGATGAAATACTCGCAATGACCGCTTCCAAGGCCTTCCATGTTTGATTTCTCTCGGACAAGGAGCGCAGCACGTTGCCGAAAAAGTGGCGCAATGCAATAAAGACGAGGGTCGATGCGACTAAGGACGCAGGCGCGGCAACCAGGATACCTTTCATGCCGTAAGTGAAACCGCACAAGTTAAGCATCGTTGTGTGTCCTATCAAAGGAGGGATGGATATGATTTCTAATAACCACGAACAAGTGAGTGAGTGAGTTGTATGTGTGAAACGAACGAACGTATTAACGTTGCAAGGAGCATCCAACCCAAAGGGTGCTCCCTGATCCTCTGGCCCAAATCATAGAACGCTTGGGCTATATGCGCAGGTTTGATGAGGACTATTAATGCAACCAGCACACAGTAGAATAGGGTGAGTGCGAAGATTAAGAGCTGACAGCCCAATGTTAATCCCAAACTGAATATCGAAGTCATGACCCGGAGCTGACCTTTCCAGTGAGAGGAAGCTTGCGGAAGCGGAGAGCAAAAGATAAAAGATAATGCTTTAGAAAGGAGAGTAAGGTAGTTCGAGGTCTTGTGCTGTAGTCCCCTGTCATATTGCCTCGTGTCAGGGTTGGGTTGAGGTGAGTTGAGAGAACCGGAACAAAGCTGTGCTGTTATCGATGCCGGGTTAAGGATAAGATAACCACGTGGTATTTGCCATCGTGGAACCTTTGCCAGTGCAACTTCGACTCGAGATCCTATTTTTTCGACTCGCCTGAGGAGTGCCACCCATGGAGAAGTATTCTGCCTTTCGAGTGCGTCCCTCTATTCTTTTACCATCCTCTGACCCCTAAAATTTGATCCCAAGGATCCAGGAACTGGAATACAAGTGCGTGTTTTCACGTTCGCGCATTCGTGCTTCATTAGCTCACTGCCAGTAGCCTTTCCTAACGCCTGTCCCACCTTTAGGGTCAAATACGTTTTCCAGAATAGCCTTACCATTGTCATATGCGCTAGGAGTCGTTCGAATGGCCCTCATCATAGTTATTGCCGCGCTCTACGTCGTGTTCGTTTCCGGCGTATGTGCTGTTCTGGTAAGAACTTAAAGGCTCTCATCTAAGTGGGCCTTCTCTTACTCCCGCACTGGCAGCGGCCTATCCCCCCAATACACAGGGCTATCTCATACCTATTAACAGCAATCCTATCTAGATTATCACTGTTTGTTCTTGGTGTATTGTGGATACCCGTTGAAGAACTTTCACGGAAGCGGGGGTTCGTGTTCCACCTTTAACCGAAGCGAGGTTCTAACACCAGGATTGAAGGAGATCTGGTGAATCTCGGGAACCGTGGCGCCCTGGTGCTGGGGACTTCATAGTATCGAATTGGGCTTCGTGGATAGAGGTTCTGTGGCTAGCTTTTCGGTGCGTTTATTACAGCCACGTAGCTTTCAACACATTAATGATATATTTTCTTAGCTTTGATCCCATATTTGTGCTTCCAGTCAGCGATGACCCAGTGCCACAGCGTGACACACTCCCCGAGGCCCGCACACCAGGACGGAGGACGGGCACGGGCTCTGCTGCGATTTCTCTCTCCACTAAACCCATCGTGCGGCGAGCGAATATTGTTGGCTTCCGCAAGGTATCGCTGTTACGCATCATTATGTGTACAGGAGGTACTCCCTTGGACGCTTCGGGTGGTAATTATTTCAATCTCGAGGAGATTCGAAGCTCTGCCAGTCGACCCATCGTCGTCTTTCCGGAATGCACAACCAGCAATGGTCGCGGTCTCCTCAAATTTGCCGAGCTCTTCAAGGACCGCCCAGTCCCTGTCAAGGGGTACAGAGTTTTTATCATGTGTATTCGGTGCGTGACCAACTGCAACTATTCCGCTCTTGATGGTCAGACTAGTTTTCAGGTATGATCCACCCACGCCATTGTCTCCGACGTTATCGCATTCCATTCCGTCACGGCTGAATCCGCTATCCCACGTATTTTCTTTGGCAAAAAGTCTCAAACCATCTGCCATTTCGATTCGTCTTCTTTCCCAAGCCGAGTCACTCAGTTCGCCATTGTTCATGGCTAGCGAAGTGGTGTCTGGCGATATAGGGGAGGACACCTTTACGGCCGCCTGTTCTGGTTTGATCTCCCAGCTTGGGAAGCTGAAGAAGACAAACTTGAGTTGGGAAGATAAGGTCTTCTTCCTCAAGTTGTATCGTGAAAAACAGGGATAGGTGGAAGGAACACCTTTTGCGTCCTTGATATAAAAAATGGATTGTGTTCGTTCATATCAAAATATAGCTCATCCGGGTCACGTGATGGGAAGATCAGCGCGTCGCGTCCTAAGCACGACACACTCCGACTTGAATTCCTAACCCGACCAACTCCCTAAAGATTTCTATCCCGCCTCGCAACCCAGCAAATTATCTCTGAATCACGTCGGTCTTTATCCCGCCAATCCAACCCACCGCAGACATCATGAGCCGCTACTTGCGGGCTATCCTCGTGGTGATTTTTGCCTTCTTCTATATTGTATTTGCCTCGTATCTGCCAAGTGAACAGAACGTCCCGACTGCCGCAGAACGAAAGTACGCGAAAGCACATTCGTTGGGCAGCGGATACTCCTTTGATTCCAAGGATGGCTGGCAAACGGTCAACGTCTCCAACCTGCCCTACAAGTATAGACCGCGTTCTACCGACATCCACGGGATCACCAAGGCCACTGTTCATCACACCTATGTCAAAACTATCGCAGATCAATTTAATAGCGTGGTGATGAAAGTTTGGAACGGCATTGCCTTTTCGGTGACGAAGGAGAAGCCGACACCGGTAATCACAACGTGGTAGGCACCCGGCACGGAGCTACGTTAAACTTAAGTTGATTCGCAACCTAGGTACACTGGGAAAGACCTTCTCAACCCAAGCTGCTGGAGCAACCCAGTGTGGGCCCCAACGGTGAGGAAAATTGTACATGAGCGTTGAACGGGATTAAATTAAGGGCGCTTCAATGCCAGGATCATTCTTATGTATGTGCCATCACCCAGGAGGGTTGGGTGTCGAAGCCCAAGTGCTTCGACTTTCTCGAATGTAGGCAGCGATGCTTAGCAGTACGGGCCACAGAACATACTAACCTGGTGGTCATATAGTGTGCACCCGGCCTGAGAGATGTGTCTTTACCCGAGTGGTCGATTCATGCGCCGGGTGCGCCAAAGGATCAAAGCACGTCGACTTAACCAGGGCTGCCTTCGGATCGCTCGCCGACCCCGATGAGGGAATACTAACAGTATTTATGAGGCATGCCAAAGAGCCGTCGGAATGGTGAGCTGGTTACAGCGCTCAAAGAAGTCGTTTTCTGAGAGCAGATATTAGGATGGATGACTTGTGGGGTCCTAAGCATTGAGAGTAATTGAAAGGGTGTTGTAAACACAGCTCTACTGCAGACCGGCCGGTGCCAAAGGCATTGCAGCTACCAGCATGACCTATGAACTCGTTGTGTATGAAAGACGTGGCTCAAATGTTCACCCGTTTCCTCTTTTTACCCTCGGCGATTCTGGCAAGGACTTTTTGTTCGTCTAGGCCCGCTTCTTCGTAGAACTCGGCTGTTCGTCGAGCATCGCCTTGTCTGCGAATGAATTGTAGAGCAGCGAGATTATAGTTGATTGTTGACTTCTGGCGGAGCAGCGCAGCACGCAGGTGCGTCCGGAGAGGTATGAATGTGGTGCGCATCGTGCGATTGGCCACCATCTGGTGATGGTGTACTTTAAGGAGGAAGAACAAGATGCGGGAAACCAGCGGGATATTCCATTCCTGAGCGATGATGAACATTCTGCGCTTACCAGACCTCGCCGAGAGGGTACTCACCCGTTGAGCCCAGATGTTCAGGTAGACCATGAGGGACATGACTTTGCCAAACGGCAGGACCAAGAGAGCATCGTGCAACGCCGCGCTTTGAACGCCTTCTACAACCTTTAACACCCACGCTTCAGGTTCGAGGTTTTGCGCAACCAGAAGGGGATTTCTTGGCGGCGGTTGAATCGTTGCCAGCTGTTCCTCGGACAAGCCTTCCCCTGCTCTCTCGTATGCCCGGTGAGCATCAATCTCTCCATCAGCGAGTTCAAGGGCCTCGCTTATGCGTTCGCCAGCCATAAGGGTCTCGGTAGTTTGCTTTGACACGCCGGTCGTCTCGGCTTGTGTAGGGACCTCGGACGTAGGATCGCCGCTTCCGATGGGAAGATCTTCCCGGTTCAGAGCATCAGCAAGACCACCTTCGTAGAGCTGCTCGAGATCACGCTCGCGCTCTTCCTCGAGGAAAAGCTTAGAAAGACAAGTCAGGCCTGTTGATGCATACAATAAGGATGAATTCCCCTACGGGTTCGTCGAGCTTCTCCCATACCCGTATGGACTTGTCGTGCGACCCAGTCACGACGAACTTGGCAAAATTGCTAACAGCGAGGGCCCAAATCTCACCGTGGTGACCTTCAAGCCTCTGGATGTTCTCAAACTAAATCATGGGGTATTTAGCTCAACAGGAGCGAATGTATTTTGCACATACCTTATCTCCATCCCAATACTTCAGGAGCTTGTCCTTTCCGACTGTCCAAAAGTAATGGCTTTTCTTTTCAAATGCCACCTGCATCACACTATCGTCATGGGCAAATATGGACTTGTGGCAGTCACCAAAATCGAGGCCCCAGATCTTCACGTTTTTGTCAGCGGAAGATGTTACAATAAGCTTGGAGTCGTATGATATGTCCATGGAGAGCACAGGTAGCTGTGAGTCGCGAACCACAATCATGAGAGTGTGGCATCGTCAAAAACTGCAGTAGCGTACCTTGTGTCCGTAGAGAGAAAGAAAAAATTTGAGCGTGTCCTGGTAGAACACTTTGACAGTGGAGTCAAGAAGTGCGACTGCGAACAGCTTTCCATTGGGACTATAGCGAATGGACAAGATGTCGTCGGCCATTTTGAGGGTGCGAGTATGGATAAGAGATATGGTTTTCCTCCCCTAATACGAAGGTCATGCACCGTCAAAAGGAAACTGGTGGAGGAAGGGAGACATACTGGTTCAATGTCTAATTGTTGCCATTCGATATTCCAGAATTTGACATCCTTGTCAGCACCTCCGGTAACCAAGGCTTGCTGATCTGGTCGGACGTGTATGGACCATAACGTCGCCGTGTGCGCTTTGATGGTCTCGACTAGTGTCGACGACGAGAGATCAAAAATCTGCATTTCTCCAGATTTCGTCCCAATGACGACCTGCGGGGACTTATGAGACGAAAAACCACAGGGAAAGTGCAGGACGCACGTATTGATCTCCAGGAAGAAAGGCACTGCATACAGAATGTCCGCATTCTAAAGTGCGGATACAGGATGTTGTGTGCGTATTCCATATTTTCAGTGAACCTTGAAGTGTGTTTGCTACGTTTCCGCTGAGTAGTTGGTGCAACTCACCATTTGAAGCGGATGCCAGTAAAGTATCGTCGGAACTGAGTGAGAGTGTTCTGACGTCCGTCCGGTGGCCGGGAATGTCCAGGGAATAAAGGCGAGCGGACTCTTGAGGATTCTCTTTTGACTTTGTATATCTAGGAACGTTATACACTTCCAGGGCGTTGTTAGATAATGAAAAGAATATCTGTGACAGATGAACAAAGGACGCCGGTCAAAGTGTCGAACTGGCAGCGAACCTGGACAGTATTTTTCGTGGGAACCTCTGGGGGTAGCGCAAAGGA
The DNA here is from genome assembly GCA_022376545.1 of Russula dissimulans. Lineage (NCBI taxonomy): Eukaryota > Fungi > Basidiomycota > Agaricomycetes > Russulales > Russulaceae > Russula > Russula dissimulans. The sequence goes on from WTXJ01000006.1 coordinate 1,027,447, forward strand.
CTTGATTTTCCCAGTAGCCCGCACAATCAAGTATGGGGTAAATAAATCAGCCAGCTCGGCCTTCTCAGCATCTCCATTTGCAGGAGTATCGTCGACTTTCTCGCCTTTACCCATGGCCGCTTTGGCGTCTGCCCTCTTTTTCCTACGGGCATTTTTCTTACGTATCTCATCGTCAGTTCGCACGCGGAAAACCTCCACAGAGCGGTCGTGGGATTGGACAAAAAGATACGGAAGTATAGAGTGAAATGCGATTTGAGAAACACGGTTGGGCGAAGCGAGAGGCAGCGTCGATACAGGGTGGATCACTTTCAAGAGCTGTGAGAAGATAGATGAGAGTAGGGCCCAAGCACTCCAACTGTAAAACGCACTTCTCCATTTTCCGACTCCTTGATACCATCCATTAGCGCCTTAGCTTCGATCTTCCATGCTTTCAGCTCGCCTTCGTTGCTCCCTGTGAGAAGCAAGTCCTGTTCCGAATTGAGACAAAGGGACCACACTTCAGCCCGGTGAGCGACGATTGTCTGAACGCAGTGCTGGGTAGACAGGTCCCAAAGTTTCACAAACGTATCTTTTGAGGAGGTTATAAGGAGCCAAGCGGTGGTATTTGTGGACGTGGACGGCGTCGAAGACGGATATTTAGAGAGGAAGCGAATATTCGTGATTTGATCTCGATGGCCTCTCAACCTATGTCTTTATTGAGTTCTTGCACTCACCCGATGTAGGAACCACGCACCGGAAAAGGCCAGCCTCGCCAATGACATCCCACAGAATAAGGTCGGTGTCTTGGGAACCGGATGCAAGTCGGGCGCCGGTATTATCGAAAGCGAGTGTAGTAATGGCCCGCTTGTGGCCGTTGAATGTGGCGACGACCGACTTGGAAGCTACGTCCCAAAGCCTGATGGAGCCGTCTGAATAGCCAACTGCAAAGGTTACCCCTTTCGGTGACTGCTCGATGCAAGTAACTTCTGCACGATGATTCGTTTCGTGCCACATAGCGACCTTTGAGAGAGTGAGCGCGTCTCAGTGGCCTGTCTTCTAGGAGAACGCACCATCTGGCCAGTTTTCACGTCCCAGACAAGCACATCCTCGAGCGCGGGGACGAAAGCGAACTTTCCATCATATATTGAGTTGGAGGACGGGCTACAGACGAGACCAAATGCCTAAACAGATATAAGTGTAGGTGAGGTGCACTTTGCGAACAACCATACCTGGGTTGGCCCATGTCTCAGGTAGCTCTGGACCATGATCAAGTCAAGTCTCGTGTTCGCGGCCCGACTTGCCTATTTGTCTTTACGCCACGATCAACAACAATAGATGCAGGTCCTCTCAGGCTTTCCCGCAACCCCCGAGGCAGCAGGTCGCTTCTTACAATTCGTGAACGCCTCTCCGACTCCCTTTCACGCGGTACACAATGCCGCCCTCCGCCTAGAGAATGCTGGTTTTAGAAAAGTATGCCGCCCATCATCGCCTTCTTACAGACCGTCTCAGCTGCTGTTGTAGATTAGAGAGAAGGATGAATGGGAGTCTACCCTTAGGGCTGGTGGAAAATATTACTTCACGAGGTACATTACCTTTCCTTTTTTTTCAGACAACACGATACGACCTCACCACAGGAACCAGAGTTCCTTGCTGGCCTTCACAATCCCGCAAAACTGGAAGCCTGGGGCGGGCGTCTCCATCGTAGGCACCCACGTCGACAGTCCTAACCTCCGAGTACATCTTCCCTTGTCTGGCTGTGGTTCATAGCCTCATAAGCTACGCGCATAGATACGACCCATTTCGAAACGGTTCACCTCCGGTTACCTTCAAGTCGGCATAGAGCTATACGGGGGTGGCATATGGCATACCTGGTTCGACCGCGATCTTTCCATTGCGGGACGCGTGGTCATCACTGAACGAGGCTCGAACTACACCTCACGACTGATCAAGATAGACCGACCGCTTCTCCGCATTCCCACGCTAGCCATCCATTGTAAGCCCCCAATAATGTATGTATATTGACGTTTTACAAAAGTCGTCAAAGTGGACAGATCAGCTGCCGATAATTTCAAGTTCAACACGGAGACAGAGTTCGCGCCCATTCTCGGGCTACTTGCTTCAAACCTGAACGCCCCCACAGACAAGTCGCAGAGAAAAAGCAAGGAGCCGACAAGTTCTGGTATTCAGGACAATCACCACTCGGCGCTCCTTGCCGTGCTGGCAGAGGAGATGAATGTCAAGCCTGAGGAAATCCACGATTTCGAGCTGTAGGTACCTGTACTTCTGTTCGACGATAAGCACGCTGAACTATGAGCATCAAGGCAACTTTATGACACACAACCATCTGTGCTTGGCGGGTTGGACAATGAATTCATTTTTAGTCCTCGGATGGACAATCTCTTCTGCTCGTAAGCATGCCTCTCTAGAAATATCACTGGTCGTGACTTTCACTATTGATATCAGATTTGCTGCTGTCGAAGCCCTGTCGGAGAGTGCTTCATCGAACCACTTTCCTCTGGAAGGGAATGTCAATTGCATTGCCCTTTTCAATCACGAAGAGATTGGTTCCGTCTCCACTACGGGGGCCCAGTCATCCCTCCTCCCTTCGTTATTGCAAAGACTCTCTCCGACACCAGCGTTGTTGGCTCAGTCTATAGCCAAATCACTCCTCCTTTCCGCAGATATGGGTCACGCTATTCACCCCAACTACACTAGCAAGCACGAGGATAACCATAGACCTCGTGTGAATGGCGGGATCGTAATCAAGACGAATGCCAAGCAAAAATACGCTAGCGACGCAATTGGGTCGTTTATACTGAAGCGACTGCTCGAGAAGAGAGGCGGAAAGGCACAAGAGTATGAAGTCCGCAACGACATGTATGTCGACCAGCCCCTCTGCCTATTCATCTCTGACATGGAACGTTCGTACATCAAGGGTTTGTGGGTCAACTGTTGGCCCCATGCTGTCTAAACTCGGCTTGCGCACCGTCGACGTTGGGTGCGCGATGCTTTCGATGCACTCTATCCGGGAGACTGCAGGGTCACACGACGTACAACATGCGATTGATCTTTTCAACTCCTTCTTTGAGGAGTTCGCTGCGGTCGACGCCCAGCTCTCCATAGATTAATTTTGTGCCTATATAGTCTGAAAGCACTGATGCTAATGAGTATACTTTTGTCGCGACGACCCGGTCAGCGGGCTTGTCTTTTGGAAGGCCTGGTGTCGGCTTGTTCATCATTGCCAGAACGGCCAGCTGTAGCCTGCGAGTTTGACAACATGCTGCGTTTTCTGGCGGTTCGTGTATAATGCGAGAGCACCCATTCCCGCTCAGCTTCAGTTTGCTCGATTGTACCCTGCCGTATTTCGTAGGCTGGAAGAGCGATGAGGTAAGGTTGAAGTTGCCTTAAAGACAGCGGGAAACCTACGTTTGAGCTCGAATCGCGGCCCCACTTCTGCGAGCTGGACTTCCTTGGGTGATGTCTTGACAAAGACATGGTGCCTAAGACAGTGATCCTCGACCGGCGCCCTTTAAAAACGAAGATCAACACCACCCACCGAAATGAAATGAAGTCGTTCTCATTCGAGAAAGTCATAACTCGCTTGCTATCTTCTTTGGGCACGGGAAAGATATACTTCAGGCAATCTCTCACCCTCTCTCCGAGCTTTGAGCTGAAATTTTCGAAGATCAGGTGGGGATACTGCTCTGAAACGGTCGAAGACCGGTGCGATTCGATATCGTGGCGGAGGGTGACGTTATGGAGCGTAAAGTAAAGGGTGGGCCCGTGTGGGAAATGAGACACGATCAGGGCATCTAAAGGCGAGAGCTTTTCTATGAGCCAGGAGAAACACGCGACATGAAAAAATCGCACCTGGTACCCCTCTATGCTCGTGAAGTACAATAAGGTCCGTGACGTCGTTGGCACGGCAAGCCTCCGCAAGGTCCTTTACTACGTAGTTTCCCCTATTAATCCTGTACGAATTGGGGAAGATCAGGCGCATTTCCTGCACGGGACAGGCGCGAATGAGCAAAAGAAGCGTAAAATCCGGAGGCTCCGCCTTGCCTTGGCAAACTGCAACAACTTCGAGCTCGGGTCCCTCGACGTAGTCAGGATGATCTTCGGGTCAAGTATTCCCGCTCTTGAATATTCGCTATCAATGTGCGTTGTCGGGTCTACATTTTAGGGGGGTTTTTTTTTTCCTTTGGTCTAAATCTCGCACGCAGAAGTGAAGGAGGCCGACCCTACCAGCTTGGGCCTCATCAAAGGCCAGGTCCTTCCCCAGGTCGCGTGCATGTTTTCTGAGCTCTGTGGGAAGCGCTTTCCCGCTCGCCAAGGCATCTTTGAGCTGCTGCTTGCGCTCGTACGTCAGGCGCTCTTGGGCTTCGAAAGATTTCGTATAGACGTATTGACGGCGCTCGCGGGCTTGCCTTCGTAGCTTTATCGATAAGTTAGCGGGTGGAGACAGTAAAATGAACCCACAGTACTTGCCATTGTACTTGTTTAAGGAAGCGGTTTCGAAGATGCGTGTCAAAGATTCGTGGTGCGAGCTTAGGAGCGCGCACAAGTTGTACTTTGTCTTATCGATGATCTTACCCCTCCGAGTCAACCGTGGGCAAAGCACATTCTCGCAGAGAACCGCACACCTGATGTGTCTCATTTTCAAGATAAGGAATGAGATGCATACTGACATTATTATCTTGAGTTGGAAACTAACGTTCAGTGGACTGCCCATGGGTAAGCAACCCAAAGCGATCATTACATGATGTACACGACTGGTAAAGCTAAGGCATCATTACGACGCTCCTTGGTATGCAATAAAGAAATATTAAGTGATATAACGTGTCTATGAAGTATTTGGTTCAACAAAGTGGTGTATACGTATACTGAGTGGCGGTAGGAACGAAGAATTGCTTCAACAGAGTCTTACATCAGGTCAGAATTCCTCATCGAGTGTGCTAAACCACATTACTGTATAGATGTCGGCCAGATGAGGGAATGGGACGTACAAGGTCCGTGCAGTGTTTGGAGGTTGTTCGGATGGCTGTATACCGGCCATCGAGTATTCCGCGACGCGTCTCTCATAAAAGTTTGCCTTGCCTTGCAAAGAGATCATGTCCATGAAATCAAAAGGATTTGTGACGTGGTAGTGTTTTGGATTGCCAAGAGCAAGAAGCAAGCGATCGGCAACAAACTCGATATACTGACACATCAGGGTGGCGTTCATGCCAATGAGACCGACAGGAAGAGAATCTGTGGTCGGTGAGGATACTGATAAGGAACTTTAGAGGAATACGTTACCGCAAAGGAATTCCTGCTCGATGCTGACAGCCTCCGTAATTATGTCTCGGATCACGTCGGGATGTGGTCTTCGTCTGAGGTGCTTGAAGAGCAAGCACGCAAAGTCGGTGTGCATGCCTTCGTCCCGGCTGATAAGTTCGTTCGAGAAGGTCAGTCCAGGCATGAGGCCGCGTTTCTTGATCCAAAATATCGCCGCGAACGAGCCCGAAAAGAATATTCCTTCCACGGCCGCGAAAGCCACAAGTCTCTCGGCAAACGTCGAAGACTTGTCGGATATCCACCGCAGCGCCCACACCGCCTTCTTCTTGATGCAGGGCACCGTCTCGATGGCGCCAAAGAGATGTGCGCGCTGGTCTAGGTCAGAAACGTAGGTGTCGATCAAGAGCGAGTATGTCTCAGAGTGGACGTTTTCCATCATTGTTTGAAAACCGTAGAAGCAGCGCGCCTCTGCCACTTGTACCTCTGTCGAGAAGCGCACGACGAGGTTCTCATTGACGATGCCGTCGGAAGCGGCGAAGAAGGCCAAGACGCGCGAGATGAAGAAGCGCTCGTTTTCATTCAGACGTTCATTCCAGTCGCGGATATCATGAGCCAAATTGATCTCTTCCACACTCCAGAAGGACGCCTGGGCTTGCTTGTACATCCTCCAGATCTATCCGCACATGTTGTGAGAGGCTCGTGGGACACGTAGGGACGGGATCGACTGACGTCTGGATACTGAATAGGAAAGAGTACGAATCGTCGTGTTGACTCCCTCAGTAGTGGTTCCAAATCTCGACGCACGATGAATGTGGTTGTGGAGACAAAGTGGGATTACATCGCTCACTTTCGGGAAGGTCAACTTCTCCTGCGAAGCGCTGACGATCCACGCGGCCACTATCATCAGTGGTCGAAAGCATTGTTCAGAGGTGTGGTGACGTGACGATGTGGCTGAGCCACATGACAACCGAGCGCGTCAATAGACCACAACAACGCGACCCGCTGTTGATTCCAACTCAACAGACGTATAATATAAAAACCTCGTCCCATTTCCCAACACTTTCGTTGACTTTTGCCCTCCGCGAATAAGTGCCTTTCTCCCTCGAAGCCTCTTGTCTCTACCATTACTGTATAATCAATGGCATCTATTATCCGTCCTACCACCCCGGTTAACCATGCCGTGCTAGAGGCAACGCCTAGTAAGAAGGTTAGCATTGATACCTGGCACAACTCTGCCTGAGCTCATCCTCCTCGAAGGCTGCGGCTGCTCTGCAGGCGATATCCCTCGAGTCTCCCGTCAAACCGGCCAAAAAACTTTCCGCTGCTCCTGTCATCGACGATGCTCGTCATTCCCCTTCGCCGGTGTCTGAGACCGAAGAGGTTGAACACGAGGAGGTGGACCCCCGTAAACGTTTCGTTGGAGATGTCGATCTCCCAGAGAGTGCGTCGCCTAATGTTGTCCCATTCATGAGCCCCTGCTCACTGTTCTTATAGGCCAGGAGCCGCTCCTCATAGAGTCAAAACGTCGCTTTGTTCTCTTCCCCATCCAATATCACGAGGTAACCTTTCTCTTATCTACTCGCCAACTTCAAACTTATGGTTGTCGAAGATCTGGCAAATGTACAAGAAGGCTGAAGCCTCCTTCTGGACCGCAGAGGAGATGGACCTTTCCAAGGACCTTCATGACTGGAACAACCGTCTGAATGACAATGAACGTCACTTTATCTCGCATGTCCTGGCTTTCTTTGCCGCTTCCGACGGCATTGTCAACGAAAATCTCGTCGAGCGATTCTCGAACGAGGTTCAAGCCGCCGAGGCGCGTTGCTTCTACGGCTTCCAAATCATGATGGAGAACATTCACTCCGAGACCTACTCTCTCCTCATCGACACTTATATCAAGGACCCGGCACAACGAGAGTACCTTTTCGATGCTGTTGAGACGATCCCGTGTGTCAAGAAGAAAGCTGACTGGGCTCTCACCTGGATCACGGATCGTCATTCGACGTTTGCAGAGCGTCTCGTTGCCTTCGCCGCAGTTGAGGGCATCTTTTTCTCCGGTTCATTTGCATCGATCTTCTGGCTCAAGAAGCGTGGCCTCATGCCGGGACTCACCTTTTCCAATGAGCTCATCAGTCGTGATGAGGGCATGCACACCGATTTCGCTTGCCTACTCTTTTCTCATTTGAAGAGGCGTCCCCATCCCGACACTGTCAACAGGATTATTACCGAAGCTGTTGGCATCGAGCAAGAGTTCTTAACCGGTTCGTAGACATTGCTTTGCCGTCGACTAGCATGTTGACACATCTTTAGATGCTCTGCCTGTTGCGCTCATTGGTATGAATGCCGATTTAATGTGTCGGTATATCGAGTTTGTGGCGGATCGTCTACTTGTGGCTCTTGGGTGCCCGAAGCACTACAATTCGACGAACCCATTCGATTTCATGGACATGATCTCGCTCCAGGGGAAGACAAACTTCTTCGAGAAACGTGTGTCTGACTACTCAAAGGCTAATGTCAAGACGACATCAACTCCTTCAACGAATGCCACACCATCGAATGAGAAACTCTTGTACGTTCCTACAATTCCATGTCGTCCAGCTTTGGATCTGATTTGCTGGCAGCACACTCGACGAAGACTTTTAAATCTTCGCTTTGTCGTCTGGTTCCTTATTGGGCCGTCATCGTGATTCTCTGCATCTGATCCCTTCATTCTTACACGTTAGACATGTTTTGTATACCTGTACTGTTAACCCGCATGTCCCACCATAATTTAATGTATCACCAAATCCATAGTTTCCCCAGACTGGAATTCTTAGTGGGGTGAGACTCGTGAGCGTTCAATCGGCCAGTACCTAACGCTCCAGTATGAACTGTGATGGCATACAGAGGAGAATAAATGAGGCCGCCAATATTACATATCCCACTGGCAGTGGGGTGCGAATGCGAGAGCGGCATAGGAAAGGGATGCCTGAACACTGACGCACAAAAACGTACATGTATATCCTGTCGGTGACACCTTTGTTCTGACCCTTGAATACTCCTTGTGCAATCACTGGCAGGGCGACCGTTCCAAGGGGACCACCATGGCTCAACGGTCCTTACGCGACTCCAAGGGCTTCCTAGTCTCCTGTTCTGGCCGATCGTCGCGCAGAGAAGCGACTATGTATGTAACCAGAACGACATTCGCAGCCACGACTGCAGTGATGGCGGAAAACGTAGAGTTGCCTGGAATATACAAGTATAAGTCAGAGTCAGGAGTGTATTGCGGGGATTGGGTGATCTGTGGGTGAACGGCGGACCATTCCATAAGTATTTCTCCGATGCGAAATACATTGAAATTGGGACGAGGGCGAGAGAGACAGCAAAGGTGACGAGCTTGAGTAGTACTCCGCTGTAAACAGGGGTCTCGTGAAATGGGAGAAATGCATAAACGCAGGGTTGTTCTTACCCTTCCTCGGCGGTCTGTGTAGAAGTCTCTGCAGAAACACCCTGCGCACTCATTCTTCAGCAGCTGTGCTTGAGGTCGACTGTAAAACTCGTGTACGATGAGGAATGTCGAAGATGTTAGGAGGTTGGTCACGCCGAAGACACAGTTCCAGTGAACGTTTGACTAAGACTCCAGATGTCCCCAAAGTTTTCTGGACGCGAGTCGACATCACACCTCAAGGAACGCAAACGAGCAGACTACAAGTACTTTCTTTCGTATAGAACACGATGGTTAGTTAGTCTCGGCTGTAACGCACGTATGACGCAAACGAAACCGAGTTTTTACAGGAGCGACAACGACCAGTATTCACACATCAACAACGCGGTGTACTACCACCTCTTCGACTCGGTCATAAACGCGTATCTCATCGCGCACTGCGACCTCTCGCCACAGACGTCAGACACCATCGGTCTGGTCGTGTCGTCTCACTGCCAATTCTTTTCCCCGCTCTCGTTCCCTGACGCGTTGGACCTCGGCCTCCGCGTGAATCACGTAGGGAAGAGCTCCGTCACGTATGAGGTGGGCGTGTTTCGCGAGGGTGGCGCTGAACCGGCAGCAGTTGGGGGTTACACGCACGTGTTTGTCGACGCTGTGAACAGGAAGACATCGCAGCAGATGAGGGACCGGACGAGGGACGGCTTGCGGAGGTTGTTGGTCGTAGAACCCGGCGGAGGCAGCGGCAGCCTGAGCAGCAGCAAGCTAGAATCGAAATTATGATGACGATGATTATCTCTGTACACGTCCCTCTTAACGATAATCGCATCGACATTGGAACATGACGCCGTCCACGTGGGATGGGTCCATGGTCGTCGTTGACTACGTCCGGTGTCCAGTGACTCTGGCAAGGCGCCTCAACAGTCACAGCGCCTTCCCACACGCCGCTCCCATTTCATATTATTTCACGCCCATCTCGACTCAACGCGTCGTTGTCCTTGGCCAGCGGACAAGCTGTAGACGCGATACCAAGAAACTATTTGCTCTGCGACACTAACGCCAATCCAACCCGGACTACAGTGCATTCGGTAGAGGTGCTGTAGCGTTCCCGTTCACCAAGGTCATTCCACACGTCGTCCGTGCGCCGCCCTCATTTCCGCGCTGCGCTCCACAATTCTTCACATTGGCTCCACTCATGGCCGTGAACCCCGAAAAACAGAACGATCCTCCAAAACCGTTACCTGACCGATGGATCAGGAGGGTGCTGCTGGAAGTCACGTCGTCGGAATGGGACATCCTCGCCCTTTCCACCGCATTCAAGTTGCTCCTGTTTCCCGCATAGTGAGTCTAGCTTCCCTCCCTGGGAGGAGAGGTGCCGTCCCTTGCGCGCTTTCACCGAATGCTTTAGTCGATCCACGGATTTCGAAGTGCACCGCAACTGGCTCGCAATTACGCATTCATTACCGATCTCTCAATGGTATTTTAATGTATGCGCTGCGTTGCGTGCGAAAAGAGTGATCGTCACTTACGATTCTCTTTTGGCCAAAAGACCACTTCAGAATGGAGTAGGTGCTCCATGTTGTTCCCAAGTGCTTCTCATCCTTAAGGATTGTATTCAGCACTGGACTATCCTCCCTTCTTTGCGTATTTCGAGAAAGTGCTGTCCATCCCAGCCTCCTTTATCGACCCGCGAATTGTAGATCTTAACAACCTCAATTATTCTGCTTGGAGTGTCGTCGCATACCAAAGGACAACCGTCATTATAACAGAACTGCTTCTGGGGGCGGTTCTCTTGAAGTAAGGTGGGCCGTTGTGTGCAGCGTATCGTCACTAATATCCTCTTTGCAGGTTTGTTCGTGGAGTGCCCAATTCCGACACCCAGCGACTTGTATCTGCATCTCTCTTCTTGCATCCCGGCTTCTTGATCGTGGATCACATCCACTTTCAATACAACGGATTCCTGTTTGGCATTCTGCTTCTTTCCATCCTCCAAGCCCGAAATGTAATACTTTCTCTGAGTTCGGCTAACCGAATCCCGTCTTATTCGAAACTCTTTCTCGTTAGGGAAATCTCTTGGCCAGCGGGTTCTTTTTCGCCGTCCTGTTGAATTTCAAGCATATCTACATGTACCTCGCTGTCCGCCCCATCTCCGTTCCCATAGGTGGGAAAACTTTCTGACTCGGATTCACCTCTAGCCGCCGTATTTCGTTTATCTGCTACGCGCGTTTTGCATGTCCCCGCAGGGCAGCATACTCCCCAGCAGATTCCTCGCGCTCGCGAATATCGTGATCTTCGTCTTCGTCGCGTCGTTAGGACCTTTCCTCCTCATGGGACAGATCCCACAACTGCTCTCTCGACTTTTCCCCTTCACGCGCGGATTGAATCATGCATATTGGGCACCCAACGCCTGGGCACTCCTCACGGCAGCCGACCGTGTTCTCTTACAATGTCAGTGGATTTATGTGATCCTTCTCGGAACTTGATACATCGCGATTGGGTTATCGTAGGTGTCAAACGTTTTGGGGCCAGCTTTTTCATCGACGAGTCAGGCGTATCGTCCTCCTCGAGGGGATTGGTTGGGGATACTGCATTCGCGGTTCTCCCCAATGTCAAGCCGATTCACACATTCCTAGTCACCATCGTCTTCCAGAGTGTATTCCTCGTCAAGCTGTGGCGAACTCCAACGTACAAATCATTCGTCACTGCGTTGACGCTTTGTGGATATACCTCGTTCATGTTCGGGTGGCATGTCCACGAGAAGGCCATCCTTCTTGTCCTTGTCCCGTTGAGGTAGGTATCGCTACCAGTTTGAGACTATGATTCAACGTTGATACGACACAGTTTGCTTGCCGCTGAGAACTACGCGTATTTCCGTACCTTTGTGATTGCAAGTACGGCTGGTGTCGTGTCTCTCTTCCCCTTGCTATTTACGCCAGCCGGTATGCTTTGTGCCCCCCTGTGTACTGTCTAGTCAAGCTAACTTCAGTGAAGAACAAGTCATCGAGGTCGTTTATTCGCTTTTGTGGGCAATCGTAGTCTTCGGGCCCTTACAACAGCGACTATACGAGTCAGTCGTATCAGGCACTCGACTTGGCCTCATCTGATCATTTCCATAGATTTCCGCGGTCACTCCCTGCAGTCATTGTAGGCTCGTTGGAGACAGCGTATCTATGGGGGTTCCTTCTTCTGGAAATAGTGGTCACGCTCTGTCCTGTGATAGCAAAGGCTATCGCTCAAGCGCCAGAGAAGTGGGAGTTCGTTCCCCTCATGCTCACCAGCTTATATTGTGCTCTTGGTCTCATTTGGGCTTATCTTCGTCTGAGTTTCTTGTATATCGCGTCGAAATAGCGTTTACCGCTGCTACAAGTAGAATCACTTTTTGGCAATATGCACGACTACGAAGTGTCAAACACTTGTGAGAACATATAAGATCTCAGGGCTTACCATCCTCGTCTTCCAACACATGATCCAACCCAACCTTCTGTCCACGCGCATGCTTTGCGCTCGAACCCCAGACCATGGCACTCATTAGGAGTTTAACGTCTCAGGCGGACCAAGAACTTTTGTGAAACTCACTATTTTAACTGTTTTGCGATCTCCTTGTGAATGGAATCACAGAAGTCTTCCACGGTGCACTTCCCACGTTTAAGCACCACAGGGGCAGAGTAGTCCGGCGCTTGGCCTCTTGGTTTGGTGTACACACGGACCAAATCAAGGGCCTCCCACATCTGCTCGATTAACTCGTCAACGTTAAGCCATTCGTTTGAGGAAATAGGGACGCTGTTTGGAATTTTGTATAGAAGGTCGAGTTCTTCGATCGAAATCGCATCAATCTTGTTCAAGACCTAGACACGCGTCAGATAAATCCACGCCAAAAATGGGACGAGTCTCACGTAGATTGCTGGCACATAAATCCTAAGAGATGGGTGAGCGTGAAAATCAACGGCCAACCAAGCAACATGAGAAGTCCGAACCTATTGCCTTCGATTACGTCTACTAGATCGTCCGCCGTCGCGCCAGGTTGGCGGATTGCGACATCTGCATTGCTAATCCTGTACTCGCTGCAGATTGCGTGGATCTCTTCGTGATCTATGTTTGTCAGAGGCACTGTACTCGTTATCGCTATCCCGCCCTTGTCTTTCTTCCGAACGACAATCGCTGGGGGCTTCTTGTTTAACCGAATGCCAAAGCCTTCTAGTTCGCCCTCGATAATCTTCTTGTCCCCCAGAGGCTTGAGAACGTCCAAGATGATGAATATGAGGTTACACGTCCGCGCGACTTTGGGTTTTCAACTCTGATGAGTGACGGGCCCGTATCAAGTCCAGTTATGTAGCCACACCTGCGATGACTATCAAATAAAACATGAGGTGTACTGCAGATACATGCCAATATTCTTCATACATACCTTGTCGGCCTCTCCCTCGACCATCATTTGCACCTTCGATGATTCCCGCTGAGACGCGATTATGACTTGGGATGTTCCTTGGGAGGGAGGGAGCTGAACTTACGAAGATCAAGGATTTGAATTGGTGCACCGTGTACCTTCAACGTCCCAGGGACCGTTGTGAGTGTTGTAAAGTCGATCGCTGAGACTTCGGAATGCGTGCCCGTTAGCTTCGACATCAAAGTGGACTGAAAATAAGAACGATGTTCAGCTTTCCGTATTAGACATCAGAGGATTCTTCTCCACCTTTCCGACGGATGGGAAACCAACGAATCCCACGGAGGCTACACCGGTTCGCGCAACATCGAAGCCCACGCCTCCCCCTCCCCCTCCCCCGCCAGAGGGCACGGAAATAAGTTCGCGTCGAAGTTTTGCAAGCTTCGCCTTGAGTTGTCCTAGATGATAGCTCGTAGCTTTGTTCTTTTGGGCTTCAGGTAGTCTAGTATGAGGATAGATGCGATTCACTTGAAGTTAACGACGCACTTCTAGCCTTCGGAAAGGTAAGAGTGTGGGAGGATTATGGGCCGTGTGGAGCATACCATCTCATCTTCGATTTCCTGTCAGAGGACGTTGAGTACATAGACAAGATATGGAAGGAAGAAAGATCATACTTTTATTTTCTGTACGGTGGTCATTATTGTGGCGGATAAAGAGAAACTGGACCAGCCATATATAGAAACAGCTTATCACCTAGCCAAGTATCCATGCCCCAGCCGCTCCCTTCGGAACTCCCAGAATCTCTAAATAACTCTGATGTAGTTTCGGAGATACACTCGGCTTACTCCAAGATTATGCTGCTAGAGAATGCTGCTCACTCTAATCCCAATCGCAAGATACGTGAACAAAAGCTGATCTACGCAAGGATCCTTGGCTATATCATCCGGGAAGGACCTTCAATGCGGGCGAGTGAACATGTAGCCAAAGAGGTGATTTCCTGTCAGAATGATGATCAAATGGACAAGCTCGGCGAAATATATTATCTCCATTACATCCGTGCATGTGAGTTTATCGTCCCGTCGTTTCGCATTCTACACTGATGGCCTCTTAACAGTCAAGAGACACAAAGGTGTTACACCTTCACCGTCCACTCATCCGTCACGCCCTTCTTTCGAAACCAAAAAGGAGATGATGAAGGAATTACTTCGCCAGGGTGGTGAACCTCCTCAGCAACATCGCCAAACCAAGAAAAATGTCAGTCAGGTCCATGCGCTCTCGGCCGCGATTTTTCTCATCCAAGACCATTTCCAAGGCTCTTGTCCGGGACAATTTTCGGTGCATCGTATCCGGAAGATATGATTCTCAATCTGTGCAGGCAAACCACGAGCTCAAGGAGGAAGTGCGCAAATCGCGTTCGCTAACGTGTGATACCCACGGCGCGCACATTTTTCCTCAGTCGACTAACATGAATATTTCCGGTTCGAACGAAGACGGCGCTAAGGTATGCTTCCCATGTGTCCATCGTCCTTCATAGTCATTGACATTGTTCTTCCCCCTAGCACGAGTATGCCGCGTCTGTGTGGACTATTATGCAATGTTTCGGTTACGAAGATCTCCCTGAAAAGCTCAATGGCGCCGGTATTCACAGCCTCGACAACATTATGACATTAGATCCCAGTATTCACGCCTGGTTCGATAAACTGCAACTTTGGTTTGAGGCCATGGTGAGTGATTTGAAGTTCTGAGTTTTCAGTCCTTATGCTGAGGGTCTGCACTGGCAGGACGGCGCGGAAAATGCCTACGTTGTTTGTGCTACGGAAGAAACACACCTTTATTCGTGCAAGGCAAACCCAATCACATTTGAAAGTACCCGGATAGACCTTCCATTGCCGAACCCCACCTATCTTAAGATTCATGCTGCATGTTGTAGAGTTGCCCATTTATCTGGTGCCGGTGAGCACATGGACAAGATTCTTGAAGACCTAGATGATATCCGAGTTCTTTCCAAGGATGGTTCATCTGCACACATCCTGTCATTTGCCCTACAACCTTATAGCCCAGAGGTTGTTGTCCTCTGATAATGCCTTTCATTACATGTATTTCTGCCCTCTGTAAATGATATTGTGTGCAACCGTGGCACGTTTTTCCTGAAAAGGAAGGTCGAGTTGGTGGCTGATAAGCCATTTGTCGCCTAGCGACGTTGGCATCACCTCTGCACCGCTGTCACTCCCTCGAACGCCCCTCATCCATCACCTCCCTCGTTCCCTTTCAACTGTCGTTCACTTATCACCACAGTCTTTCATGCGACTGGCCGGTCTTGTCGCTCCACGTTATTTCGTCTGAATCAACCTAGAATCCATCCGTTTATTTCTTTATTAGGACCTCGAAGTCACAGTACTTGCTGTCATGTGTGGGGGCCCCGCTTGGAAGCGCGAAATTGTTCCAGATCATAAAGTTCGTATACACCGCCTAGACAAACGCTTGTGTCTGACCTCATTGGATGTGTCTATAGTTCGACTTTGTCGACACCCGGGAATTTACGGACAATGGTTTCGCGATGCGAATGAAGTGCGTGTCGTTCAATTATTCACAGCCCGGGCTTTCTATGCTAGGCTCATCATATTGACGCGGCGTTGTTATTTGAACACTAATCTATGTCTGAAAGGTACCTCTGGCTCTACATCCTCGTCCTCAAGTCATTCCTCGTCTACGTCTCCGATATTTTCACCGCTGTGACCATGTTAAGCACGAAATCTTGGACCCTCCAAATCTTCCAGAACTGTAAACAACTCTCCGGCTGTGTCGCAATCCCGTTCTCCGTTGGCCAGTGGTTATTTGTCGGTTGTATCATATTTTCCTTCGTCCTCGTATGCCACACCCTCATCACCGTTTATTCATGGATTCTGACGTATTGATTCGATAAAGCTTGCTTATGAGGGGAGGAAGACCAAGAAAATTGTATTAAGTCGCGACATATCGTACGCCTTCACAAATGTCATGGCGAACAATTACTACTCCCTTCGTAAGAATCCTTTACTTGCTCATCTCATCCGCATATTGAGTCGACATTCACGTATAGGTTCCTATGACCATTTCTGTTTTTTTGACCATATCCAACAGTCGACGAAGAGATCGGATGATTTTGCTTTCTTCGTTTTCTTCACTTTCAAAAGTAAGAATATCCTAATTTCCTGTGTTAAAACATCCTCAAGCTCTACCGTAGGTTGGAAGCGTTTGTTCTTCGCTGATGGTCCTCGTCAAGTTATCAATGCCCTGACTCTGTTTGCCATCTATTTGGCCAAGAAGGATGACAAGACACCTTGGTTCAACTTCAAGAAATATTTCGCAGGAAACAATATGATTACAACCGCTCTCACAATCTCTACCCTCTTTACCGTCCTCGTCTTTGCCGGTTCCCTTCTCCTTCTCATAATTGCGGCTATATGCTACGTCCCTCTCCTCTGTTATATCAAGGGAAACCTCAAGGTAGCGCTTTTGTCGTCTCTGTATGGTATTCGCTGACACATTTGTGTAAGGAATATTGCTGTCACAAGGTTGACAAGGTGGAGCCCCCTCCTTGCATTCCTGTATCGTTGTCTCATCCTGCCACAGCGTATTTCCGAAATCATCAAGCGCCGTAATAAAGAGCGTACAGCCAAGGCTATAGCGCTGGCAAAGAAAGAAGCGATGGGAGATTTCTCTCATCTCAAAAACAAGAAGGGGGAATTCATCCATCAGCCCCTTCCGCAGCCAACTCTCCCGAACATTTCGATCGATGATGACCTAGCCGATATTGCGTCACTACCGAAGCGCTCAGGTACCCCAAGTACCAATTATACCGGAGCGGGCGATAGGTACTATGCTGCGGATGCACAATCATACGACTACCCAGCCATGCCCGCGTACAACGCGCCTTACTCTCAACGCCAGGATCCAGCGGCCTATGCTCGTTACAATCCCTCAGTCCCAACTCTAACAGATGACAACCAGTACTACGAGGATGATTATAAGAGTACTACGAATCTCGCATTCGCTGCTGAAGCCCATAGTCGAGATGACCAAAGTAACTACCAGGGATCTCAGCAGGGCTACGCCGTAGATCCATACGAAGTCTACATTGGAAACGCCGCCAATGGCCAGTACGATTACGGCGGTGGCCATTACGAGCATCAACCGGGGCAACATCCGTACGATCCGTCAGATAATGTCGGCATTGTTTATGACACCGCGGGGTATACCGACCATCAGACCGGGAGCCAACACGGGTATCTCCCGCCGAACTCTCAATACGATGCTGGACAGTTTCATGCAGTGTAGTAATGAATCCGTACCAGATTCGTCTGTATTATAGTACCGCTCATCAGTCAGACCATCCAATTGTTCCTTCTTGGGTATTCAATATAATTCTTTCATATTTAACTTATAAAGGACTGGGAATTTCTTCATAAAGCAATGATATATGATATGTTGTGGCTCTGCAAGACCCCGCCACCTGTATTATCGCTTCGTGCAGCTTGATGGAAAACGTCAAGTTGTATTGAGTAAAAGCGCATGCAGAAGCGCGGCGGAGAGTAACGAGTTGAAAGAGGTTCGACTTGCAACGCGGCGAACGCGTCTCGCGGGCCGGACCGGGTCCATCAGCATTTCAGCATAAAACTTTTTTTCACTTATACCAGCTCGGTCGAGGAAAAAAGGTAAAAAAGGTAGAAACGGAAAAAAAGGAACCTCCAATCCAAAAAAAGTTGATTGGCAAAATAATCTTCAGGAGGAGAGAGGTACAATAAGACCCTCTTTTTTTTTACCAAAAGCCCACAAGTCAAAAAAAGTTTTTGCCTATTTTCCTGATGCATCAGGAAAATATCCATCAGCTTTTGAACTTTTAGACTTTTTGGGAAAAAAGAGGGTTTCTTTCCTCCTGATGAACTTTTTTTGAAGTCTAGGTTCCTTTTCGGATTTTCGGATTTCGACTCGTACGGCCGTACGGGTCCAAAAAAGTAAGTGGTAGGTTTCCTGATGTTTCATCTGAACTACTCAAATCTCGGGCTATCTTCGGCTGCTCGCGTCTGGTTTCCAGCGCTGCTGCCCGAAGCTTATATTCTTACAAAAATAACAATCACATGAAACAGAACAGAACAGAACAAAGAATGCCCCGTGAATGAGGGTCGGGCCTGGGGTGTTCCACATTACTGTGGTCCTCCTCCTTGGCCTTGGGCGGCGCCAATTCCGCCACAGCTGGTGATAACAATTGAGATGAATGGGGTGGAAAATTCGCCACCGAGCGCGGCAGTCTCGATTCTCGATTGACTGTGACTGATTGTGTACGAGTATCATATGGTATTCACAAAATTTGAAAGAACTACATACTAGTAGTACAGTAGTGACTGACTATGTACTTCCATCAGCATTCCTGCATAAAACTTTTTCAATTATGCCGGCTCACTTGAGCAAGCCAGGCAAAAAAGGTATTTTTAAAAAAGATAAAAGCTCAAAAACAAACCTACACTGTCAAAAGTCAGCCTCAAAAAAGTATAAAAGTAATTTAAAAAAAGTCGAAAAAAGTCTATGAAAGTCATCATTTATGCTGCATTATTCACAACGGTATATACTGGAATGCAATGATTGTTATTGAACTCATCAATAAAATATGTTAGAAACATCCATTTCGCCACGAGTTCAAGGTCTTGATGACTCCTTGTTTGTTGAACAAAGACGGATGGATGAAAGGGGCAAGAACAGTCACGTGCAATCATACGACGTCGCATCTGATCTGATCTTCGTGAGAGTCATGTATCACTTACACTATGATAACATATGTCATGGCACTGAAAGCAGGAGCAGCTTAGCTAGTACAAGAGCAATGTCAGGTAGCCAGAACCTCTATCCTACGTATCAGCGTATCATCATCCACAAAAGGACCACCAAAATAAACGGGGACTTCTGTCATGTAATCATCATCATCATCTTCTAGATATTTATCAAACACCTCCGCCGCACCCGAAGCTGCAAAGACCCGGGCAACCGCTAGATGGAGATTGCAAATCCGGGGGTCAGGTAATGCAATCCTATCGCCGCCATTTCCCCTTCCAAATCCTATTTCAGCGCCATCCTTAAGAGGAATGGTGGCTGACACCTCCCTCGGTCGAACAGTTCGGAAATGATATTGCCACTATTGACCACGTTGTACCAGGGTTCGGGGCGTATGAAATAAAACTCACCTCGTGATCAACTAATCTGGCCTCAATTCCCCAAGCTAGTCTCTTATCCATCGTCTCGTGGGCATCGGATTGGAGGTTGATGGCATTAGCGGGATGGTTTATGAGTTGCTGGACAACTTCTGCGTTTATCGTCCGGCCAGTAAAAATCTCAATTGCATGATGCGTATGAGTCTGGATGACGCATAAATCAGTGGGGAAATACCACTGGGAATTGCATCTACCTTGGAATGGACAGAGAATGGGATAATGTGCGCGCAGCGGGGTGATACGACCCTCCCGTCTCCAAAGAAAGGAAGATCGGAAACAGGGCAACGACTCCCATCACGAAGAAAGACCTGAAAAATGTGATCAGTGGATTTTCAGTCATAGTCAGTGGTAGATAACAACGTACGAGGTCTCTCAAAGCCGATTGACTCCGACGAACAGTGGCCGACTCTAACAACGATGCAATCTCTTCTATACGCTTCAGATTGGCAGTGGGGTGTGTGCTATCTTGAGGGGTCTTTTTTCCACCTGGATTCCTGACTAGAGCAACAGGGTTTAAATCACAAGCGTCAATGGAGATTGCGACATACAAGCGATGACAAGATGGGACAAGTAGTAGCTGGCAAGGGCGGTGAGGTACGTCGTGTTTCCATCAATTTGACTAAGTTCTTGACACACAATAGCTGCCCAGTCAGACGGGCTGGCAGGACGGTCACTGCCCAGGGAGTAGACTTGGATAGAATATTCAATAAGGATCACTACTACTATGTAAGGAAGAGGGACGTCACCAAGTTCCTTTACAGCCGAAATTTCACATTTTACAAGCTCCACCACGAATTCTTGAGCCACTGTTTTTGGAGATGGGGAGTGCTCGATCAGAGCTTTCAGGAGTTTGTGGGCCGGTACATCAAAAGTCGAAGTTTCTGCCCCGGCGCGTCTAGCAAATCCCAGCGGCGGATTTTCCATAGAATTGTCTTTCCTTCCCATCAACTCGAGAAGTTCCAGAACGTAAGACTCTAGAGGATGGTCTGCGATCATCAGAGAGAAGCACTACTGTGTAGTGAGCACAGGACACACGCGACTTCCATGGCGTTTCATCACGTGACACGGTGGCCAGTACAGTCGACTCCGAGTTTAATATAACCCATAAATTGGTTTGTGGGAGATTGTCTCGCTGAGATCCCATACTCTATTATAACCCATTTCCTTCTCTCCAGAATGGTACGGGTCATTACACAGTTGACTGTACTTGCAAAGTGCAATGCTTGGAAGACTCCGACCTTCACTCTGTTTACGATGCCAATTTCACTAAGTCACTTTCAAATTATGAACTTTGGAGACTGCATCTAACTCATTTCGAGGAGAGGGTGGAGAGGTTTATTTGGTAATTAATGATATGTCGCAACGGATGGGAGATCCCACCACCTCAGTTATCGTTTTGTGTAGCGAAAAAGGCGAGATGCCACTGCTCTTAAATTCAGCAATGACGATCGAGTTGAACGTTAATAACAAGCCTACCGATAGTGACGACGAAATTTAAACCTTCCGAAAGAATACAGTCATTCGGTTACTGTCTGCGAAGGCCCACTGGCAGCAAACTAACGCTCACCAAAGAATGCGAAGATGACCCAAGCATCCTTCCAGCGATTGTCATAGGCCATGTTCAACGGCTTTATGTATTCATCACCAACCTGTTCAGCGCTATAGATAAGTGTGGTTGTTTTTAGACACCAGAGATTCGAAACAATGCCCGCCTTATACTGGCAATACCTGCAATCTTGGGTATCGCCAGGATTTTCGAGATACCCTCCAAACGCGTCCACAAAGTCGTTAGCCCATGTAGCACAAGATTGGCCGGGAGGGGGATCGAAAATAGCAAATTCGACTGGCTTGCATCGTATCTGTAGTCCACTAAAAATAGGGTAAGCAGACAGTGATAATGCTCAACTGGACCACAACGCACTGGGCCTCAGTGGATAACATGGCACTCAATAGTCGCGTGAATGGGTCGAGTTGATACACCCACACCTTCCAGGTGTGAGCCAGATTCGGGTACGGGATGATTACACCGCCTGATCAAAAGCAGGGCCCCAGCATAAACGAAATTGCAAAGATCGAAGAAATACGAACAGAATGTGGTCAAAACAACCATGATAAATGGGTCAAACAAGATACCCATTTGGACGGAAGGCGTCATTGCTGCGACAACTTGTCCCAGCGATACGCCGAACAATTCCACGAAAACGATTACCACCAGTTGCAGCCCAGTACCACATAATCCAGCTGAACCTTGACCGAATCCTTGGGCATAAATCTGCATCTCAAGGTTTGTAAGTTGAAATCATGTGCTTTGGAGCTGGTTACCATAATGATCCAATAAACAGAAGCGCATAGTGTGCTATATGGCAATTCACCTAGCAGTTGGGCGATGGCGAAAACCTCCGGTGAATACATGCCACTGGAAAACTCTGCGTGTATATCAGTGAAAAAGTAGCGCCTAGACAACGCAGACGTGAGTTACCCCGAATGAATATGCCTAATCATATAAGTCGAGATTGTTCTCGGCGCACGATGACGAATAGTCGGTTGCAGACCCACCTCTGTTGGCCATAAAGACAGGCAAGATCTGATTCAGCAGGATAGAGGGAAGGACTGAGACCCAAAATCTACCATTGAAGGCGTCAGGAACTTCTACTGCATGGATATCATCGAACATTACATCGAGAACACGCGGTACTGAAGGTCTCGTTGACTCCTTCCGAGTCGAAGAAAGACCATCGATAAGAACAATGAGGTGGAGAGGTGCAAGAAGAGTCGCGTGAAAACATAGCCAGGGGAGCGCCATAGAGTAACGAAACTTCGCTTCGTAACCACGACCAGTTGGTAGAGAAACGGCGTCGCGTCTGGTCTACGTGAGAGTGAAGTACCAGAACGCTACTTGATCACGTACACTTTGACGCCATTTTATTCTTGGAGGCCGTGGCAGACCGCCTTAGTTCGCGTATCTCTTCCTTGACAAGTTGGGATTCAGGCGAGTCTAGCCAGATGTCTTTCCAGTCGCGATTCCCAATCTGCGGTGTCATACCTGCACCAATGGCGTCCAGCATGTATTCAGCGAAATTCGCGTCCTGGGGACACACTGCACCATAGCGGGCAAAGTACTCTCGTACAACACACGAGTCCAGTCCGACATCTCCAAAGTAGACAGTGTGCCCACCATTCTTGAGGAGAAGCAGGCGATCAAAGTTCTCAAAGAGCAGAGAAGTCGGCTGGTGTATTGTGCAGAGAATAGCTTGGCCTTGGTCTGCGAGTCTTCGTAGGATACGAATAAGATTCAGGGCACTGTGTGCGTCCAGACCTGACGTTGGTTCGTCCAAAAAGATGAGGAGCCCCGGCTTGCTTGCTAGCTCAACACCGATCGTGAGGCGCTTGCGTGTCTCGGAACCGAGGCTATGAACAACGGCATCAGCAACATCATGCAGCTCCAGGAGTTCTATCATGTCTTCGACGTAAGCGTCCTTCTCTTCTCTTGGGACATCAAATGGCTGACGTAGGTATGCTGAAAATCGCATGGCCTCGCGCACCGTTGCAGTTCCCTCGTGTACGTCCATTTGCTCAGCATAGGCAGTAGATCGCTCGAAATCAGACCCAGTAGGATGTCCATCGACGAGGATCTCCCCAGAAACTACACCGATGTTTTTCCTTTTTGCCAACACGTCGAGACATGTCGTCTTGCCGGCGCCAGAAGCTCCCATGAGTGCGGTAAGCGTTCCAGGTTTGACATAGCCATCTAAATTGCTAAGGAGTTGTCGCACGCCGCATGAGGCCGGAACTTGATAGTTGACACCCTCCCAGGTGAAAACCCCGCGGTCAGATGAAACCCTATACGAACAAGGGTCAATTATTCGTCGTATCATTGGCTCCAAGTCCGTCATGTTATTTTCCAACTTACGTGACACAGCTCTCAGGATTGTTCTCTGAACCATCCCTTTCGGTCGTCTTTGCCCGCAGTTGGCGTATTTTCCGCTCGCCTAGTCGAGCGTTCAGTTTGCGTGTCTCTGGAGTCTCTTTAGCAAACAAATGAAAAACAGGACCGCCACTGTGTCGCTTCGTAATCTGAGCCGAAACTCGGAGGCTCACGGATTGCACGATGCTTACCGGAAAGAGGTCCAATATAAGGATCTGGGTTATTTGATAGAATAATATCCAGCCGAGGAGTACGACGAAATTACGACGCCACATGACATGCTCGTCCATTCCATAGGCAGCTTCCAAGTACGAACGACCGGAGGTGGTATTAGAACCTGGTCTTGCCCCAAAGAGAGTACAGACTTGATTCGGCCCCAAGCTAATCCTGGAAAAACTTATACGTTACATTCGAGAGATTTCAGCGCGCCAATATGCTTACGGATATTTGCTGGCATTGAAGCCATTCCTAGGGACCACATGGCTATCATCGCAAGTGAACTGGAATAAAGATTGTCAGCAAACAAGGAAGTTCAAACGAGTTGATGCACGAGTAGATTCACGGTAAGCCGACTATACTCATTCTCCATTAAACCAGAGAACGCTGTGCATGCAGAACGTTAACGACGCTGAATACGAAAACAACGCTCATTCACCATAAGCCATAGGATTTAGATAAAACTGAGTTTTTAATTCAGCATCGCTAACAGGTCGGACAAGTACCACTTACAATCCAGAACAGCCATTTTTTCATCTGCTGCACTGGGATAAGATACCCAGTATATGAAACAAGGGCCGTAACAAGAAATGCACCCATGCGGAAGGCAGCATCATATGAAGAAAAGAAGAAGCCCAGTGTACGAAAAAGCCCTTGAATAGACAGAAACGCCATGTAGTTAAAAAGATGGAACGTCCAGAACGCATCCGCAGAACGATGAAGGTCCACCATGAAATAGACAATGACATCGTAGACCAAAACGCGAATTGAGGAAAAAGGGAGGTCTGAGAGTGCATTCCCAAGTGCGAGAGCTGAGGGACGATAGAAGCGGTACTTTTCCTGCGACCCATATCAAGTACTGTCTTTGTATCAAGAAATAACGGAACCCAAACCCACCTGTTTTTCAAGTACACTGCGGCCGCCTGTTTGCATCGACAGCTACGAACAAATCAGGAATATTGAAGCTCTGAGCGAATGAAACCTTACTTCGCCAAATGCATCAAGACAAGATGTGAACATGCTGATAAAAATAACGCTGGTACGGGTGAATGCACCATTGGATGTTGATGGCTGACCAAAAAAAGCAGCTCCGATAATAATAGCCAGGACCTAGACGTTTGATTGGAGGAAGTCAACAGCTTGATAAGTCCCACGCACCACCGATAAAGAAAAACTTGTCACGAGCTGGAAGCGATCTTGAAGCCTCATCTGAAACTGCCGTCGTGCTAATGACATAACTTGCCCCGCGTATCCTAGGGTATAGGGACCTTTATTTGAAGCCCCGCTATTTTTATCCAGAAGTACGGCCCTTCTGAACGCCTCTTGATCTCCCTTTGTCTGCGTTTTGTATTCTTCAAGTTCATTGCGTAAGTCAAGTGCGAGCTGGGATTCCTTGAATGCTTGCTCCAGGGCCTCTGGAGTGGATGGAACACTAACGACAGTTCGTCCAGGGCATAACTGTCGTTTGTTGGGATCCGTGCAACCTGCCAGAAAGTCTGCAGTGGGCTGTCGAGAAAGTGACTTGAAACCGAGCTCCTCGAAGTATGAGCGAGCCTGGGAGGACGGGCCATAATATATCTGCCGGCCTTTATCTAGGAGAAGAACTCTATCAAATAACTCGTAGATTCCTTCACTAGCCTGGCACCTGAGTTATGAGTCAATGGGCGGTCAACTGGAACAACACTTCTGTGCGTACAATGTAACGAAATTCGTTGGGCCTAATACGTCGGTCATGATTCGCAAGCTTCTCGCGAAGTCGAGGGCCGTTGACGCGTCCAGGCCCCTGGTAGGGTTATCCCAGCACTGCACCGGAGCTCTTGTCGCCATCATTTCAGCGATACTAACACGCTTTCGCTCGCCACCTGAAATTCCACGAACGAACTCGTCTCCGACAAGTGTGTCTGAAGCATGAAGAATATTGAGCATCCTAAGTAACATCTCCTGAGCCCGTGAATTGAATTCGCGACCCGAGATTCCAGGGAGACGGCCTTTGGGACCGGGGGTTTTAGTGGACAGCGCGAAAGCTAGAGTTTGCGCGACAGTCAGAGTGGCGATATGTGGGTCGTCTATAAAGGATGAAATTAGTTCAAACCCGTCAATCATGAACTTGCGTACCATCCTGATTGTATACGGTCTCGCCCTTATAAGTTTTCTCCATCTCCACTGCGTCTATCCCAGCATAATGCACATCACCGTTGATGGAAGAATATTCATTACGCTCGTTGGCGATTGTCTTTAAAAACGCTGTGCAACCCGACCCCGGGTAACCGAGAACTAAAATCATTTCGCCGGGCTTGGACAGACCTGAGCACCTGACACACAAACACGGTCAAAATAGATAAATTAGCACGTGTGATATGCGGACGTACTTGTTCAGAATTGTTTTTTCGTCCTCATCCCTTGCAGGTGGGAACCCAGAGAAGAACCGAAAAACAGAGCGTAGGAGGCCAAGGCCATTCTGGAGCATGTAGGCTGAAAGAATATAAGTCTGAATTTTGAGCAACTCAAGAATAAACCGAAACACCACCGTCAAATGTCTGCATGTATTTCTATTCAAGAGGTAAGATGACCCTTCTGATGCTCACGAAAATGAACCTCACTTTATCATCCTTACTCCCGTGAATTACAACCTGCAGGTCTTCCCAGGTGACACCCACGTGCTTGGGAGGGATTCCGGCAGCTTTATTGGCTTCGTTGAACGAAGTGAGGCAGTCTCGAAGGTTGAAAGGCTCGTGACTGTTAAGAGGCCCTTTCTCGACATCCTTCTCGCTCGAAAGTTCCACCTTCCTATCATGACCTTGAAACAAATCTATGGTGAGCTGTCTCAACGGTACATCGAATGCGGCCTCGTTTTTTGGGCCCCAAGAAACCCCACTTCTGTCGGCCCCCGAAGAAGACATCAAGTTCCACAGAAAACGTGCGTTCGGGGTAGTGGAGGTCGTGTCGATGCGTATGTTAAGTCAGGGCAAAGGCACGTTCGAGGGTCATGCTAATTAAAGCTCGGGTATTCAAAGTTTCTCTGTTTTGCGTCCCATTCTCTCCTCAAAAAATGAGGGTAGGCCGCGGAAAGCTGGCCGTGTCGACAAGTGTAAGAGAAGTAGTGCTCATGTTGTCGAGACAGAGGACAAGCTATAAGGTCGAAAATACGTGCGCGCGCGGTAACGGTCGACCGTCAGGAATGGCTCGGAGAACCTTGATCATAAAGTGTTGTGTTTTAAAGGCTCCGAGGCTTTGAAGCACCAATCAAGATATTTACGCGGTTGTGTTGAACTGCGATGAAGCGGAAAGCCGTCAGTGTCATTTCGCTTCGTAATTTCATTTTTGCGTCGGCAATAGCCGGCGCTGAACTAAAAGAGCAGAGTACAGATTCACACGTCTTCCTGTCCCCACTCCCATACGAAGAACCTACAAGGGCCATTCAATATTCTCGCCGTAATTCCAATGGACGGCCTTAGTAGAGATATATTCCCCAAGAGCGTGACTACCCAATTCGCGGCCTAATAGAAGAAGAAAGCACGATTGACACCCGCAGCAATTGCTGAACTTAGTGACCTCACGTACCGATGCCGCTCTGCTTCTTGCCCCCGAATGGTACGTTGTTGTAAAGGACATTGTATTGGTTGATCCAAATCTGAATGACCCGCGTGAGTTTCATTGAGTTGTTGTATCAAGGATGTCTTACAGTCCCGGCCTCCAGAGCGGAAGATACTCGGTGACACTGAGCTTGATCAGCTATTAAAGATGATCGTGAGCCCGAGACAGAAGGTGTGAAGAAATTTGGCTACTGGAATTATGATGGGTTCTGAGGTAACCAGTCCGATGAGTTGGTTCATGGCCTGAGTCTGGGCCTTTTCCCAAGTGAATTCCTTTCCTTTCTTGAGGAGGTCTGTGAGTGGTTTAGCAATTTGTGTGAAATTTGGGATCCATGGGCAGTGATAACCAATAAGTCCAAGGGTACTTTGGACTTCCTTGATGTTTTTCAGAGTAGTTGGCCATTCTTTGATTCCTGCGATCTTTGTGGGGTCAATCATTAGTTCTCCACCTTTGACACATATTCTGAGGTAGTCTATTTCCTTCCTGAAGAATTTGCACTTGGCCAGTTTCAGGAACAGCAAGTGTTGTGTGAAGATTTCAAACAGGTAATGGTGTTATGCTCCTGTGGGCGCAAGGGCCAGACGTTGGCAGATTTGAAGTCCAGGTGTGCTTTAAGTGGCACTAGAAGGTCTTGGTGCAACGGGGGCTGGTCTCCCTACTCAGCGAGCACTTGCAAAGCAAGGCTAGGTCAATGGGCAAGTAAATGCGGTCTGTGCAAAGGTCTAAGCTGATGATGAAGCGATCCCCTCCCTCGGGAGGTCTTTGCCAGTGATTCTAGCGTCGAAGTTGGTCCAGTGGCCTTCCCACTTTGTATGCCAATGACCAGAAAGTCGCAAGATTGATTCTAAGTCAGGCTTAGGGCCCAACTGTGAGTGATACAGGTTTATATACATGTTGCAGTCCGTCTAGGACGCTTGGTGAGTCAGGTAAGTGAAAATAGCGACGAACGGCCTTAAGGGCTCTTGGGTCGAGTCAGAGTAGCAAGCGAAGGGGCGATAATGAGTACTAGGGACCGAGGTGGTAACGATGGGGTGAGTCACAATAGCTAAGCGAAGGTGAAGTGATGGTAGCTAGTGGAGAAGTTTTATGGAAGGGTAGGTAGGGAGTCCGAGGGGTTAAGGAGTAGCAAGCGAGATAGAAGTCAAGAAGGGAGAAAAAGGTGAGCGGTGGTAAGTCCAAGGGGGCAGATCATAACATCACGCCCTTCCTAAGGAGCTCACTTACACGAGAGCTAGTCTTCTTCCATCGTGGTGGGGGACATGCCAGTATCCTGAGCCCACATGTGAGGGAAGGCATCCAGCGGGGTGCCGAGACATTTGGCAAGGCGTCCCATAGCAGGGGCTGGGCATTGGAGTCCATGGAAGGTGAGCCAACTAGGGACTGAGCACCTGTTCTCATGGCATTGAACGTGGGGGGTAGGGCATTGAAGCGACTTGTGGC
Organism: Russula dissimulans; assembly: GCA_022376545.1. Lineage (NCBI taxonomy): Eukaryota > Fungi > Basidiomycota > Agaricomycetes > Russulales > Russulaceae > Russula > Russula dissimulans. The sequence goes on from WTXJ01000006.1 coordinate 1,055,922, forward strand.
CAGTACTCTGGCAATAGCAGCAGGCCCCCGCTGAGGGGCAATCTTTGCCAAGGTGGTGGGACTGGGATTGCATGCATTTGAAGCAGAATACGGGCTCCAGCATTTTTGGGCGACGGTAGGGGGCAAAACGAGTCTGAGAGGAGGGTGTGGGTGCCTTTAATGCGGTATCTGGTGGGCCTTGGCTGGCCTTGAGGGTTGGGACATGCCCAACGTGGTAGGGCCTTTCGTTTTCAGGTTTGACCACATAGACCTGATTGAAGACCCGGGTGCAAGCCTTGGCATGGATGAGGTGGCGCTCCACTCCGACTAGAGCTTCTGTGTTCTCAAGTAAGGCCTCCTCAGCAGCTTGGAGATGGCGGAGAAGCGTAGCATGGCACGCTTTGCGCGACCTATAGCGCACCAGGTCCGCAGTGAGGCCAGGGTCGGCGATATTATGGACTGCTCGGTCTACGAAGTCCCTCAGGCTAGACTCGGGATGGAAGACATTGAGGTGGTCATCCCTGATCTGCTTGTCGTTGTCAAAATTTGGTTGGAGTTGGGGGCGAGCATGGAGGGCAAGGCGGTAGATGGGGCCGTTTTTATGGTTAGTACCCTCCACATATGTTTCTTCCCCATTGAAGACATAGCGGATGTAGTTAGTGGTGACTTGGTCTTCTCCATCATCGATAATGACTGGGTAGTGGTCGGTTTGCCCAAAGCTGTACTCGATCCAGTTGCCACCTGGATGTTCTGGGTGATTGGTGTGTTCCTCCTCTTCGTTCTCGCTCGAATCAGGGACTGATATGGCTGAGGGGGAGTCTGCTGCGATGATTTTGCCTTCTTCTGGCAAGAAGGGTGCGACGTCGGCCATAGTGGCCGTGGATAGTCTTTTCAGAAAGGTGTAGAGCCCCTTCCTTGCCTCCCCCAAGGTGAGGAAGTCGGCTAGGTCCGTAGGGGTCTCAGGGAGCCGAGCGAGTTTTCTAATTGGTGGTGCGGCGGTAGAGTACCTCTGTGGGTGGAGAAGGACTGGGGGTACGCTCCATGGGCCTCTGAGTACGCCTTCATCCCTTGGGCCCAGCGCCATAGTTGCCACAGCTCGATTTGGTTGACAAGCCCAGCACCAAGCCCAGCAGCAGCAGCAAGAGCAGAGCTAGCAGTAGAAGGGCTTCTCTGTTGATTATCAGAATGGGGGCCAGACTCCCTACTTGGTGAAACCTGGGGTCCTCCTGTGGGGATCCTGTTATCGTCATGTGGGTTGCTTGCGGTGGTATTGATGTTGGTAGGACTCGAAGATGGTACGGGGGCGGTCGGGATGTGTTCTTGCGAGGGGGCATTGTTTTGAGCCATGTGGCAACTTTTAGTGATTGTGGTAGGGGCAATAGTTGACATGACAATAGTAGAATGGATGCCGCTGTGTTCTTTTCGGAGTGGTGGACGAAGATGTTGTTGTTGGGGTATTTGCGGACTGCTTCTCCTGAGAGGACCTGGGCGAAGGTGGCTGGTCCCTTGAGGGTTTGGTAGCTGTAGTCAAAGAGGTGGTTGTGTGCCAGGGTGGATTGAGGTGACTTGAACGGATGGCCATTTTACGAACATTCCTCTGGGTTCTTATACTCCTGTGAGGCTGGCACTCCAAGGTCTTTTGTTCATAGTCGGTTATCAAGTCCTCGGCGTGTAGGTCTTCCTTGGCAACCCATTGATCGTGTGCTGGTGAGTATCCTTTCCATCTGACAAGATATTGCAGCTTCTTTCCTCAGCCATGGGCTCGCTTGCCAAGGATTTGTTCTACTTCCCACTCTTCTTGTCCTTCTATCTCCTCGGGTGGCGGCTCTATAAAGTTCTGTCCATGTTCCTCGGTCTCCAAGAATGGGGTGAGTAATGAGGCGTGAAAGACATCGTGAATTTGCCACATTTCAGGGAGGTGGAGCTTGTATGCCACAGACGAAATTTTAGCGGCTACCTCGAAGGGTCCGTACCGCTTTGGGGATAACTTTGCACTATTGTAAGGTCGCTTGATGTTTGTCCCTTCCAACCAGACTTTCTGCCCTTCTTCGTAGCCTTTAAACTTTGTTTCCTTGATGAGTCCTTTCTGCGCTTTGCTTATGGCCTCTTGGGTGGCAGTTCGGACTTCTTTAATGTGTTTCAGTCTTGTGTCGATGTCGGGGAGGTCTGTCCTTGTCGTCGGTTGGTGTGCTTGAGGGGTGTAGCAGATGATGAGGTCGTAGGGTGTTTTCTTTGTCGTGGAGTGTGGCCAGGAGTTCCTTGTGTATTGAGCGAGTGGTAGCCAATTTGCCCATTGATTTTGTTGGCTTGCGCAGTAGAGGCGAAGGTATTGTTCCAGGGATTGGTTTGTGCATTCACTTTGTCCATCGGTTTAAGGGTGGTAGGCCGTGGAGATGTTCTGTTTGATCCCTAATAGCCGGCAGAGTTCTTTGCCGAAATTTGAGGTGAACTGCGGATCTCTGTCAGATATTACCTTGGTGGGTATCCCATAGTGGGGGAACACCTGCGTGGCATATAGCTTCGCCACTCCTGCAGAATCAATCGCTTCATTACAGGGAATGAAAATTGACGCTTTGGAGCAATCATGGTCAGTGATGGTCAAGATCGTGTCGTACCCTTGGGATTCTGGCAGTTTTACAATGAAATCAAGGGCGATGACTTGGAATGGGAGCGCTTGGGGGTCTGTTGTAATTGGGAAGGTCGCTGGTTTGTTGGGGTGCATATTGACCTTTGACATTTGGCAGTTTGCGCATCCTTTGATGTAGGCTGTGATGAATTCCTTCATCCTTGGCCACCAGTAGAAGGTCGAGAGCATCTCCAAGGTTTTGGAAATTCCAGGGTGCCCTGCAGTTGGTGAGTCGTGAAATATTTTTGTCACCCCCCTCTTAAGATTGTTGTTTCCCACAACAACGAGTGCACCAGCTCTGGTCCAGATGTCCCCATACTTTTCCAGCTTGTGGGTGGCTCTCCATCGTTGTATGGTTGTGTGTTCGATAGCTTGTGCCTGCATTATCAGTTTATCCAAGTCAAAAGCTGACCATTCTGCTCCATCTTCCAGTTGGACACTTCGTGCTTTCATGGGTTTCATGTCTCCTTCGTCATCGCTACCTACCAATGTGTCGTCATCGTCTGAGTTGTAATCTTCCAGTTTTGTCTGCATTGCTTGGTATGTGGTTGTTGGGGCTGTTGGGGAGGCGAAAAGGTGGTCAGGGAGGACAATTACCAGTTCATTGTCCTCCTCTGGGACTAGGTCTGGTCGTCTGGATAGTGCGTCCGCTCTATTTACCGCTCCTGGCTTATATACTAACTGTATATGGTAGTCAGCCAGTTCTGCGACATACCCATTGACTCTTGGCCCCAACTTGTGTGGCTCTCGATAGTATTGTAGGTTTGCGTGGTCAGTGATTACCAGGACTGGGTAGGTGGAATTTCGTAGAAGGTGTTTCCAGCATCTTAGTCCTCTGATGACTGCCAGCAGTTCCCTATCATAGATAGGGTAGTTCTGTTCTGTTTTACTGAAGGTCTGGGAGTGGAATCCAATGGGGCGAAGCAGGGGGTTTCCCCTGCGATCCCTTCATTCTTTGTCTGCTTGATAGAGGATTGCTCCTGTTGCGAATTGAGAGGCGTCGACATATAAGATAAATTGCTGGTCTGGGTCTGGGGGAATCAGCACTGGCTCGGATGTTACCAAACCTATGAGGCGTGTCACTGCTTTGGTACAGGCTGTATTCCATGTGAACTCTTTCCCTTTTTGTAGTAAATCCGTAAGTGGTTTAGCAATGTTGGCAAAGTTTGGGATCCAGGGCCATGGTACCTAGAAGTCCCAGTGTGCTTCGCACTTCCTTGACGTTCTGGAGTGTCGTTGGCCAGTCTGTTATACCTGCGATCTTTGCTGGGTCGATTGTGAGCTCACCATCCTTGACCCTTATACCTAGGTAGTCGATTTCTGTTTGGTTGAATTTGCACTTGGCCGGTTTGAGGTACAGGGAGTGTTGTTCCAGAAGGTCGAAGTAAAGGTGGCAGATTTCTTCATGTAGTGCTTCTTCCCCTTTTTCAGTCATGACAATGCAATCGTCCATGTAATGTCTGAACTTTCCGGGGTATTTAGCGTATAATGGTCGCAAAACATCATTACCCATTCTGGTGAAGGTGGCTGGAGCATTGCATAGTCCGAATGGCATTACGACCCATTCATACAGTCCTCTGCTTGTTTTGAATCTGGTTTTGTAGGTGTCTTCTGTCCTGATGCGAATGTTGTTGTATCCCGCTCTGATGTCGAACTTACTAAACAGTGTTTTGCCCCTCAGGTCCTCCAAAATTGATTGGATGCTAGGGAGGGGTGTGACGTCCATTACCGTGTATTCATTGAGCTTCCTGTAGTCATGTACGATGCGGTGAGTGCCATCCTTCTTTTTTACCGTGAATGTGGGAGATCCATAGCGAGATGAGGACGCTACAATGTAGCCTTTGTCCAGGTTGTCATCGAGGTACTCATCTAGGGCCTTTTGTTCGTCTTTTGACAGGGGTACACCTTACTGTTAATTACCTCGGGTGCATTGTCTTTTAGGTTATCTCGTGGTCCCAGGGGCGGTGTGGTGGTAATTGCCTTGCCTCCTTTTCTGAGAATACTTCCAGTGTCTCTGTATGCCATAGGGATTGTTGCCTCCGTGTTTACCTTACTCGCATCATAGGCTTTTTCAGCCATCTGTTGGGAGTGTCGTTTTGTTAAGTTCCAGGGGTTCAGGGGTTACTTCCTAATCGTCATGATCAGTTCATCCCCTTCTTCCAGTTGAGCGATTGCTTCTTGCTGGATGTGTCGGATGTATTCTTTTGTGTCATGTTACCTTTGACCAGAGTTTCTACTGCACTTGGTCCTTTTATTCTGCTCTGGCCAGTTGATTTCTGGGTTGAACTTGGCAGCCAAGGGTACCCAAAGATAAACCTATCTTTTCCGAGGTTAGTAACATAGAAGCGAACCCTTTCCTTTGTATCTCCTCTGGAGATCATTAGGTCGCAGTAGTTGGTAACGCTTCCTGCTTTATTTTCGTGCCATCATGTTTCTTACCGGTCTGCTTGTTCGAGCTTCTTGGTTCCTAATCGTAGCCTTGCTACTGTTTTGTAATCATGA